>OX602124.1:9327281-9734781 GCA_951449985.1 Falcaria lacertinaria
GACTAGACCTGGACTATATGCCTCTGCCTTGAAAGTTGGCTTCTTCCTTGTAAATAGGTTTCATGACTGTCAGTACAGTGCATCTTCGGGCTATGCACCGTATTTTCTTAGAACCTTAAAATTACGCTGCAGATACACTGTTATTACTAATTTTGTAAGTATAACACAAGGTCGCTTCCCCCGTCTGTACGCTTAGATCTTTTAAACTACGCAGCGAATTTTGATGCGGTTTTCAACAATAGTTGGAGTAATTCCTGAGGTAGGTTTTTATCTATAATTCATTTAAGTTTAGTGTAAAACTGCTGGGTCGCTAGTATGAAAAAAAAACTCAATCTTTGCGATTCGCTCAAGTAAATAGGCACAAATACGACGAGTAATTTGATTCCTCTCTGTCACTAGTACCTAATATATATTATTACTAGTAGATATACCGTCTGGTACAGACGGTTCTCTTCTCTTGTAATTCTTTGTATACTTTTCATGATAAGTTGGTACATTGTGTTCAATATCTGCGAGTTCTTCGATCATTTTATCTGTCTTTTGTTCGTCGGCTAAGGGTATTGAAGTTGATTTGGGATCTGGTTCGCTTATTTCAGAAGTTCAACTTAGTTTGTTTTTAAGTTATACGAGTAGCTTTATTGAAACGAAGACCACTTGTACTGATGGATTGGTATCACTTATTTTGAATGTTCTTGGAAATAATTGAACCCTTTATCGAGTTCTATAAGCCATGGCGGCCTTGTGGTATGAAGCGTTGCATGCTATTCTAGCGACATAAGTTCGAATCCCACATGTCAGTACCAATGAGTTTTCTAACTTAAGTCAATTATATTTATACACGTATAACATTCAAACTTATCATTGATTAATCACACCATCAGGTGGGCCGTATGCTTGTGTGCCACAGAAACAACAAAAAAAATGCGCAGATCATGTACCATAAATCTAAATATAGAAAACGAGTCCTAATACAAAAATCTTTATGATGAAGTGACAGGTATCCCAAAAGATGTATGATACATATTTCTGGCATATTATATGTAAGCATAACGTAAGTAATGGCATACTCAAGTTGTTACATAAATAGGTTGGGGTTGCGTGAAAAATGCGGTCGATTTTACCTTTCTGCGCAGCAAATTACCGCATTGAATCTCAGTCAATAGACGGGCATAAAGATTGTGTGTAGCATTTCAAAACAGCGCACATTTTTTGCACGTAGTACTGGAAGTGGTAGCTTTACATTAATTATTGCTTTTTGCGTTTCAAAATGTATTCTTTATTTTAAAAAAACATTTTTTTGTCATATCCTACTTATATTATAAATGCGAAAGTTTGTATGGCTGGATGTTTGTTACTCTTTCACGCAAAAACTACTCAACGGATTTGGATGGAATTTGGAACACAGATAGTTTATAGCCTGGATAACACATAGGATACTTTTATCTCCGGAAAATTTTAGGTTCCCCTGAGATTTCAAGCTCAACGTGGACGTGGTCGCAGGCAGAAGCTAGTATTAAATACTAAAAATAAACTAAAATTAATACATAAAAACTATTAACTATAAATGTAATAACTTAATTACAAGTAAAATAAATGTCCCAAACCACTGTCACGGGGAAAGAAAGGAGTCTGGCAGCATTGCCACGCTCTATTGCAATGCTCAACCTTTGGGCTAGATATTCGCCAGCCCTCTTGAAACTTGGGTGCCCCCAGATGAGCCTCTGGACCCCACGGCCCGAGAGTTTCGACTCCAAACGCCACAAAATAAACGGCATGCTGTGCTAGAGTAAAGTCAGATGACAGATGTAACATCATATGCGACTATTGTAATGCTCGCTCTGTTTTACCCGACTACGGCGAAGCAAAAAGGAGGGTTATGAATTTGTCCGGTATTTATGTATTTTACTACAGCTACTTTTAAATATTTCCACGTATACGCAAACTTTTCTTCTCTTTTTTGTATTACCGTTTCAATTCCCTTAGATCGCTGTGTCGGTGGGTATTCGCATCACGCGCGGCCGCCGCTGACGGATTGGTAGCCCGCCGCTGCGGCATACAGATGCCACGCGGATAGTTTTCATAAAGATAAACCCGGATTATGAGATATGTTGCCCTAACCCCAACCATTTGTTTTCTTGTTTTTGTCTCGCGGAGGTTTTATAACATTGTTTGGGAAAATACAGATATTGTTTGATGCTACGCTACTGAAGCACTTGTTTTTACTGTGACTGTATGAGAATTGGAAATATTGCTATAATATGACTTTTGGGTTACGTAATTTATCAATTTGGTCAATAGGTTACCTCTGACCTAAATTATACGTCTGCTACTGCCGTGGATTGTCACCAGAAACTTAAATAATCATTAGAATGCATGAGACTAGGCATTTTAATGGAACACGAGAAGATTGAGGAACTCGATATTTCTCTTACGCTCGTTACTGGCAAACATATTCTTTGATGAGGATTGTTTGTCACAGCGCATCACAACACACCCTCTTTACTAGTGGCAACAATGAAAAAACTGTGAAAACCTGTCACGCGTCCTCGGATAGGGCTGTAAGTCATGTGTGCAGTGGGTAATTGTGTTTGAGGTAGTTAGCGACGGGTACCGCTCGGGGCGCTGCTCAAACGGTATTGACTGCAGGGACTAAGGCGCGTCGGCGCGAGGCACAAGAGCTAGCGGGATATGACTTACAATAGCAATGAATGAATTAATGAACAAACGAACTAATATGTTTTTATACCACTAAGGTACGGTACGGTAAAGCACACAAGCGTACGGCTCCTTTCATGGTCAGCAGTCACCGTAGTCTATAATAGCAGTACCAGGGATATAACTAACGAGATGCCAACCCTGTTGTTGATAAGGACTCACTGTGCTAGCAGCACTACTACTAGCGCAGCGTATTCTCGTGGAGCACTCGCAACCTTACTTACCGCAGAAACACAACACTACATCAAAGTATTGTAATTAATGTGTCCCCAGTCGGGCGGCTCCAATTTTAATGGGAAAACCCAAGGGAGATCCCATTTCGCCCTGTTTCTGAATAAATGAAAGGAATACATTGATTTCTGACACACACACATACACATTGGGACAAGAAAGCGTTAGTCGGCTATGAAGTTGTCTTCCGATGTTATCATTTTGGTTACTGGTGTACTGTTAATCTGATTCTTTATTAGGGATGTTAGTTGTATAACTTAGGGACAAGGGTTGAGGCAGAACTATGAAAAGATGGATGGAGTGTGTGAAATATAGCATGGCTATAAAGACAGTGAATACAGATATGACGGCTGATAGAGAGGAATTGAAGATGAGCATATATTGCACCGGACCCAAATAGTATGGGAGAAGCTGGTAAATTGTGTTTTATTCTTAACTTAATTTCAGTCCTCTGTGAAAATGAATGTTGAGTAGTCTATGAGGTAACGTGGGGATTTAGCTACCTAGATAAGCGATTCAGTATTCGACTAAAGGACTTGTATCCATGTCATGAACAAATAAAAACACTAAGATACATGTAGTTCCAGATGACTGACAACATTAAGAAACGATTTTTTCCCCTAGAGCATGATATGCTCTTTTAAGCCCGGTCTGGTACGCTACAATGACGGACTCTTTAAGCAAGAGGAGTTAAAAATATGTTCAAGACCGTTTCAGTTCCCGAGTTGTACCACACACAGATACATCGGTATTATTAGCTTTATTCAAGGCAAATCCGCTTTGTTTCCAGGCAAGTAAATAATGAAATATATATATCAGTATATTCGTTTACTATAAATCGGTTAGCTGAGTTTACATTGAGCTAATCAAACTGTTGTTCTATGAATATCATATCGGTATTGACTCTTCAATAAACTCTTTGAAAACAAGGGTTCACAAAAGTTGTCCCTTCACGCATATTATTTTATTATTATTTATTGTTGGCAACATCAAGCAGGATTATCTATGAGTCTGACATTTGGGAAAATAGGAAATGACAGCTACGTGACAATGAGTAGTAATTGTATTTGCAACGGATATCGAACTTTCCTCGTAGTTAGCGAAAGATAATACAAATTATATTGTTAAATTTAATTATAATTTATTTTGCTGGTGGTCTCTCCGAACTACGTTACCAAGAGGATTTATTTTTTATGACATGACAACAACAATATATGATATGACTTTTTTGTGTGGCCAATATACCTTGAAGAGGATTGATTGTCATAGTTAGGAAGAAGAAGAAGATAGCTGATTGCAGGTGTCTAAGCTATACAGTTATATATAGGAAAGGTACAGCAGCGATCTTACCTTTATTAGCTGTTGCCACCTTCGTAAAAATAATAATCTATGAACGTTGAACAATAAAGGTAGTTTTCAATCAAGCGCAGACATCCACACCAATACTAGGCTCTGCACGGGAATAAAAGCAGGCTGTGCTTCGAGCGAGCAATATAAAACATGGGTGTCGCTTTATTTCGACATTTGTCGCGAATAAATCACAATTTGAGAAGAACTATGGCGATGCTTTGCCAAGAAACGATGCGACACAAGTGCTCCTCCGCGAGCGGTGGCGTGTACACACGGGACAGTGTTTCGAACGTGTCGGCTGTGTATTTAAAGTGTAAGCTGACTTAAGTGCCTCAACAATTATATATTATTTTTATTGTGTTGTGATAGTGATCCTGTTGGATTGAAACCGAATAAGATTGAATACAGGTAGAATACTTTACCATCTCTTAATATTAAACAGAGCTTATTTATGATTTTACGGGAGTACATGCTTACCCCTTCTTACCCTCAATCAAAGGTTTTATGGTGCTATTGTAATTTAGAAGCCGTGGTAGGCCAAGGTCAAACACATTAGATAGAATTGGCACAGTAATTAATGATGGAAAGGTACAGAATTAAGAACGGGCATGTATGAAGAGATTGATGAATATTACTGAAGCAAAAGAGTGACTGCCAAGTAAAAAATTACATACGTCATCCCTAGCGGGATGATGTATGTATTTTTTTCTGAAGATAATGACTGATACGTAATGTATAAGGTGATTTTACATACCTTCAGATTTTACATGGTGTCAAAAAAGTAAAGCTGAAGTAAAATAACAGTAGTAAAGCAGTTTGAAAGAGACGGTCGTATGTTTCGCGAGAAACCTGGTTGCTTCACATTGGTGATGTTGATATGAGCTTATATTCTTTGAATTTACATAACCTATTTTCGGAGCAGCCTCCTTATATTGCGGTTATAAATTATTGCGCTTACATTTGTAAAATGCAATTGGCCTTTGTTGCAAAAGAGTGTAATTTTTCTCGACTCTAGAGTTGTTTGTTGAACTAGTACCTTTGCTTTCCGAGAGATGTCGCTAGCAGTTTAGAAGTATAAATGCATTCAACTGTATTTTCTATTTCTATATACTAATACTAGCGGCCCGCCCCGGCTTCGCACGGGTAGACATTTATATCAAATATTTTGTCTACCCGTGCAAAGCCGGGGCGGGCAGCTAGCCTATGTTAATCAGTGATAGTGTAGCTTTCTAACGGTGAAAGAATTTTTGAAATCGGTCCAGTAGTTTCGGAGCCTATACAATACATACAAAAAAACAAATCTTTCCTCTTTATAATTTTAGTATAGTTAATAAATGCGATAGCTTGGGTCTTTGTTTGTTACTTAATCATGACAAATCAAGTCACTGGATTATATTAAAATTTGGCAGAAAGGCATAAGAATAAATATGATTTATTAGGTTCTTTAAATCCCGAAAAAAGAAAAGTCTGCCCTGGATTTTCCTTACTTTTTCCAGGTGGAATTCCGATTTAATTAAAATACACTATGTACTATACATATCCTATGTATTATGTACTCTTAGCTAATAGTAATCATTGACTATGCGAGTTCTTACTTGGTATTGAAAATAATCTATAATATTTAACAAAGTAGAAGTGAAGTCTAAATACAGAGAAGATGTATTGGCTGGCAGCCAATGCCTTCAGCAAGTTGAAGTCGTGGACGTTCATTTTAGTTTCACTACAGTCTAGAACTTTAACGGTAACAAACTTCACTTTGTTCACATCTCTTTTGGAAACTCTTTTATAACTACAAAGAGACGGAACTCTGTGAAGAGAATGTCCTCATCCATAAGTGACGTCATATGGTGATTGACGGTCTTCCTTTAGGGTCGAAGGGCGCATAGGGGGGTCTATGACCACCAAGTATTTGGTAAAGATGGCACCGATCGGCAACGCGCGAGTGCCCCTGTACTCCTGGTGTTGCAAGCGTCTATAGGCTACGGTAACCGATAACTATCAGGCGTATGTTTGTTTGCAAACTAGTGGTAAATAAAAAAACTTCTTTTTTTATACCACTAAGGTGGCACACAAGCATACGGCCCACCTGTTGGTAAGCAGTCACCGTAGCCTATAGCCGCTAGCAATACCAGGGGTATCACTAACGGGGTGCCAACCATGTTGTTGATGAGGACTCTGTGCTAGCAGCATTACTACTAGTCCAGCGTATCCTCGTGAAGCACTGGCAACCTTACTTACCGCAGAAACACAACACTACATCAAAGTAGTGTTATTTCACTGCGGTCTTCTGTAAGGTGGAGATACAGTCCGCAGTCGGGCGGCTCCAGTTTTTTAAATGGGAAACCAACCAATAAATTTCTCGGGATTAAAAGTCTTCTATGCGTTAATCCAGGTTATAAATTATCTATGTTCCAAATTTCATCCAAATCCGTTGAGTAGTTTTTGCGTGAAAGAGTAACAAACATCTATACTCACAAACTTTCGCATTTATAATATTAGTAGGATTTGTAGGATGTCTATTGTCTAAGCCTGATCACAAAACGCGTTGCTCATTTACTGACTCGCATTCTTTGATCATTGACAATAATTTCTCTACCTGAACATAACACACTTAGGATCTGAACTATAAATCCTGTACCGGGTACCCGTATAAGTTTATTCGGTTGTAAATAAACACATGAGTACCGAGCTGCACACGGTACCGAGGTTATTATGGCGCACCAAGCGGCTAGGGGCCCATAATACTTCCGGGAAAGCCATAAAATGTCCGAAATCGTTAATTTATTGGAACATGAAGGGCTTGTTAAAACTCTATTCCTCCGTATTATCATACCCTGCCGTGTAGGCTCAGACCTCACTGGTTATTACGCGTTTGATTGGTGTATTATATAGGTAACTATCGACCCGCCCCGGCTTCGCACGGCCAGCGTTAGCAATATAAGTTAAATGCCTATAAAACCCAAATCAATGATGCATAAATATCTTCCTCTTGAATCACTTTATCTATTAAAAAAAGCGCATCAAAATCCATTGCGTAGGTTTAAAGATCTAAGTATACATATGGACAGACAGCGGGATGCGACTTTTTTATACTATGTAGTGATAGATGTTAGTGTAACATGCACAGTTTACGGCAGTGCTTCTCAAATATTTAGGGGTTCTGCCCCCTTTGAAAAAATATATACGCAACGCCCCCTGAAAATCTTCATAGAGCTTTTATAGAAATATTTAGAGAAAAAAACAATAACACCGTAGGCTAAGATATTTTAAATAGTGTTATACTTTCCACTGTCCACCGATATTTATTGTGCGCTTCCAATATTACAAGCCTCAGCGCCCACTGGGGGGGCGGTATCGCCCACTTTGAGAACCTATGGTTTACGGTATGTTATTTTAGGATTAACATGTAAGGTTGTAAAATTTTACGTGTTGGTTAGCTAGATCGTCACAAAACTCGTAAAATTGGTTTAACACATTCCCCAATAGTTTATCCAGTCAAATCAGCACGCGTAGCAAATAGTTATGGCCGTAGGGTTTCGTTTATACAGTGCTCAATGTGGATACGCTGCGCTAGCAGTAATGTTGCTAGCACAGTGAGTTCTCATCAACAACAGAGTTGGCAAATCATTTCATTTCAATCATTGGTGGTATTGCTAGTGGCTATAGGATACAGTGACTGCTTACGATCAGATCAGACTGGCCGTATGCTTGTGTGCCACCTTAGTGGTTTAAAAATATTGAGTACACTGTTGGTTTGGTAGTTAGTAAACCTGAATGATACGCCTGGTATTGCGGGTTTGGTCCTATCAGTTGGCTTCTACAGTACAAGTTTTATTATAGTTCGTTTTGCTTAGTTTTGAATCGGTGTGTGATATTGTTCGAACATTAATTTGGGAAACGTACGTATTGGCATATCACATACATACTTTTTTTTTAATTGTTTTTACCTACAATTACTAATTAATTATCATTTTAAAATATCTTTTAGCAAACAACGCGTACAACTTAGCGACTTTCAAATTCTGTCGAAACGAAATAAGACGGTTCGCAAAAAATATTTGTTCGGTTTCTTTATTTTTACAATAAAATGTTCCAGATTTTTTCACGGAGGCGAAGTGAGTAATTGATGAAATCATTTACCATGGCTGTCGGGTGACGTTTTCGAAGCTTGCCAGGTAGAACCTCCACAGTGGGTAGAATACATAAAAAACCAGTACCGCCCCACCTGTTGTATGGCGTCATTAATCATTGCAAGCAATTGCTGGCTTTATTTATCTTTATTAGGACCAGAGCCGTAGACGTAATCACTCTCAAACATTGGGATAACACAATAAAACGCTACAATGAAACTTCTTAATATTTCGTGTTATGACGGCTAAGATTAATGGTTTTATCGGGGCTTGTAGAAAGGTATTCTGAGTGGTCAAAAGTAAGGTTCAAAGTTACGTGAACATGGCGAAGTTGATGTATACAAATAACAGAAAAGTGTCTGTTTGAAATTTCTTATAACCAATTTTTTTAACGACTTAATGCCTCATATATTTAAAAAAGAGTAGATGGAACCTGGTGCACAACGAAGTGACGCTTGTTCTTACGTGTAGTGCGTTGGCAAGGCGTTGTGTGCCACCTTAGTGGTATATAAAAAAATGTTTCGCTGCTTTCGTTGTAGGTGTGCGCGTGTAGTTGTGGATATGTTCACTATGAGGCGTAGTTTCAACCGGCGTCACTACGTTGTTCGCAAAGTTCCACCTAACTTTTTATTAGATACTAGATGCTTTCCCCAGAACTTCGCCCGAATTTCAATATAATATATAGCCTATGTTAGTCAGTGATAGTGTAGCTATCTAATAGCAAAAAAATAAAATTTTGAAATCAGGTCCAGTAGTTTCGGAGCCTATTCAATACAAACAAACAATCAATCAAATCATTCCTCTTTATAATGTTAGTGCACATGATGGTAGGGTCGTATACCCCTGATGTAACAAGCATCAGGTGGGCAGTTGTATACCCCTGATGTAACAAGCATCAGGTGGGCAGTTGTATACCCCTGATGTAACAAGCATCAGGTGGGCAGTTGTATACCCCTGATATAACAAGCATCAGGTGGGCAGTTGTATACCCCTGATGTAACAAGCATCAGGTGGGCAGTTGTATACCCCTGATGTAACAAGCATCAGGTGGGCAGTTGTATACCCCTGATGTAACAAGCATCAGATGGGCAGTTGTGTACCCCTGATGTAACAAGCATCAGGTGGGCAGTTGTATACCCCTGATGTAACAAGCATCAGGTGGGCAGTTGTATACCCCTGATGTAACAAGCATCAGGTGGGCAGTTGCAGTATTATAAAAAAAAATATATTATAGATACCTGCGTTAGAAGTGATATGAAGTCTAGCCACGGCGCTACGTTATGAGTTCCAATACGTCAGGTACAAATAGACAAAATGAGATATTGCGCCCGAGCTCATTATGATGTGCCACTGGCGGTGTTAAGGCGACGCTACACTCGCATCACACATTATTTTCCAATATAGTGGTTAGAGAACCCATGAGCACAATGTCGGATCCGAACTATTAATAGATACATACGCAAATATCAGCACGCCAAACGCCAAGTCGCTGTCGCGGTAGACCGGAGTATTGAGCTTTAGAAGACCGCAGTGAAATAACACTACTTGATGTAGTGTTGTGTTTCTGCGGTAAGTAAGGTTGCCAGTGCTCCACGAGGATACGCTGGGCTAGTAGTATTGCTGCTAGCACAGTGAGTCCTCATCAGCAACATGGTTGGGACCCCGTAGTTGATACCCTTGGTATTGCTAGCGGCTATAGGCTACGGTGACTGCTTACCATCAGGTGGGCCGTATGCTTGTGTGCCACCTTAGTGGAATAAAAAAAAAAAATTGAGCGCCATTGCATTTTTGACTGACTATATGGACAGATCTATGCTACAAATGGTTGATTTATTGTAGAGCACTCTGAGCACTCGACATATCAACAAACCATAAAGCCACCACGGCTACAGCATAAGCATCAGTGATCAAAATTACAATCCTCTTAAACAAACTGGCCTTGCAATGATTCTGATACTAGCTCGTAGGAATATAAATAACTAGCGGCCCGCCCCGGCTTCGCACGGGTAGACATTTATATCAAATATTTTCTACCCGTGCAAAGCCGGGGCGGGCAGGTAGATTATGTTGATCAGTCATAGTGTAGCTTTCTAACGGTGAAAGAATTTTTGAAATCGGTCCAGTAGTTTCGGAGCCTATAGACATTTATCAAATATTTTGTCTACCCGAGCGAAGCCGGGGCGGGAAGCTATATATTATATAGTCTATTTTACTCAGTGATGATGTAGCTTTCTAACGGTGAAAGTATTTTTGAAATTAGTCCAGTAGTTTCGGAGCCTATTCAATACATACAAAAATACAAATTTTTCCTCTTTATAATATTAGTGTAGTACAATGCTATCCGATATTTTTCAATCGTTCTAGGATTGTCTTAAGGTGTCGACTTTTCTAAGTATCCTAAAACTTAATTTTATATTAACTTAGGTACTCCTAGTAAATTGTGGTTACGATGATCGACTTGCTAAGTAACACTGTTTCTTGCTCACGGCCAGTAGGTACGGCAGTACTTGAATGGATACTTGACAAAAACGATTACTAGAGTGTAGACAAAAGGCCCATTACCCAAGCCACTACACTAAATTATTCTTCAAAGAAAGTACTGCTGTTATATGTATTCGCCTTAACTGAGATATTTACAGATGTATTGGATTTAGCGTGTATGAGGTATGGAAACATTATCCGTTGCCGTGGCAACGAGCTCTTGACGTTTGTGTTTCAAGGATTAGTTTCAGCTCCGGGTTTCAGCATTATATTTGATCATACGAATTATATCTAGGTCTCCACGCAAATACAAATACATATTGGACATAATGCTAATCAGAAATCGGTATTGTTATGTAGGTCCTATAGATTGAGTGATGACGTCAGATTAATTTATAACTTAACTTTACACTACATTGATGTAGTGTTTTGTTTCTGCGGTGATAAGGTAATGCTGCTAGCACAGTGAGTCTCTATTAAAAGTGCTAAAGGTGAAGGAAAACATAGTGAGGAAAAATGCATTCGTATGAGAAGAAATTTAAGGTCGTATACTTGTAGTGCCTAAGAGATGGCGACGGCCTAAACATCTGTCACGTTGACACCAAATTATATTCGGTGGGAAGTGGGTGTTTTTACACCTCTGCCTACCTTTCGGGGACCCTTGTGGGAAGGCGTGGGGAAATATTATTATTAATATTTATGTACCTCTATACAATGTCCTTTGTGTTTTGTAAAAATAACACACAAAATAATATAGCTTTTCATAATCACATTTCACGATTGATTTAAAATGGAACGCAAAATATAATGTGTCACAAATTATTTGGCAATTGCACGGCTTCATCACGGCCGCACAATGGCTGTGATTGATCGCTGAATTCACAGCGAGAGCCTGATTTATAGTTAAATGGTCAACATGGGACGTTAATCGCACCTTTATCTCATTAACGGGATTTACTTATCGGCATTAACGGGTTGATTCGATAGTTTATTGTTTGGCACAGCACAGTTTATAGTTAAGCATAATTGTCCTCGCGACAGTAATGTAAAGCGCGCTAGTCATTTTACTGGTATTCAAGCGTCTATAGGCTACGGTGACCGCTTGCCATCAGGCGGGCTGGACGCTTGCTTGAAACCTTCGTTTTTTTTCATACCACTAAGGTGGCACACAAGATACTGATGGTAAGCAGTCACCGTAGCCTATTGCCGCTAGCGATACCAGGGGTATCACTAACGGGTTGCCAACCATGTTGTTGATGAGGACTCGATGTGCAAGCAGCATTACTACTAGCCCAACATGTCTTCGTGGAGCACTGGCAACCTTACTTACCGCAGAAACACAACACTACATCAAGTAGTGTTATTTCACTGCGGTCTTCTGTAAGACGGAGGTACAGTCCCCAGTCGGGCGGCTCGAATTTAAAATAGGATAACCCACGGGATCTCCCAAATCGCCCTACCTCTCTTCGTGTTAGAAAATGAAAAAACTGCACATTTCAAAAAACATTGTGAAAAATGACAACTGTCTACCTATTACGGATCTTGCGATTCAGCCCGCTGACAGACAGACGGATGGACGGACAGTGTGTCTTAATAATAGGGTTCCGTTGGCTGCCCTTTGGGTACGGAACCCTAATAAAAGTCTCTCATCTGAAATAACATATGTTGTAAGTACAATATTATAGTTAAGATCTTCATAAGCCAGCACAGAGAATGGCAATAACGAGAATGCGGTATGCTGCTTCCCGGTTGCACTGCAGACGGTGCCTGCATCGTGTCTTGACATGGAATGATGAAATATGTGGGCTATGCCGTGTACTGCATGCTGAGCTATTCGCCTTTGGAATTTGTGCACGTTTTCAAATATTCAATATGTTTTTGGTTGGTAACGGACCTAGCTGGAATTCATCGATCGGTTCTAGCAAAGATTAAGGATTATTAACTATTTTGAAGGACTTTCTCGTAAGAATTTTTCCGAGGATTGTGATGTACATAAGAGTTGTCAGCAACTAAATCGCATAAATAATTGTCACTTTAATTTTTATAATTTTTTTAATGAATTAATGGTCTGATTAGGTACCTGATAACTCATTAACAAGTTGTAATAAAACAAATCGTTCATAATATGCGATGACAGAAACGAGCATATACAATTCTGAAAATTAATGTTAATAGATCAATACCGAAAAGGACAATTATAATAAAAAATAGAAGGGACGGGGCCTAACAAGAAAGGATAATGATAACTGGCACGGTAGTGGGCAAAAGACTAAGAGGTAGAAGCCCAACTCGTTGGACGGACCAAATTCGGACCGGTTTACATGCCACCTTCTTCAGAGCACTGCATGAAGCAGCAGACAGAAACAGATGGCTCAGAGTTGTCCATACAAGACTGACTATACCACATGGTGGTCACGACCATCAGGATTGAGGACACCGATGCGAAGAGATAGAGATAATAATTATTGTTCGGCCATTATCACACTTCACAGTAGATAATATACTGCTAAAACTTAACACAAATACTTGTCCCTATACCTTATTCTGTATTTCCTTGAAACAAAAATATTAAATCTTACACTAAGCTAAAATTTTGTGTAATTTAGAAAAAAATGCACCTGACAGCTTATTTTAGAAAAAATGTTGAGTTGAAAGTTCTTGAGATACTCGATACTCGGTATACAAGCGGTATAGGTTTGTGATCAAAGGTTTGTGACATTATTTACCAAAACAGACATTTTTAAATTAAGGTAAGCTTCTAGACACAACTGATATAATACAAAAATATTTATTTTGAGTAAGGCAGTACATACATACATAAATACCAATCATGCAACTAGACTCAGCCAAACAAAAAGCTACTCACATAAACAATGATGCGGGAATCGAACCCACGGTAGCATAGTGATAATTAATTCAATCTCCGATTACATCGGCGCACATCTTCAGCTAGTGAGAAAACATAAACCATACATAAATTATGCAAGTAATTGCATAGTTCATCAAATAAATGGTCCGCAAAGCAGAGTTGACAATAGAAATAGTTCCACCTGTTGTGTAGTGTAGTTTATGCAAATTGGTCCGCGAATGTGAGTGCAAGCCACACACAACTTTGATGAAATATATTTATGATGGCGCGCAAAACGGATGACAATTGCTCTTTTACAAGTTGTTTATAGAACAGAGCATGTGAGATGAAATTGAAGAACGTAGAAAGAGTAAAAGAGATACAAGTAAAGTGAAATGACGCTCTATACTCTCTGCCTACCCCGCGAAGGATGGAATGATATACATATATATGTTGTGGCCATATTGTAGATTTGATCACTACATAAAATGCTCGAGAATTTCATGAAATGATCACCATTAAATCGTCAACATTTCACATGGATCATTTATACATCTACATATCGACACAATATAGGTACCCTTGCTTTTTCTTTGTTATTAATTAATCTGCTATTAGTCATTATGACTATGATCAGGTTTGCGCTGAGTTCGCGTTTGGGAGGCTGGTATGGACGTCCCAGCTTCTCCTAGTCAGGCAGCACTTCGGCTCTCTCGAGTCTTCGAGAGGAGTTGGGAACTAGCAACACCTGGGACAGTGGGTTTGGGTGATTTTGTAGTCGACCCTTGTATTTGTCAGCATAGCTTTTAACTTTCTTGGATAGTTGGGAGTGCAAGGTAGTTGTATATCAGAGTTCCGTTCCCCTTGCTTTACTAAGATAATTAATTGTATAGTATAATCATAACCTGCGATATAAGCTGGTCGCTCGACCACCGGACACTGTCTGTTTACATCCTGCTATTGTTCAGGAAATATCAATTACACGTCTGTACTATGTTATGCTTCCGTCACCTACATCTATAGCCTTGGCTCTTTAAGCTCATTGACCACGGACCACTGGGGTTTTCATCGCTTATTTTTTCAAGCATACGGCCCATCTGATGGTAAGCAGTCACCGTAGCCTATAGCCGCTAGCAATACCAGGGATATCACTAACGGGTTGCCAACCCTGTTGTTGATGAGGACTCACTGTGCTAGCAGCTTTACTACTCTCACAGCGTATCCTCGTGGAGCACTAGCAACCTTACTTTCCGCAGAAACACAACACTACATCAAAGTAGTGTTATTTGACTGCGGTCTTCTGTAAGGTGGTGGTACAGTCCCAATTCGGGCGGCTCCAATTTTGAAGGGATAACCCTCAGGAGATCCCAATTCGCCCTACCTCTCTTTGGCTTGCTAATATTCATTCAAAAATTAAATATTTTTTTGTACATATTGGTTTACTTAATAAGCCTGAGTCATATGGGTCACACGACTTGTAATGTCTATTGTAATGCAATTAAATATATGTTTAATAGGAAGATATAAATATATAACTGTTAGGATCGTTTGTGAAAGCGGGAGGCTATAGCGGGATACAGCCTGAAAGCGGGCCTGTTTCGCGCAAAGCGGGACGTATGGTCGCTTAAAGTATAGACATAAGAATAAGTACTTATTCTTATAGTATAGAGCGTCATGTTCACGTCTTGCGCACCTCTTTTGCTTCTTCTAGGTGGGCGAAGTCGCGGGCAACCAGCCCTTACGCATTCGAGGCTTTTTCCATTCACATTTGCATGGTTCGTCTTTACTGCTATTATTTTATTTTATTTTATCGCTCATTCGTGGCGTGGAAATTGATTTATTAAAACAAAATTACTTAATATATCAGTAATCCTAATTGATGCTTTTGCAGCCCGTTTGAAGACATCCTTAGGGACTGTAGCTACTGTGACGTGATATCTTATGGATTATGTTGGGCACTTTTATGGGCGTTGATTGATTGATTGATAAGGTTAAGGGATGCGGGTCAAGGTTTATGGCGAAACATGAGGAAGCTATCGCTGGTAAAGGGCGGTATTTATAGGGACAAGATTTGTTTACGCAACTACCCGAAAGTATAGCAGTATATTGTTTTTAGATACTATCACCATAACTTTAAGAGAGGTAGGGCGAATTGGGATCTGTCGTGGGATTTCCCATAAAATTTTGACCCCCCACTGGGGAATGTACCTCCTTACAGAAAAACGCAGTCAAATGACACTACTTTTAATAATACTTGAAATAATACTACCACCTCAGTGGAATAAAAAAACCGGTCAGCCATTTTGGCGCAATAAAATCCTAAAACAAAAACATACATAAATCTAAATTGTCACACTTCTTATAATATGAAAGTTGGATAAAATTTAACTTGGTTGTATCTAACAGCGAAGAAAAATAGAAAATCAAAATAAATTCCCGCAAACTGATTTAAATTCTACAACTACAAATTCCAACTGCTGCAAGCAAGAGAGAAAATAAAACTGAAATAATGTCGCCCGTTTCGCCGCGATGAAAGTTACCAATGATTCACCATTTGAAACTTTAAACTTGGTAGCTCTAGGACTAGGAAATCAAATTTAGGGTACCGTAACCGAAGGGTAACCAACAGAACCCTATTACGACGTCACTGTCTGTCTGTCAGCAGGCTGTACCTCTCATGATCGATATCTAAATAATAAATTAAAAATTAAGGACGGCTCCCCTACTAAAAACGTGTGTTTTTTGCTCTTTTTTAATAATGGCTGATATTGGTGCCAATACTGTTGTACAAAATCACTAAATTAAACTAATTTGACAGTTCTAAAGGTATTGCTATCCTTATTTAACCCCGCACATGAGAAAGGGATAGCAAGACTTTTAGACTTGTCAAATTAGTTTTCTTTAATGATTTCATACAACAGAGTTGGCACCATTGACTAAATACTCTTTGTCAACTTTGTAGTAAAAAAATACTACTCAATTTTTGTACAGACGTTCTGTTGATGTTAAGCCTGAAATATTTCCCTTCCCTAATTCCCTTCTATGAAGGCTTGATTATAAGCACTCCAGTCGTGTACCAGTCCTTTACTATGTACTAATATATGACGTATTCAAATACAAATCAAAAAATGCTTGATTTAAAAGTCAAATAAATCGGAGGCATACCAAATCAAGTTCACGAACTTTAAGCTACGTGTGAGACACAAACTCGAGCAACTCTTTTAATAGAGCGTTCAAACCTAAGCTCAGACGAAGTGAAACTATGTAATGTGAGCATTTACTTCTTAATTATATCAGTATACATAGCTTATATAATAACGGTGTTAATGTAGACCTTCATTAGGTCTTATTAGGGCCTAAACTGAATAAAAGATTATTGATTTTGTAAATTTCCTTGTAATTTACGTGAAAGCTAGTCACTATAGACACTTTAAAGAGAGGTAGGGCGATTTGCGATTACGCTGGGCTAGTAGTAATGCTGCTAGCACAGTGAGTCCTCATCAATACCATGCTTGGCAACCCGTTAGTGATACCCCGGGTATTGCTAGCGGCTATAGGCTACGGTGACTGTGTGGCACCTACGTGATATAAAACAATAATCAAAAAAAGACACTAAAAGTCATTAATCTGCAGCTCACACCTTTCAAATGCCTACTTATTCTACTACATCACCCAAAATTCCAAACGACGTCCAAAAGTTTTCGCGTAGGTGTAACGGGAGCTTGGATCTTAAACCGTGCAAATGGTCTAACCGCCACGTCCTGGATAAATACATAAAAATCGGCCAAGTGCGAGTTGGACTCACATTGAGGGTTCCGTACTAAAAACAAACTAGATTAAATGACAAACTTAATATTTCCGTCTACTCGACTATTGCCTCTACCGTAAATAATAAATTTGTAGTCATAGTAAATTGTATTTTTTGTTGAGAAAATATAGCAATAATAATAATAATGTTGGCCATTATCAGACAGCGTCATCTGGCCCCATACTAAGCAAAGCTTCTACTTTGGGAACCAGCAGCTGATATGATACCTATACACTATTTTTGTGAATACATATTTATAATACATACCAGACGCAAGGCAAACATATTTGTCACATAAATGTTTGCCCCGGCGGGAATCGAACCCGCGACCTCTAGTATAGCAATCAGGTGTACTAACCACTAGACCAGCGGTCTCGTCCAAATATAAAAAAGTCAATACTAACAAAGTCGAGCACATAACTTTAAAACCTCTCAAAATACGAATTGGAATACAAACTCGGAATCTCGTAAGCAAATCCAGAACAGTTATATTCCCCAAAATTTTATAGAACCGCAGAGGCACCATTATCAGGGATCTGGGAAATTGATATTCCCCTCAAATGGAGTTGGAGTGTAAACGTTATGCCTTTATTTGATTCCAAATTGTGCTTGGAGTTATTATGAAAACGTTGGCCTATAATGAGCTCGGGTTAATCTTTCAATCTTTGTGCGAAGTCAGAGTGCTTTATTTTTAGCGCCAATAGGTTGAAATTATGTTGGCATTATTGATTAACCTTTTCTTGATGCAATTTTTTATGAAGGAAACTAGTTTAATCTGAAAGTTACCTCTGGTGATTTGCAGCCCAAATGCTTCGGTGATCACTTACCATCACGCGTGTCACAAAGTTTTTAGTTAGTTTTTTATATGTCTTGCTATAGAAATTTCAACATGAAAATATTTAAAGTAAATATTAGGTCCTTACATATGAAATTGGCGTTTTGTATGGGAGGAACAAAAAGTCGAATATTTTTTAATATAATATATTTAATTAATCAAAGTATGAACCATTATTTTCTATGCACTTTTGCCATCTCATAGGTAGTTCATTGATCCCTTTACTAAAAAAACCAGTCGGACGGGAATCAATAAAATCTTTGAAGGCGATTTGGACTGCCGAAATTTCCAGAACGAAAACGTTGGAACCAAAAACGAACTGTGTTTTCTTTTGCAACACGACCGCCATACACATCATTCACCCTTCGAGTTGTTTCCGCAGCACTAGTGCCACGGCGGAACTCGTACTCGTAAATAATGCGATATTTAAGGTTTTCCATTTTGTAAAATGAGTGACGCAAACAGAAAAAAAACAAATGAATGACGATCATCGAAGCACAAATACATGAGTCTATAGCTGTACAAATTTGAATTTGGAATTCCTTACCAAAGAGGAGAAATTCGTGATTAAAGTGGCCAGTACGAAAAACGCCAATTTCATATGTAAGGACCTAATATAATATTACATGCCGGTGTGCGTGTGTCCATAACTCTTCTCCTCCTACTCAGTTGGTCAATTTTGATGTTGTTTTTGTACTTTTGGGGCATTCATCTTAGCTGTATTCGAACCCGGTAGGTGGCGCTGTTGTCAAGAACCAGATACTTAGCGCTGAAATAAATAAAATGGTTATAGAAATTACGTGCGTATATTATATACTGATATTCTTATTTCAAAATATTCCATATTTTGATTTGAAATTACAGCAGCAGTTTTCAAATCACCAGAAATTATGAACGTATTAATGTAGAGTATGTGCTATCAAGCAGCTGAAACTCCTGTTTCGAGAGCAATGGAGCAAAGTAAACTGCGAATCTAAAGCAGTTCTGTATAAGACGTATGAATGGCATTAGCATTGCTAATCAGCCGTAGGGTCCTGTTTACATTGCACTCGCGTCTTGCAGAGCTTTGGGATATTACTATTAACTCACGTAATGTGCAGAACAGATTGAACTCTATTAGAATCGAGTAGCCTATCTTGTTTCCTTTTTGTTTAATAATATAATCATTTATGTACATACGTCTTCGGATTGTTGAATGAAAATTATTTACCTGTTTCCCTAGCCTTTGCATCACTATTTATTTTTATGCAAAAGTAAATTTAGTCTACTGGCTGTAAAGTCGTAGCAACCCAGCCGATAAATCTAAAGGGATTAAAATTAAATAGGAGCCTAGTTTTACCCGACTACGGCGAAGGCAAAAAGGCACCTAAACTATTAATGCGATTTTGATCAAAAAATTGTCATTGACCTTGATAACGTAGCCTTTCAAAACTGTATTCTTCACTACATAGTGTAAAACAAAGTCGCTTCCCGCCGTCTGTCTGTCCCTATGTATGTTTCGATCTTTAAACTACGCAACTGATTTGCGGTGAGATGCGGATTAATAATATATAAAGTGATTCAATAGGATGGTTTTTATGTATATTTCATTGGTGTTAACATTATATAGCTAACACTGGCGTGCGAAGCCGAGGCGGGTCGCTAGTTACTCATAAATTTTAAAAAAGATTGTTTTCATATCAAAGCAATTCGATGAAGTAAACAGGTTTAAGAGGAGCCCGAAGGCGGTGTACAATCTACACCCCTTTGTGGTCTAAATAAAAAAAGCTATTTTGATCAAAACTTTTTAAACTGGGGACGCAAGCCCGATTCAATTAGCTTTTTTGTGGCTTCGAAGCACTTTTCTTGCTGTAGGAGTAATACCTACTTATTGTAGAAACAAAAAAATAACTATTTGTTCATTACATTTACTAGCGACCCGCCCCGGCTTTTCGCGGCTTGCAAAGCATGAATACCAATTTTTTTT
The DNA here is from genome assembly GCA_951449985.1 of Falcaria lacertinaria. Lineage (NCBI taxonomy): Eukaryota > Metazoa > Arthropoda > Insecta > Lepidoptera > Drepanidae > Falcaria > Falcaria lacertinaria. The sequence goes on from OX602124.1 coordinate 9,347,646, forward strand.
CTCCACTTATAATCTGTTCAGTAGTTCCAGAGATTTCCTTGAATACAAACTTGTATCTCTTTGTTATGCGTACGAATTTACTTAGTGATTTTATGTAATGATATCCTAAATTTATTTTAAATATCTGGCTTTTTTCCCTGCGACTTCGCCCGCGAAGCATTATAAATATATAGCCTATGTTATTCAGTTGTATCCTGATGACAATGCGATGTCCTTCAAACCTACCCAATTTAGTTTTAATCTTAAAAGAGTATATACGGTACGTGTCATCATAGATAATGATGTCATTTACACCATAGAGAAAGAGACTTTCACTTAATCTTGAAATTATAAATGTTCAAATTTTTCTTAACTTAAAAACCTATTCCGGTCTACTGCGAACATTTATAGAACAGCCAAATCGGTCCAGCCGTCAAGTTATGGCCTGGCCAAGGGAAATAGGCATTCATTTTAATATATATATGACTAGCTGGCCGGACCGGACAGACGTTGTTCTGTCAAAAGTTTAAAAAAATAGTTTTACTACCGATTCTCCGAGTTTGCAGACAAACAATGTGACACGCGAATTTTATACATTACATATGATATAGAAATACGTCTGCGTATATATTATATAACGTTGATAAGATTATTAATTATTATTAATTTGCAATATTGAATTGCAATCATTATTGTATATTTAAAGAGAAAGCTCCCGGATAAGTTCTCATTTCATAATAATGGTAATAAAACTTATTAAATATTTCGCCAGGAAAACTAGCAACTGAATTTAATCCGACATAACTTTGAAACTGCGGGACCCCGGGCTTTTAAACGAGTTCGTCCCGAAGTTTGTAGTTTTGTCTCTATATTTTTTTCAGTTTTGTCGGGACAGTTCGCAAACTGAGCTGTAGGCGTTGTGTCAAATGACAGGGGTCGGTCAGAGAAATTTGCTACTGTACTGGTAGTAATCAAATATAAACTTTGTTTAGAGCTAATCTTGGTTCAAAACTCATTGTGCTGTGTTTAGTCGCACTATTTTAGTTCGCGTTTAGTTTTATTTACCTTAAGACAATGCAATGTGAGAAACTCTATTCGTAGTTAGAGTGAAGTTTGCGGTGTCCACAAATGTCCCTTCTCGATAACTGAGATTAAAGAATATCTAATAAGAATATACAAGAAATTTATTCATGGCAAAAATATTTGTTTTTCATTCAAGTTCGCAAAACGAATTCTGTTCAAAATTGACAAATCTTTAGGCAAAACTCTGATCTGAAAGTGGTTTTATATTAATTTTAGTTTACATACACGCGTATATAGGTACATTACATAATCATCACTACATGAGCCTCATGGTGTAGACAAAGAGTACTAGGTATAGAGCGCCATTTCACTCTTTCAATCTATTCATACATAATGCTTATATTTTATGCTTCATTTATACTAGTATAATTGAGAAAAATACGTCATATTGCCTTTTTGTTTGTCATTCTTAACTTAGTATGTTTGTTAAGAAAAAAAAAATGGGATAGTCTTAATTATTTGATACTTCTTAACACAGCTAAAAGGGTCTCCATGTCGGATACGCTGTAGTAATGCTGCTAGCACAATGAGTCCTCATCAACAACAGGGTTGGCAACTCGTTAGTGATACCCCTAGTACTGCTAGTCACTATAGGCTACGGTGACTGCGTACTATCAGGTGGGCCGTGGGCATGCGTGCCACATTACTAGTATAACAAAAAAAAACATGAATACCCGACTCTGATCATCCAGCTCTATAGAGATGGATCAATAATCTATGTTACTGTACCGTAATGTAGTTTTTTAACGACGTGCAAGTTTCCGCACGATTTTTTTGTCAAGCGACGTGTAATGAAATCAACCTAGGAATTTACCGCTCTCGTTGATTGAGACTTAAACATTGAACAGTGCTTCTCTTCGCAGAGAATTTGTTAGATTTGTAAGGAGAAATAACCACAGAGTAATAACAAAATTAGGTTACCATTGGCCGGCTCGTGGCTCGATCGAGAAGATTATTATTCCGCCGGGGTCCCCTCATGAATAAAATCATGCTGTTATGAAGTTCCCTATATTTTTCTCATTGTCGCCGTCCGTTACGTATAGCGTGGACGGTCGTTGTTCGTTCCCTGTTTATATCTTGATCTTGAAAGGAGATACGTGGAATTGTTGCGATTTTTTATTATTATACAAAGTTTGCAACCAATTGTATTACCCGCCTGGTGGTAAGTGGTCACCGTAGCCTATAGTCTATAGTATAGACGCTTGCAATACCAGGGGTATCACTTAAGACACTTGTCGCCAGAGGAGGAGTTTTATAAAGAGTTACATTATAAAACTCCTCCTCTGGCGACAAGAAGGCTGGAACATATTTTGCGCAAAGGATCAGCATTGCAATACAGCGGGGCAATGCTGCCAGCCTTCTTGGCACCCTCCCGCTTGACAACAATTTGGGACAAGTGTTTTATTTATTTTAATGTTTTTATATTAGTTTAGATTTATTTTCTTAACTTTTAGATTGTATTATTATTGACTCATGTATATACTTACGTGTCATTTATGTAGTATTAAAAATAATGAGAACCTTTAGTTTTAATATTCTATATATATAAATAAGTAGTATTCCCAGCTAGTATGTTATAAAACGTTCAGTCAATATCAATATCAGTCCGCGGGATTTAATTAGGGTGCCAGCCGCGTCGTGCTCGCTACATGACACATCAATTAGTCCGTCCACTGTGTGTTTATTGTAAATAGGCTTTATTAACTTGTTTATATTGCATACGGTTACAAGTCAATTGAATCGTTAAGCTTTAATCTTTATGAGAACTGGCGGCAAGATATCGTTTTTAGATACGTGAAAATGTTACTGAAATAGCTGAAATTTGAAATCGTTCAATATAAATAGTTTATTATGAAGATGTTGAGAAAGCATAAAATCAAAATCAAAAATCATTTATTCAGTTAAGGCCCTAATAAGACACTTATGAAGGTCTAAATTACCACCTTGGAGGTAAGCGGCCATCGTAGCCTATACATTTGAATTTGTATCTGAAAGTTTTCAGGTGGTTTGGTCATACAATTGCAACATTTGAGCTCAAAATGAAATCTTAAAACTTAACCTCAAAATAATGTGAAGGCCATAGGCAGTAATTATACGTAGGCACAGTAAATTAAGCCGGGGTTCGGAGAATACTCGGGACCAACCGGCCGGGCCCACATTATAAACACTCGCTCGACACAAACGCGATTTAAGGCTCTGCTACCCGACTTTCCGTGTGGTTCACGCGACATAGCAAACGCAAAGAAGTCTCCTAGTTAATAGTTATTTCTAAGACAAATTAAAGTCGATCATAACCAAAATTCCGTTTCGGAGAGTAGTTTTTGCTCTCAGAAACTCAGCTATTACCTACTTAGTATTATCAAAAAGATACATAACTTTCTATTTGACAGCAATATATTATCACAAAAAAGTATACTCAAATAACGCTGCTTCAACTTCAAATAGGCTGAAGTATTCCCTTTGCAGTTGGTGCAAAAAAAGCATAACAACAGCAACAAAAATACACATTCTGAAAAAATTAAAACTTTCTACCTATTATGAATCACGGGTACAGCTGGCTAGCAGCCGGACGGATGGATGGACGGACGGATGGACGGACGGACAGCGAAGACTTAGTAATAGGGTTCCGTTCGTTACCCTTCGGCTATAGAACCCTAAAAACATTGGGCACGTTTTATAGGTTTCTCAAAATGGTTCCAAATTTCTTGTATCAAAGGTATCCGGTTGTGGCTATCAAGGTGAAAATTACTCCAAGTTTGATGGAGAATTTTTCGAGACTACCTAACTAAGAGAGAGTAATTTTAAACTTCAAGTAGACTTTAATAAACTTAATAAAACAGCGGATAACACTCACAGCTTCATAAAATACCACAGTTATGTGCTAGTTTTGATAGGCTAAGTCTAAGTAAAACTTATCCCAGGTGACCTGAACTTAAGTAACTTTACGACACATGTCATAACTACTAGTTATTAAGTTAGTTTACATAAATCCGCCGGAGTCATTAACTTGATCCGCGTATCAAACGTAAAGCCTTAAGACTTCAGCAGGAGGAGCAGTCGGTTGCTTAATTTCACGGAATGAGCTCTTAAGCGCGCCCTTTGCTAGTCCGACTTACGCACCCTTTGCCTTAGCTTACCTGGTTAGTGGCGCTTTGTTACTGTTAAAACGACAATCAAATCAAATTAAAAAAAAATACATTTATTCACCTTAGGCCCTTATGAAGGTCTAAATTACCACCAGTTTGGATCTATTCTTCTATACGTGTCTAACTTTGATTAGTAATTAAAACTCAAAACCCAAACTCAAAATTATCTTCATTTGACAAGACTACAATAAGTACTTTCAACTCGTCAGATTCTACCACCGGATTCGGAAGGTCGGTTTTCGCTGAGAAGTTTTCGGTAAGAAAATTCAGCAATTTTTCTTATCAAAGAAAATAGGTAAATAAATTACATTTCAATTACTAACGTGGCTTGAATATATCATCACAAAATGACAGATAGATAAAAAATAGTCAAAGGTATGTAAATTGTCTTCAATTGGTATCAATACGGCTTTATCAGTGACACTGAAAATATACCAACACTATAACACAATTGACGAGGCACTGGAAAAAATTAAACGGTCTGATTCGCTCCGGTCCGGTCTAAATTGTAGTATGACGCTTAGGTAATACTGCAATTAGAAGAAATTTTCTTCTACATACTGTCGAAGAAAGCGTATTTTTGATAGATTTTTAATATTAGGAAATCAAATTAAATCCACAGGACGAAAATCCGAAGTTAATTGAAAAAATAAGAACGAAATCGGACGCCGAAGAGATTTCCAATACACATTTAGAATCGCAATGGCTACTAATGGATTCTAAAAACTGAACCGTCATTGAAAAAGTAAAAATTAAGTTGTCCCTGCGTAATATTGTCACGTATTTGGACATTTTCGTTTAAAGCGGTTCTTTTTCATTCCTCATTCAATTCGTTGTACAAAAAGGGGCCATGTATAAGCTGGGATTTGTCAGGAAGTGCCATCTTTACGTCATAATACATTTGTACTAATGTTGTTACGATATTAAGGTTTGATTTTGTTATCAAAACAATCTTCATTCTTTGCGTCTACATTATATACACACATATCATCACGCCAAGTCCCCAACACGGTAGGCAGAGAGTATAGAGCGCCATTTCACCTTTGTCTTGCTCCACCTCTTTTGCATCTTTTACATTCATCAATTTCTTCATACATGCCCGCCGTTTCGAGTTCTCTTTACCTTTCCATCATTGAGTACTTTGGAAATTAGATCTAGAAAGTTAGACTTGCCCTTCTTCGACTAAGTCTATGATACTCAGAGACTCAGTGATTTGGGTTGAAGATTGGTTCAGCAGTTCCAGAGATTACAGCAAAACAGAAAAAGTTAATTAATCAAAATTTGTCTCTGATGACAATATGAAACCATTTCACCTTTTAGCCGCCTATTAAATACATTCTTGTATTTATAAATAGCTTGTACATGACTCACTGGGGTACGTATCTTTATATTTGTACGACTTCAGTGTTCGTCAGATTATTTATATTATATTTCTGTTTGATCACGAGCCCGGCTTCGGCGAAATACGATGGTGTTTCCTCTGCTAACAATTTGGCTTTGTGTAATTCTCCGAATATTCTATGAATATTGGAAATCCTAATGTTTTTGGGTACACAGAGATGTTTGTAGGAATTTGTTTGTTGAATTACTTTATGGGAATACTCGTGTGTTATATTAAAGCTATATCGTATTTTTAAACAATTTCCTCATACGTATCACTGTTTATTTATAAGTATGTTTTTTTTTTATCGTAAACGTATTTATCGCACGTTTATCCTGTATCTAGTCAGCGAAGCAAGTTGCGGACTGAAAACTAGTTTTAAACAGGAGTGAAGTAGAACTCCTTGTATTTCCTATTTAATCCCCACAGAGGGAGAGGGGGGGGGGGGGAAGAGAGCAAGGATGTAGCATACTGCTATTCCGTTACGTGATGATTCTTCTAGTCAATTCCCGGCAAGGCGCTTTAAGAAACTTCGTTAAAAAAAATGCCTTTTCCTGAACATGTTTGCACAAGGAGACCTGTAATTCAGTAACTAATGTTGCCGGTACTTCAAACGGGTAAATTATCGTACAAACATATCGGGCACAACTCTCGGCCGCTGCCGATGAGCCAAACAAATACCAGTTGGCTGTTATGTAGACTGTTCTGTTACCGAGTTGCTCCGCAAGCAACGCGGCATGCATTTGGAAAATTTACCATACGCTATTGTTTGTAGGCAAAGTGATCGCTTGTAAGCATGGTTTATAAGAAATTCTTTCAGTGTAGGCACTGGTACTGGGTAATTTTATCCTCTAACATAATACTTCACTTAAAACTATGTCAGGGAAACACAATTTTCAGGGTTCCTTACCTTAAAAGGAAAAAAAGGTTTATACAAAAAATATATTTTGTTTTGAGTAGTAGTACCTAAACCAAACCTGAGCGGCTCAGTTAAAAAATCAATAAAACAATCAAAATCAAAAATCATTTTTTCAGTTTAGGCCCTAATAAGGCTCTTATGAAGGTCTAAATTACCACCGGTTCGGAAAAAAGCCACCTGAGAAGAACCGGCAAGAAACTCAGTGCTCTGTCTCAATGTTTTTTTTTTTGGGATTTCGTGAGCTTCCCATTGGCTTCTTACGACAAATCGATAGAGAATTCAAAACTTTATCTAACTGCATATAGAACTCATTTCCGACCAAAGTGAGCGATTCATTAGTTTTTCCTTCCCCAGTTGATATGTCGTCGTGACGTCGTCGGAGTAGTGTAGGACAGCCCTTATACGTGACAAAGGTGCTAATTTTCCACCCTAGAAGTTCCAGCCAGGGGCTCGTCGCTGGAACAATTCCGTGGCACCTGGCAGTCATGTAATGGCACAGTTAATTATTCAAGCGCATGCAGCGCCTTTGTTATTCAGATTAGGCGTCGTGCATCGCGACGCACTCGCGCTCAGATGCCTTGCGGTATTTGACTGATGGCTGATCAACACTTTAGCTTAATTACTGTTTCTATAACACACGAAGTCGCAGAATAAAAAAAATAACGATCGGAATTGTGCACCAAATCCCTTGAAGGAATATTAAAGAGCTAATGATTTTCTTTATGTACCTATAGCTAAGAACATTCTCGAAACTCTCACAAAACCTTACAAAAAGAAAATCGATTCTTCCGTTTAGGACAGGTGAAACTATTTAATAGCTTGTAAAAAAAATAAGGAAAAGGTGGCAGACGAAGATAAAGGATAAGTTAAATTAAAAAAAAACTCGATTAATATGTCCGTCACGCTCAAAGCTCTACAACATAATTAGTATTACCTCTGGCATGAACCAGCCGAGTGATTTTTCAGAATTGACTGCAGGTTTAAAATAATAATAACTACATATTTACGGTTTTCAGAATTTTTCCTTTACATGTGCTGTAAGATACTGCTTCTTGACAAATTTCATGATTCTAGGTCAACGGGAAGTACCCTATAGGTTTTGATTCCCTTGTGAAATCGCAAAATATGCGAAAATTTGTGACACAAACGGTCTTATCGTATCTTCATATTGACTTACAAGTTTGATTATTTTACAGCTGAAAGAGACCATAGACCCGCGTATTAATTTCAATTTGATAGCTCCACTCGTTCTTGAGATAAAATTTCTTGGCAGACAGACGGACAGACAGACGGACAGACAGACAGACAAACGGACGGACATCAAAGTGATCCTATAAGGGTTCTTTTTTTCCTTACCTAAAAAAGTGTACAAAGGCCTCCTACCCAAACAGCCCCATGCGGCTATCGAACAGTAAACAGTCTAATTCAGAGAACGGGTTATATTGAACTGCAATTGCGGGAATTAGAAGCAGTACGCAGCGGGTAAATAAAGCCCAAACGAACCGGCTGCCCGTATTGTTCTGTGGACAGACAATTTTCCCTGGCATGCTTTGGGACCGAATGGATGTTCAACACTAAGCTAGATTTCCCCTGTAGATTTGTCCCGACCCAGATTTGGAGGCTTTGTGTTTTTATTATTCCAGAATAGTTCCAAACCGATGTGAATTTATATAAATGTATTCTATAGTTTTAACATGTAAAAAATATCGGCCAAGTACGAGTTGGTCTCGCACACCGAGGATTCCAGACTAAAAAGAAATTAGGTTATATGACAAACTTAAATTTGCCGTTCGATCCCTATACACGGCTATTGCACCAACCGCAAGTAATAATTTTGTAATAGTAAATACATCCTTAAATTATATTTATTTTATAAAATATAGTAATAGGGTTCCGTACTCGCGGTAAAAGTCAAACACATTTTTTTAATATATACAGGGTGTTACAAAACTACCCGTAAAGCCAAAAGGAGGTTTAATGGGGCCTTATAACGAGTCCATTCACAATATTTTAAGAACCGTGGTAACGCTGTATAGCATACCCAAACAACGCAGAATGTACCTACAATTCTACGTAATTCGCGGAACGGAATATTTGAAATTGACAACATATTTTTTTCCAACATGACATTTTTTGACATCCTTGTATTGAGGTAGCAAACATTTATGAATGAAAAATAGAAAAACTATTAAATTAAAATAGGTACGTAGGCCTTTCTGCTTCATAATCTGGTTTTCAGACTTGTTGACAACATTTTTGGCTTTGATAAGTAATTATATTTTTACGGGGTATTTTGTAACACATTGTATTCATCAACTTTATATTAAACAGGCCACAGGGCTGTCCACAGAAATTGATAATTTATCATCGTTTTTAACGCTCGCCACAATTATACGGCATTGCAGAAGCGATTCATCAATACCTTGGTCCGTGCCCGATAAGTTAACAGTTTTCATTTTGTAATTTAATTTCAGCTCTGTGACACTGCGGGTAGTGATGGCAACGAAGTGGACGTTGATCGATGTTTTGAAAGCTGAGAAATGTTTCACTAATTAAATTTTTGTTACTAGCTGACCTAAGATAACGGCCGTCCTAATGGTAAGCGGCTACCGTGGCCTATGGATGCTTGTGATAATGTTGACGACCTTGTAGAAATCTCTTCACACATTTCTAGAAGTATCCCTTATTGTACTCTGTTGGGAGAACCACGGCAGGTAATACTGTCAGTATTGTCAGAATTCACATAATATCAATTACAAATTACATTGTTACATAATGCAATAATTTCATTACACCCATGTACTTTAGAATAATGGGCCAACATACAAAAATATGAAATTCAATGTCGATTTACATAATGATATTAAAATTAGACACTTATTCTATGGTAAATAATGGTGCTATTTCTGTTGCACCAAATCATTAATCTAAACTAATTTGACAGGACTTTAAGTATTGCCACCCTTATTTATCCCCGCACATGAGAAAGGAATAGAAATACTTTTAGTCCTGTGAAATTATCTTAGTTTAGTGATTGTGTGCAACAGATACGACACCTTTTTTTAAATTGGCTTTCTAATTTAAATAAATGGTATAACAGTGTGTCACTAGAGCAATTATTAAAGCGTTTTAAGTTCCGTTTGCGACCCTTTTACAAACCTGGATACCACTTTATCGATATAACCATCTTAAGACGAGTGACATCACTAGGCAATGCGGAATCGTTAATCAGAGTTGCCCGAGTTGTGTTAATATCACAAATATTTATCTTCGTTGCACGCGAATGGAAATATCAATGGCTGCTCTTCCGACTGTTATTTATGGTTTGTCATAAAATGTCTTCGCAGGACAATTATTTATTATGGCAATATGTACTTTACTATAATTAATTATACTAAGATATGATAAATTGATTGAGCAAATGTTTTACTGTGTTGACTTCGAATGTTTTAAAGTTTAGGTCGGCAATCTGACAGAGATACCTGTTTCCACTTGTCCACTAACGAACAAGCTATAAGATAAGAAATATTTTGTATGACGAGACCTCTGGTCGAGGGGTTAGTATACCTGACTGCTACGCTAGGGGTCGCGGGTTCTATTCCCGCCGGGGCAAACATTTATGTGGCAAATTTGTTTGCCTTGCGTCTGGGTGTTTGGTATGTATAATAAGTATGTATTTACAAAAAGTGTAAAAGTATATAAGTATCATGTCACCTGCTGGTTCCTATAGTAAGCTTTGCTTAATTTGGGGCTAGATGTCACTGTGTGATCAATGTCCGAGCATCCGAGCATGTTGGTGTATTTTGATGTTAGCTTCAACATACTAAAAAAAGGCTGGCAAAGGGTGTGCAAGCGCAACCAACCATATCATCACGCTAAAAACCGGTAGGCAGAGAGTATACGTGATAGATTTCTACGCTATTCCGCTATTGAATTTCACCTCTTTTGCTTCATCCACCTTCATCAATCTCTTCATACATGCCTGCCGGTTCCGCTCTTTACCATTCCATCATTAAGTACTTTGGTAATTGATCTAAGCTTTCCAATCATGATTTGTGGTTTCTAAATATGATTGACTAACATGAATTTACGACATAATAAGTATTAGATAGAACAATTTGGAGTGCTTAATACCTACGCTAAGCCCTACCAGAACTACTGAACTAAAGTTACTGACCTTATACTCAGCACATTACTCTCAGCTCACCAAGAATTCTGCTCAGCGCTGCATCATGCATGCACTACCACTGCTTGGACGTAGAATGCAATATGTTAAAGGAGGTGGCAATCTGTGAATTAATAGTAACTCAATGATTTTATCTATTTTTTTATTATTTCGGAGACATACAATATCAAAAAAATCTTTAGCCGTTTCCAAGCCGTTAGCGGTACAAACAGACTCACAATAATTTTACAAATTGTATTTTTTTTATTATAGCATACGGATTTACTTTCACATGGATAAGTAAAAACTGTAATTTTGTCATTACAACCAGACACTTAAACTTTATTTATTTGTATAGATTTATCGCTGTTATAATGCCGCATCCATGTTTTCCGTCCTCGTTGTTGAGCCGCGAAGTCCAAGTGAAGTAGTCCATCGGCCTAAGTGAATAGTTACCAAGTTGCGGCCAAGTCCGCTAAGTAAACCGAACTGGGCCGTCAACGACTGAGTCCGTCATAATACCGGCATCTGTCTGCTCATTCACATTAGCTTTGGTACTAGCACTACATTTTAAGTTCAGTTTGGAAAGTCAAAATCAATGTCATTATTATCTGATTAGACTTTAAAAAATCGTTCCATATTGTTGACTACTACCTACTGTATAGGGAGGGTTGTGATTGCTGAGAAGATTCAAGCAAAAATAGATCATAGTCAAATAACACTACATTGATGTAGTGTTGTGTTTCTGCGGCGAGTAAGGTGGCCTCCAAGAGGATACGCTGTGCTGGTAGGAAGGATATTCAAGCACAGTTAGTTCTCATCAACAGCATGGTTGACAACGCGTTAATGATACACCTGGTATTGTGCTATAAGCTACAGTGGCTGCTTACCAATAACAGATAATCGTATTAATGTAACTAATTTAAAAGTAATATGCTTACTAATTTCGTCACGCTACCCGGTTTTTAGAGTAGACAAGTTCTTTAATTTGATTTTTTGTACGCTTCCTCATTCTCATCAATCTTTGATTTTATAGTAGTGTTAAATTCCAAAGATTTAAATTGTCATTGTACGGTTGAATAGACTACATATCGCAGGCCTGTATGATTGCGCGGAGCGTTTGCTTGCCATGGAAATATCGGCCGCTTTCATTTCATTGTGCGGGCTAGCTGTCGGCTGGGGACCATGGTTTGTGATTTTATCACGGACATCAACTGTTTATTAATAGATAAAACAATTATTCATTCTAAAGAATTTGATAAATAATGTTTTCGCAGTGCTTAAACTCGCTGATAATAAACAATTAAATAATAATAATAGGCAGGTGATACTTTTTGTAAGGTCATATTTGAGTGATTAATTTAAACATAATCAAATGTTTGGAAGTTTTCACAGCTGCAGCGCTATCTTACCCAAACTAAAAAGCTTGTACTAGTAGACTAGTAGTAGGCTGAGATTGAGGGGACGAGACCTCGCGGCAGATCACCACTACGCTGGACCGACCAAATAAAGGCGGCACTCAATGGTTCCGTGAATGAATGCACGAAAAGCGTCAATATGGGAGGAATAGCGACGGTTTGTGAAGCGAGCCACCACCCGCTCTAATGACCACGACCAAGCTGCTAAGAGTGCAAACGACTAAGATGAAGAAGTACTACTTAATACTCTTTGGGGGAGACGAGCGATTTGAAGTACTTGGCGGAATTTCCGTCGGGCGCTTCATCATCATCATCAGCCGATAGTCGTCTACTGCGGAACAATGACTGATTAAATGCGACCCGTATCCAACGCTTGCCAGCAACCTTTATCAGGTCATCGGTTCATCTAGTGGGGGGCCGTCCGCCGCTGCGTTTTCCAGTGCGTGGTCTCCACTCTAGATGATTTTGACCCCATCGGCCATCCGTTCTACGAGCTATGTGCCCTGCCCATTGCCTGTTTAACTGGCTAATCCGGAAATAATCCGGGCGAATTACTTGCTCAACTATTCACTTAGTAGTTGAAGAAAATCTCATAAAATGTCCAAGCTATAGTCACCGTACTGACAGATCAAAGTGATTCGCTTTTGTTCCGGCTCACGGCGCCGCCGAATGATTCCGCGCTAGTTCAGTGATTGCTTTTTGACGTACATAGTCTCGGTTCGGTGCCTGATGCGATCGAGCATTACACTATCGCATATCGAAATTTACAAACGATTTTGAGCGATTGAAAAGTTTCACTGTGACAGACAATAAACATTATAGTCTTTAGTTTAGTTTGGCAAATGGTAATTAACTGTGAATGGTATTTTCTTTTTTGTTGTGTAGTGTCGTGTGTGAGTGGGAAATAAATCATTCTTTCTTTCTTTCTGATATTTTACTGTAGAACATGGACTTATATTATGGCTAAAACTAACACTATGAATGTTTTATTATTAATACGTTTACGAGGTTGAAGCATGCGTGTTTATAGCCTTTAATGAAGTAAAGTTTTTAGCCAAATTCATCAAGGAGTATCTTGTACACCGACTACTCCAGCCATTTGCATGATTAAATATTTTGTTTCGGTATTCGGTAGTAAAAGCTTAAAGGAGGTTTACTACTATCAGTCGCTTTTTAATAGAAATGAAATCTTAAGGCTAGAGAGATCTATAATTTTAAGAATTTTTATAATTCTTTAGTTTTCATGTTGCATTCATTTTAACACCTAAATTAAATGTCTTTATTCCTTCGTCACAGTTGTAATAAAAAAAAAACGATGATCAAAAAAAATTCAGGAGAGCCGCTAAAGAATTTCAATTTTCCGCTAGAACACGTTCCGCGTTTTTTCCTGTACAAAGTTGTATCAATAGGCATCCAAGCAAGCAATGTTTACACTGGTCGATATCCAGCGCACGATGTCTCAAGCTCAACCCGTGTGTTTGCTCGCTAAGCCGTATCTCGTGGCCCGTCGAACCTTTGTGGCTTTCACTGCAAAATTCAAACATGATTTTCAAACGGGAGTGAGGAAATTCCAAAGTGACTCAATCGGAAGTATTGCAAGGCTTTGGTGAAGTTTATTTAGAGTGTGAAGGATTTCTTTGATATTTTAGGGTGAAACTAGAATTTAAGTTATATATTTTATTTGAGAATAGTAATTGCTGAGAGCAACAGTGACCTTCCAAATCCGGTGGTAGATTCTAACGCTTTGAAGTTACTTATCTGTAAAGTCTAGTCAAATACAGATGATTTTGAGTTTGAGTTTGAGATAAGAGTTTAGTTACGTAGATATATATTATAGTGTTATATATCAAACGCTATATGTTACAGAACAGCACTATAGCGGTACACACACTATAGTGTGTGTTGGTATTATTTTTTAAACCATCGACTTGCACTTATTAATTCGCTTTAATTCTTTCTTTATAATAATAATATTAATAACTCTTCCTTACTCTGTAACCCTAACCACCGGTAGCTTGGGCTCGCGCCTCGTTATCGGCGGCTTTCTAGTTTTGGTGGATTTTTTATAATATCTTTTTTTTTTTTAAGAATATTGTAAAAAAGTCACTTAGGCTTAGAATTGAAATAAATAATGGAAATATTAATAATAATAATTTATTTTCAGGCTTTATAATTTGATTGTGCGCGGGAGGAAACTCTTTTCGAATATATGAATAAACGAGGATCTTAGCGCCTGCTAAGCATCTGCGAGTAGCTCCGAAACCGTACTTACAGCTATAAGCTATAGAAGTCTTATTTTAGAAACATTATACTGAAGGAATAACGTAACCTGCCATATTAATGCTCATATTTAAATGCATGATATTAAAGCGGTAATATGAAGTCTCTTTAAATTATTTAAGCACACAATTACTCAGACAAAGTGGGTACTTTTTACTGTGAGGCGAAGATGACAAGTACATATTGCGTAATTTATATAATTGCTTCTATTTTCGGCGGCTCTCTTAGTAAGTAAGCTATCTCGCGAATGACACGCTTAAATTGTGACATGCTTAATTTAATAAATGAACCCTCTTAGCTAGATTATACGGTTGAACTTGGATCGCTCCACTTGTTGAGTTTAACGATGTCGTGGGAGTTATAACTGTTTGGTTTCTATTCGGAACTCATAGATTAAGCAATTGACATTTTGGTTCATAAAAGGAACTCGTGGAAAAGATACGATTTTTCTTTATCTTTGTACATGAAGTAAAAGTCAAATCATTGAGATAAAAGGTTGGTTCATAGAAAATGTGAAATTACGTTTAGCAAAATATCCCTTTCTTTGCATGAGTCTTGTATGCAATCATTAACTTAATCCTACTAATATTATAAATGCGAAAGTTTGTGAGTATGGATGTATGTATAGATGGATGGATGTTTGTTACTATTTCACGCAAAAACAACTGAACAGATTTGGATGTTATTTGGAACACAGATAGTTTATAGCCTGGATTAACACATAAGATTTTTATCCCAGGAAAATGTTAGGTTGATCTGGTATTCTACGCTCAACGCGGACAAAGTCGCGGGTAAAAGCAAGTCAGGGAATATAGATCCGTGCGCAGACAAGGCTCCTCTGTGCATAGACTAGTTAATATAACGTAAAACCCACATCACAATATCAACCCTATTACCTTACTCGTAGGTTCCAAATCACTTGCCACACATTGGTCAAAAATACACTAACTTTAAGCTTAAAACTTTCAAGTTCAGTTTTAGTGCTGTCAAAACAAATTAAGTCCGGTCAAAACGATGAATATTTAAGTATAATGAACAACAGAATTGGATTATTTACCCTTATTAGTCAAGTTTAGTTTAGACAGGTGAACAGCGTAATTGGCACCATTGTGTTTTTAAACTACGACTTTAATTTTATGTCATTAATTTTATATTGGATAGGGTTTGGAGTGATCAAATAGACTTACAATAGAGAGGTCAATGAGATATTGACAATAAATATAAACGACGATTGCGATTGTGAGTGGAAGAAGAAGCAGTGGAAGGCCATGGATTTTATTACGTCAATTGAAACCATAAAAACGTCAACAGAATGGTAGTAAATTGTTAGTATGCTACGATGTGCTACAGCGTAGGCATGTGCTACAGTGTAGACCCGCTACGTAATTTGACTAGCATACCCCGGCTCCGCACGGCCAGCGTTGGCCATATAAGTTTAATTCCTACCAAACACCAATTAATTATATTATTTTTTTATTCCACCAAGTTGGCAAACAAGGATACGGCCCACCTGATGGTAAGCGGTCACCGTAGCCTATGGACGCTTGCAACACCAGGGGTACCACTCACGCGTTGCCGACCCTAAAACAAAGATCCTCTTGTATCACTCTATCTATTAAACAAACCGCATCAGAATACATTGCGTGTATTTAAAGATCTAAGCATACATAGGGACAGACAGGAAGACAGCGGGAAGCGACTTTGTTTTATATTATATATAGTGATTACCTTATTGATTTGGATACGCACGAAACGAATATACTACTTCCAAAATGCATGAACTGATATTAAAGGGACATTTTCAGTTCAAAGACTTTCTGACAAGGTCGCGGTAAATATCTCTAGGATTATTAAAGCGTGAACAATTGCCTGTGTTTTGTATTTTATGTATTGATAATCAAGTTTTTATATTACCCTTTAAGCCTAAAAATGCCAGCCTCGGCCGTCTCCAAAGGTTGTACCCTCTCGACTTACACTTACACAAAGAAAAACATTCTGAAAAGTCCAACATCAAGTAAACTCATCATTGCTTTACCCTCGGGCTCTTTATATTTTTCTAAGACACAAAATCTAACCTAGACAAAAGTTATTTGAATCACTAGTTTTACTCCGAAAATAAACCTTAAAATTATTAAGAATAGGGTTGTATTTCACTTTATTTAAAGGATAATGGATGAAATTATGGCTTTATCTTGCAATAAACTGTATTCACAGAAATGTAAGCTTTGAGTAGCCTATTTAGGTTCTCATTTCGCTAAACAAGACTATTTAAGATCACTATGTAATTCGTTTTAAGATTATGAATATTGTCACTCAGATTTGAAGAAATGTATTGTAAGGTATTTAATTAATAAGTACACTTTAAAAATATATTTTGATTTCGTTGATGTCTAAGATCTTTTAGGTAATTAAAATGTTATTCGTTTATCATGAGTATAATGTTTATTCAAAGTGAATGCTGAAAGCTTGAATTTATCATTTCGCCTGAATATTAACAAAATAACTAAATGCCAAGTCTCAAAAGTATTGAAAGAACCATGGTGACCTTATAAGAAGCATTGCCTGCTATTGAAGCGACGCAAGTTTTAACCCCACCGGTCGGTACCAATAAGTTTTTCTAAATTAAGTGCAGTGATTGGTCACACCACGAGCTTTACGGTGAAGGAAAATATCGTGAGGAAACCTGCATACGTCTGAGAAAAAAATCAAGGACGTATGTAGTGCCTAAGAGACGGCGATGGACTCACCATCTGTCACGTGGGCACCAAATTATCTTCGGTGGAAAGTGGGTGTTGTAACACCTCTGCCTACCTTTCAGGTGACCCTTGTGCGAAGGCGTATATTATAATATTATAATATTTTAAATCTCTGAATGTAAACATCTAAGTCCACACAAGAATGAAACAGTTACCCGAAATTTGCATCTGGCCCAGTCCGCACTGGCTGTGTAGGAATATGATTTTATACTAGCTGAGCTGGCCGTGTGGACCCATGTGTGGGGAATGGGCCCCTAGTTGCTCCTGGGGACGAGACAGGGGCGTGTCTCCTTAAGATGCAGCTGAATACTAGTTAAATTCACTTTACTTTTATTTAGCTGCCACACAAGCGTACAGCCCTGATCCTCATCTGTCACCGTAGCCTAAAGCCGCAAGACCAGGGGTATCATTAATGAGTTGCCAATCATGTTGTTGATGAGGTGACAACACAACATCAAAGTAGTGTTATTTGACTGCGGTCTTTTGTAAGGTGAAAATACAGCCCCCAGCCGGGATATCCCATTTACCCTACCTCCTTTTTTGAAAATTGATAAAAGTATAATAAGCAAATTGGTGTGCAAGCCAAGAGTGAAATGGCGCTCTATACTCTCTACTCTGTCAACTCCGTGAGGGATTTGTCGTGATGATATGTATATATGTAAATGATATTTTTTATCCGGGAATATTGAGTGGTTCCCGAGGGATAGTAGAAATATGCGAAGCCGCGGTTAGAATTAGTTTCATAAAATCTATCAAACCGTCAACCCTTCAGCTTACCCTTAACTCACGTCCCACGTATCTGTATATTTGGAACGGTCTACGATGTATCAGATAATTTTTGATTTAGATTTCAACCCAATTTCCACGCTAGTAAGGTTGAAAATACTGTGAGTTGGTATTAGATTTAAAGTGCATGATTCTTCACGTTTCTTTTAAACAAATTGCTATGTGAAAATGTTGTTCGGTTGTTTCGTGAAGGCTTTTGTAGTTCCCCTTTATTCTTAGTTGAGTTGCTGTCATGGAATATTGGAGCGGTTTATTTGAGAGCATAAAAATATAATTATTTAGTTTGCTTACCGAAGATTTCTGTCAAATAACACTATTCTAAAGCCGTAGCAGGAACAACTTTCGACTACATATTCGAAAACAGAGCTCTCAAAATGTGAATATTATCATACGAATGTTTAGTTCCACTTTTTCCCGGCGCAGCGCTGTTCACAATCCCATACAATGCAAGAAAAGTCTGGTTTGCGGCTAGTAATGATCTTATCTGCATTTCGCTTTTATCTCCAAAGAAAAAACTAGGTTATTTTCTCTAAAATATTACAATTTAAGTCCCAGTAGACCCCATAACGTGTGTAGCTTAGAGTAACGAAAGCAAAGTCATTAATTCTACCCAGAAGAAATTAAAATCCGATACGACACAAATTTTATTCTGTTCGCATTCTAAACGAAAAGTCATATGTATATTACCTTAACTCAGAACTCAACTTAGTGTCACTAAAATGAGAGTTCAATTTAAACTGGCATTGCGTGGTGGTTGTAACGTTTGTAAATTAGACAAAAGCCAAGTTTCCAATTTAATTTGCCGAACGCTTCTTATCTTTTTTTCATTATTTATCTTTATTTGGTTACATTAGCGAATAAAATATTCGCGCTCGTTTTCCTCCGAACGCAGTAACTTCAGATAGAGATGCTGAGTGCAAGTAAATTAGTGGAAGAATTAATGCAATCGAATAAGCAAGTTACGATGGAACTTTTTCCATGAAAGCCGTAGTGGGCATATGGTTGAAGTGACGGCCTCTCATTTGGATTTTTAGATTCTAACCCCGGCGTGTCCCTATGAGTTTTTCTAAGCTTAAGTACAGTGATTAATCACACCACAAGCTTATAAAGAGTGGTAGGGTGAAATGGGATCTCCCGTGGGTTTAATTTTGGAGCCGCCCAGCTGGGGACTTTACTTCCATCTTACAGAAGACCGCAGTCAATTAATACTACTTTGATGTAGTGTTGTGTTTTAATATGCGATTCACGGACATGCAAAATATGGAAGCAGTTAGGGTCGGTAATGCGCGAGCGATACCCCTGCTGTTGCAATTGTCCTAAGGCTACGGTAACCGCTTACCACCAGGCGGGCCGTATGCTTATTTGCGACCGTAGTGGTGTAAAAAAAAGGACAATATTATTATACAATATTTTTGACGTGGCATTAATTTATTCCAAATTTGAAAAGTTCAACAAATATGAGCTACTGTCATAAACGCAATCATTTTGTTGCATACAGTTCACGCTTGACCGTTTCCCTTATTTCCCTCCGCGTGAAATATTCAGCTAGTGGCCGGCCGGAAGTGGAAGCCTCTCGTGATTTCTCCATGGACGTGCCCGGGCGAGTGTTTAATCACCTCATACTCTATTTAACAATGCATTATCCTGATGTGTTGTTGAAAGGTGCGGGGTAAAAGTATTTCTCTAGAGGTATTCATTTTGATGTAAAAGAAAGTTCTGGTATTTTTTTGTCACTAAGGAGCTACGCAAGCATACGGCACACCTGATAGTATACAGTCGCACGCAGATGGTACGAAGATAAGGTCGCCAATTGTACTTAAGATTTTAATTACATAATGTAATGCAATAAAGAGTTATCTGGAAGAGATCACATCTTGTGATAGACCGCCAATTGTACCGATTTATAATGTATTTTATGTTCCACAGTTATTAATTTTGGTGTACAATGGTGTCGATTCTGTTGTTCGAAATTACTAAACTTAACTAATTTGACAGGTCTAAAAGTCTTGCTATCCCTTTCTCATGTGCGGGGTTAAATAAGGATGGCAATTCTTTTAGACCTGTCAAGTTAGTTAAGTTTAAGGATTACGTGCAACAGAATTGGCACCAATATCTATGCATCTATCTAGCTTCTGTAAGGTGGAGGCCCGTTCCAAATCGTGTTTCTTAAATTTTTCAAAAGGAAATCCCACTACTCCACCCCTTTTTTATGAACACAGTGATTATTCAGAGGTGGCGCCATCTCCCTCAAAGCTATCCAATCCGCCATCTTGTATTCAAACTCAATCTAACACGAAATGAAATGTCATCAACCGTTGACATAATCAGCAGGAAAATTGACGCAGACACGTAACCCGATGGATGGACAATTCGTTTGCGACACGGCGCGACTGCTAACGGTCCATTTCCGGTCCGTAATCGACTTCCGGCCGGTATTAAACCTTCGGAGGGACACCACGTTTCACAGAATTGATGGATCCGTCTCATACATGTTGCGGAGCAAAGGGTGGCTGTTGACAACGAATTGATGATGTCCTAGAACAAAACTAAAACGCATTCGTTGACGTGCTTACAACATTAAGACGCAATTAATCTTCTTCTTCCTATCTTTGCCAATCAATCCTATTCAAGGAATACTTTTGCCAGTGTCGAGTGTTAGAGAATTATCTTTTTTTTTATGTGTTCGTTGCATTAAAATTCCTAATATCATTAATTCTTATGCCTATGGGAGTTTCAGGGGACAATCCACGGACAGACAAACATGCCTTCAGGTCAGAGGTAACCTTCAATAGATTACCATAGATAATATATAATTATAGAATACAAGAGATTATTATATGTAAGTAAATATTAAGGTCCGCATGAAAGATCAACCTATATGACCCTGATGAGAAATTGGTCAACAACAGGCTCAGCAATTTTGTTTGTGTTGAGCACCGACTTCAAACTGATCAGTAAGTTGCGCTTATAAAAGTAGTAGTACAATTGAGAACCTCCTCCTTTTTTGAAGTCGGTTATAAACAAAATAAGCAGTCTCTCTTCACAAGAGCCCCTCTTACATGCTTTCCTAACTTTGTTGGAAAATACATTGACTTGGCATCACATCGTTAATCGAGGAGAACGGTGGAGTGAAAGTTGGAAACCCTACGCCACGCCAGCGGCCGGCTGATGTCGATTAATCAAACATTAATATGGCCGGCGGTAGCCGTGTCTTTCCTTGTAGTTGCTGTGTGTTATGCCACGTATTTAGTTTATAATAATAATGTCTGAAAATTAGTGTCGATACTGTTGTTTAAATCATCAAACTAAACTAACATGACAGTACTAAAAGTCTTGCTATCTCTTACTCATGTGCGGGTTTAAGTGCAGGGCACCGGTGCGATCCACTGGAGATCCCATAGCCCTCCTACATGCGGGGAGGAAGTCCACCGGGGGGTTTTTATGAGTTTAAATCTCACATTCCCCGTCGGCTCCCTTTAAGCTGTCGGGTTCCTTATGAAGGTTGACACCTCGTCAAAAAAAGGATGATATCTGATGCCTAACTAATTGATTGTACTTAGTACCCTTCAAAATTACTTTTTATCAGCTTTTTGGCTGAAAAAATATTTAGCTACTTGCCTATTGTAAATACATAGTTGTAAAACAAACCAAACTTTCGATTGCAGTGACGCATTCAGCGCGAGCTTTTGACGGCCATCAATGACTATTACTGATATAAAAACTGGTCTTATACGCGATATTTTTTTTTACTTGTTAATTTACCATTTTACGTTTCGTTCAAGGTACATCAATCTACACCAGAATTATTCGTGAAGCTATTGAAATTAAGAAATACAAAATTTCAATCGGTAGAGTGGTATTCAGCTATCGACTTCGTGGAATCCGAGAAAAATTTGCGCGTCGCGACATAGACGTATCCGCGGATGTCATGACTGTTGTGTGTCGGGAGTCATTTTTAGAAACTCATATGGGAGTAGATAGATATTCGTTCTACCCGCGAATCAAGAAGAAGGCGACGGACACAACTACAATCAGTCAGCTCGTGACCACGGCCGATGCAACTCGGTCGAAACGGCGCCTAAATAAACAATTTAATATCGTGTGTATGATCCGTTTTTAAGTCAATTAATATGTGCTTAGATTTGTGAAATAGCATTGATAAGAAAAAGAGGCATTGCAACACGAGTCGAACAAATCTTGTAAAGGTAAAGATAATACATTTATACAAATACTACATAATATCCTTTCGAATATAAAAACATTAAACTGAAATCTCATAAAAGTCTCATAGACGGTATCGTTAGGCGCAGAATGTGGAGGTATGGGCGCGACGTGAGTGGTCGTACGCAATGTATTTATTCTTATAAATCGGACTTTATGCACCCACCCTCGTAAACTAGACTTTTCGCCTGCCTCCGGCGACCTGTTGTTGTAGTATGTCAACATTGATTTAACACAAAATACCTAAGCGAAAGCCGAAAAATAAAATATGTATTTTTTCAAATTTAGAATCTTTTTCTTTCTGTCAAAATGTGGCTGAGTAATCGTTCTCTACACCTTGGAGTGCCTTGGGACGCAGACTAGATTAAACAAAGAAATACATTTGAAGTTCTAAGGTTTGACTTTTTGAGTAAAGAATATTCATTTATTAAATGAAAGTGTGCATTAAAAATCAGGCTCTTTGGGCTTGGAAGTTTAATAATAATAATGCATTAATTGTTTTAGTGTATGAAAAAATATTCATAAAATAAGCCACATTACTACATCTATGCTATAGATCTGCGTATTCTTTATTTAATCACAAAGTATTTTAAAAATAGTACTAAAAGACAAAAGTCTATAAAAAAAGAATAAACGTAGTACATTTTCTTTAGTAACGCCATGATTTGAGTTCTTATAACAAACACGTAAAGCTGTATAAAGCTGTGCAAAAATCCGCCTAAAGTATTGAATAAAGTAATTTATGGTAACATCGAATATGTCGGAATTGAAAACATACGTCGACATCGAGTGAGCATTGTCGAATATTACGATCGTTGTAAGGTAATAAAATTTAATATCGTCCCGTGTACATACATACATACTGCGAAATTTATCGGCTTCCTATATATTATTTTATTGATAAGATATTTTGTAAATCTTTGGTGTATTTGCGGTAGAGAAGCCACAATGCTTATAAATGATATTAATGTAATATGGAGATAATAAATAATTAATAATAATAATAATGCTTGGACATTATCACACAGCGCCATCTGGCCCCAAACTAAGCAAAGCTTGTACTATGGATACCAGTAGCTGATATAATACTTATATACTTTTTTTTTTATAAATACATACTTATAATACATACCAAACACCCAAACGCAAGGCAAACATATTTGTCACATAAATGTTTGCCCTGGCGGGAATCGAACCCGCGACCTCTAGCGTAGCAGTCAGGTATACTAATCACTAGACCAGCGGTCTCGTCAATTGTTTGTATGTTTAAGCTACAATATCTACGGCGAAGCCAAAAGGTAGGTTTATGATTTTAGCAGTCTATGTACTATGTATGCTTGTATTTACGTATGTTTCTCCGTAGCGCCGAAACTATTCATTCGATTTTGCTGAATAAAGTGTCATTATGGACCATGTAACACAGCCTACATTTTACCCGACTTCAACAATACAAGCTGTCGCCTTTACTTTATAAATCCGTTAAATTTCATTCCTTTTTTAGCACGGGTTCAAGTATTTTTCTTTTTTGCCGTGGCGAGACTTTTCAAAAGTTTTACTTGTTTTATAGAATTATTTTTTAATGCAAAGCGAACGTTAAATAATGAAATGTTTCACCGTGCGTAAGGATATATTAAAAAGTAATAATAATAATGTTGGACATTACCACACAACGCCATCTGGCCACAAACTAAGCAAAGCTTGTACTATGGGAACCAGTAGCTTTTATATATTTTTTTGTAAATACATACTTATAATACATACCAAACACCCAGACGCAAGGCAAACATATTTGTCACAGTTTGCCCCGGCGGGAATCAAACTCGCAACCTCTAGCGTATAAGTCAAGAGTACTAACCACTAGACCAGCGGTCTCGTAATTAGTTCTTATTAACCCAAAATGCTGATATTATAAGCCGTCTACATTGCGATTTAATATCAACAGAATTAGAATAAGCTATTAAAACGTCGTTAAATTATAAATTGTTTTAAAAATCAGCTTAGCCTTTGTACGGTAATATTGGTACGATAAGTAATTTTCCAACTTGCTCTGGCTAGATGTAAAGGGATTGGCTCCCACTTTAGGCAGTTATTAATTAAAATTGAGATTGAAATTTGAAATAGTTTACAGGCTCATTAATTTCAAATCTCGAAGGAATATGCAAATATATATTTATTTTCACCCC
This sequence comes from Falcaria lacertinaria, assembly GCA_951449985.1. Taxonomy (NCBI): domain Eukaryota; kingdom Metazoa; phylum Arthropoda; class Insecta; order Lepidoptera; family Drepanidae; genus Falcaria; species Falcaria lacertinaria. Next base: position 9,371,963 of record OX602124.1, read on the forward strand.
AGATTTTAATCTTGTGTAACTTCTACTGTGCCTACCCAAAAGAAACTAGGTGTTGTTATGTATTTATATGGACGTATACATGTAATACATACGAGATATGTGAATAACGTAAATATGGGATCAAAAGCAATTAATTTACCAGATTTTGCGAAAGTGTGTGTGTGTTAGGATACGGATAGTCTAACTAACTAAAATAAAGGTAATGCGAATTATAAAAATAGCTCGCTTCAAAGCAGTTCCCCGTACATTTTTCTTGTCTCGTAATTATGTTCCCGTGGGTAGGGACCGCGTTATCTCACTTTATAGGATACGTAATGAAATGAAAAAATCGTTGCCCTTATGTGTTTAATACGGTGTCTGTGTGTCGTAAATTGTCGCTGCTTTGTGCAAGGATAAATGAAACGAATAAACCATGAAAAAGGTTTGTGTTTGGAATTTTTCTCTGTTATTTTGGCGGTTTGTTAATGGGATAATATTTTTACTGTCATACTTTTATGCGCCAGTAATTTTTTCTATCAACTTAAGCTCGCAGGTTTTCTTTGTGATTTGGTATTATAACCATACATACATCCATACATCCCTCACGGGGTAGGCAGAGAGTATAGAACTCTCTAGTGAAATGGCTCACTAGAGACTTACACATCACTTTTGCTCCATCAATCATTTCATACATGCCTTTCCATCATTGAGTACTTTGGAAATTTGGTCTAGAAAGTTGGACCAAGGCCTTCCACGGCTTCTTCCCCTCAAATTCGCATTGTATATCTGTTTTGTCTTTCATCCCTCATTCGTCCTATATGTCTAAACCAACATAGAGTTCCCTTTTAGATGTTTTAAATCGCACTGTCTTTAACTCCAGTTGTTTTGTGTATTCGATCGGTAATCGTCACGTCGCACATTTTTGAAGCGACCGCATCTCAACTGCTACTTACTACAAAAATTACTTATAAACCTTGAAAAATCCACTACATAGTATAAGACAGTCTTCCCGCTGTCTGCCTGTCTCTATGTATGCTGAGATCTTTTAACTACGCAACGGATTTTGATGCAGTTTTTTTAATAAATAGATTGATTGATTTTATGTTTATTAGTGTTTTATAGATATTTGACTTATTAGGCTGACTTATATGGCCATGCGAAGCTGGGTCGCTTGTAAATATTATTTTTCATTTTTAAATTATTCGTAGGATAAATTAAAGAGTACGGTGCGACCAGGCGATAGAAAGCTCTGGGTCTCATCGGGTTGTTTTAAAGGGGATGCCATAAAAGAGGAGCTGCTCCCGAGGGAGACTCGATCTAGGCGATAGGGACTGCGCATACTGAACACGGATAGTTATCAAGAAAAATAAAATGTTGTATTCAGTGTAAGAAATGCTAGAAACACGTTTGGAATATCATTCTTTGTTTCAAAATACCGACGCTTGGTGCCAATTATGTTGTTCAAAATTACGAAACTTAACTAATTTGGCAGGTCTAAAAATATTGCCATCTTTTTTTAACCCCACACATGAGAAAGGGATAGCAAGACTTTTAGACCTGTCAAATTAGTTAAGTTTGGTAATTTTGAACAACAGAATCGACACCATTGTCTAGTAATTTAAAATGTTTTAAGATAATTATATATATATATATATATTATTATATATTATTATATATATTTTTTATTAAAGAAATAAATTCCTGTATGTGATGAACTTTCTGGTAGGATTAATTTATTAATGAAAATAAATGGACTTAGGGGGATGTTATGGGGATGACAAATTATTTTTACAAAATAGCTTGTCATTAAACTATATTGTCCCATTGTCGGTGTTTGTGTAGGTAGCAAGAATCTTTTGACTACGTATTCGAAAACGTAACTCTCAAAAAATTAAAAAAGTAATACAAAATTTTAGTTCCCCATTTCGCCGGCGCAGCGCTCTACATTTTCCCATATAAAAATAGTCGAAAGCGATACGAATTACGTAGTGTTCTAGCTACAAATCTTAACTTTTAATATCTGTTATGTACGATGCCAAGGCAGGCACAGTTTAATTCGCTTTAATTGACATTTTATTATCGTTGTTCAACACCAAGTAGCAAGTAAGCAGTCTTATGCATTCATTACGCGTCGCCCCTTCCGGGCCCAATACGGCAAACTGCGTAATAAATTCCTGGAAGGATCTCGTGGAAATGGACGCTTATCACGGCCCGGCTCCTTGCTACTTAAATAGCCTGTTTTTGTCCCAAGCCCACCGCTGGTCAGTGGACCCTTTGACATTTATGGCCCGGAGATCCCTTGAGACCGTTTGCTGCTAGCTACTAGTCGTGGTAGATTTCACACTGTGTTATTTAAATATTGCTCGTGTTCCAGGGATTTTATTGAAGTTTTAGTTTGTCTGTGGTTAGTGATCAAAATAAAAATAAGTTTATTGAGTTTAGGAACTTATGAAGGTCTACTTTACCACCGGTTGGGAGAAAATACTCATTGGACGGTGTGGATTGATATGCTATAAGCGAACAATATTTATTTATTTATTTAAAAACTTAATGCACAATTAAAGTGCAATGGTGGACTTAATGCTAAAGCATTTTCTACCAGTCTACCACAGCTGGCAGGAGAAACATAGGAGCAGGTGTGCATATCATAAACTGTAATATGAATTGGGTGTGATCATGTCAACAACGAATAAAATACATACAAAATACATATAAAATACATACAAATAAATAGAATATAAAATAATATAATATATAGCAAATAAATATACCTAATATATAAATAAGAGATGAATATAGTAGTATATAAATAACTATAACCATAAATGCCGGAAATGTGACGAATATAGCTGTATGATACAACACAGAGACGTGTAATAAATAACACTGTGTTAAAATAAATAAGGATGTATATAAAATAATATAATAATAAATATATATTACTAATAGATCAAGTAAAATTATACCTATTTCAAATAAAATGATAAATAACTAAAAAACTTATACAACTATGATATATTGCTGATATAGCTGTACGAACACTGATAGTAACAAAAAAAAAAAAAAAAAAACTGAATTCGACTGAACTGTGTTGTGCTACGAGGAGAAAACATATAAAATGTATGCACATACCAACCACTAGGTTATTTCCAATTAAAATTGTTAAACGTATTTTATAACAACATGTAACAATATTAAAACAGTAAAAAACGGCATTAATCTATTTCCCATAAATACACGTGGTTACCGCAAAGACATAATTAAATTTTAAATATAAATATGAGATGAAATTATTTAATAACAGCAACATTATCGTAGAACGAAACGACACATGTATCGATAACCATAGATTTAAGCAATGATATTAAAATGTTATCTATGGTAGGTAGAAATGAGCCGGAGTTAGTCGGTGCTAATTATATAATAATAATAATAATAATAATAATAATAATGCTTGGACATTATCACACAGCGCCATCTGGCCCCAAACTAAGCAAAGCTTGTACTATGGGAACCAGCAGCTGATATAATACTTATATCCTTTTTTGTTTGTAAATACATACTTATAATACATGCCAAACACCCAGACGCCAGGCAAACATATTTGTCACATAAATGTTTGCCCCGGCGGGAATCGCACCCGCGACCTCTAGCGCAGCAGTCAGGTGTACTAACCACTAGACCAGCGGTCTCGTCGAGACTAAAGTGTCATCATGACATGAAGTGTCAAACGTTACGTATTGACTGACATTGACGTACGTCGTATATTGGTAAATTGAAAAAAAAAACATTCATAGTCGGTACTCATAAAGTTAGTTTCACTAGAGATATTTCAATCAATATCCAGGCTAACAAAATAAAGCAATTAATTAATATTATGTACCTACTAAATACATGACTTTTTTTTTAAGCTATTGCATAGCTTTTATCGCGGGCCTTGAGCGTGGGGACCGAATCCAGAAATTCCGTAACGAAAAAAAACCTAACACCCCCCACTCCGACCGGCACAGCGGTGATACTTTTTAGTTCCATCTATCGATAAATACCAGAACTTTTAATGACTTTTTGGAATATCACGCTTGTCTCTTTAGTTCAGCAACCCGCCTTTAGGTGGCATTGGTTGTATTGGAAAACTACCGTAATCAGCTGTTTGTGAGAAAGTATATAGGTATTTACAAAAATACTGCATTAATAAAATAAATAAATAATTATAATTGCATAAGTTGATAAAAAATGCTATGCAATAGCTTTACCGCGGCAGTCTCCGAGTGCCACACCTAATTTTTTCTACATATTGTAGACACTTTGTTGTCCGCAAATTTCCATTTAGCTTTTAATTTGATCTGGGCTACCAATATCCGCTTACCATCAGGCGGTCCGTATGCGTGCTTACCATCTTATATATATATAAAAATACGGAATGTTTTTTAGATTAAGTCATGGCAGTCAAAACTTAAATGTTACGGTACATAGCAATAATTTAACACGTATTTACATTTCATTATATTTACGAGTACACATTTATATTTTTTCAGATAAGTGACATCATTTCGCGAATCCCGTACATACAAGTACTTCAAGTTAGTAAATATTTGCCATACACTAAGTAGTCGGACATTGCAGCATCCCAACCGGGGACACTACCTTCCCTTTACAGGAAATCACAGTCGAATAACAGTAATCTGATGAAGTGTTGTTTTTGTGATGAGGTCTCCAGATCTCCATGAGGATGTGCTATATTGACAGTAATGCTGCTATAAAATGGAGTTCCTTTGGCAAGCATATATATACATACTAGCTTTCACACGCGGCTTTGCTCACGTGGTCCTAGATAAAGGTAGTCTATCACCTTCCCCAGGTTATAATCTATGAATATGTAAAATTTTATTGATATTCGTTCAGCCGTTTAGTCTTGAAAAGGTAACAAACAAACCGAGCTACTTTCGCATATATAATACAGTATGGATAGCCCACAGTAACAGCTTTTTTTATACCACAAATGTGGCCCACCTGATGGTAAGTAGTCACGATAGCCTATAGCCGCTAGCAATACCAGGGATATCACTAACGAGTTGCCAACCCTGTTGTTGATGAGAAGTCATTGTGCTACCAGCATTACTACTAGCCCAGTGATCCTCGTGAAGCACTGACAACCTTACATACCGCAGAAACAACACTACATCAAGTAGTGTTATTTCATTGCGGTCTTCTGTAAGGTCCACAGTCCCCAATCGGCGGCTCCAATATTACTGGGAAATTCCACGGGAGATTTTAAGAGAGAGCCTCTCTTAAAAGCTTACAATCAGAGTAACCACGCAATTGCTTGCCAACTCGGTGTGAAACTAAATATATATGTCATGTTTAACTCCTCTGCGCCAGTCAATAACCAAACAAAAGTCCCTAACGATAGCAGAGCAAACAATACTGAAGTGAAGGTAACAAAGTGAAAATTTAAATATAATTCACCGATATCTTGGTATTATTAAATTGGTCGTGAAAGGAGATAACCTCGGCTTAACTTTTTGGTGAAGTTACGTTCAAGTTGAACTTAACGAGGTGAGGGGAGTCGCCGAAGGTTTTTGTTTGCTACTAGTGACGGTTGCTAATACTGTTAGGAAACTTTGTCCATTACTGCCCGTGATTTACTTAGGTGTGCATTCTGCATTATTCTCTTGGTTTTTTTTTATACCACTAAGGTGACACACAAGCATACGGCCCGCCTGATGGTAAGCGGTTACCGCAGCCTATGGACGCTTGCAACAACAGGGGTATCAGTCGCGCGTTGCTGACCCTTTTTAGTTTGTTTGCGGATAAATATCGTTGTTTTGAAAGTAAAATATTATGCCGTTATTATAGACAACAATGGCGTGATAGCCGAATATTTTATATATTACATGTAAATTAATAGCTAGTAAACTTTACTATCTTCTTCTTCTTCTTCTTCTTCCGGTGCCTCTCCAATCACTGAAGGTTGGCTATCAACTCTGAATATTTCTCCTTATCCCTCGCGAGGCGAAACAGTTCAGCGGCACCTGTGACTCCTATGTCACGAAACTTTACTATGAAGATGGATATAGATAGAAGAAGGTATACTATGGAACAACTGCTAGAATATTTAATAATAATAATGATAGCCGTTATCGCATCGTTACAGGTGGCTCTTTAGATTAAAAGACTCTTTTAAAAAGCTCATGCTGTGATTAATCACTGTACTTAAGCGTAGAAGAACTCATTGGTACAGGCCGTTGCTACAACCATAAGGCTACCACGGCGTCTAGCCTGCCTGTGTTGCCTAGCGTCTGAGCATTCAATATGTTTAAAAAAAAAATGTTCTCTATCAGTTGTCATGTAAGAACGTTATCAAGCTACGCTTGGGTTGGGACTTAATGGGTATATGAGAACATGTCCTAACATTTATAGTAATTATACGAAATTTAGTATCATATTATAGTGTAATGAAATTCTTCTTCTTCTTCTTCTTCCTAAGTATGGCAATCAATCCCTTCAGGGACTATTTTTGCCAGTGTCGAGTGTTAGAGAATTTTCATGTTGCAAAATTTCTCGTGTTTGCCGCATTAAAATGCCTAGTGTCATGCATTCTAACGCCCAATGGAGTTTCTGGAGACAACCCACGGCAGTAGCAGATCGTAACACGCCTTTAGATTAGAGGTAACCTATTGACCAAAATGATAAATCACTTAACCCAAAAGTTGTATTATGGCATTATTTCCAATGCTCCTATAAATCAGTCACTAAATGAAACTTTACTGCACATATCGACACCAAAAATACAAATTCAAGATCACTATAACACAATTTACGACACACTGGAAAAAATCTCAACCGCTCCGCCTGATTCCCGCCAAAAAACCCTAGTATCATATTATAGTGTAATGAAATTCATATCATCAATATGTGTTTAAATCGCTAAAGAATGAAAATTAGTCTGTCTAGCATTTATTATTATTATTAACTACATATATTAATAATTTGAATCATATATCTAATTACAATAGGGAATGTAATAAAAGTTTAATTTATGAAAACATGGCAAATACAATTAAAGTGGCCCGCGCGCCATCGCCCGCAATCACACGCGATTGTGATGCAAATGCTCACTAAATTGCGACCGACCAGCCTCCGCTCATCCGTTCGTTACTAAAACAATTCTATAAATTCACACCCATTAAATTTGCTGCTTTTTATGGAGATTGTTATTGTCGTGCTACATTTTTTTATGTAGAATATATGTATAGCCTACCTATGTTTTTCAGTAAATTGAAGGTATCAAATTGTACTCTACATAGAAATAACTACTTTAATATCTGTATATAAGGTTAGTTTTTGTTCCTCAGAATAGTTGGCACCAATTGTAAATTGGTTTTTAAAAAATAAATACACTATTGGTATATAATATTATTTTTACCTAGTATTCTGGTCTACAATAAAACTGAAACAAATAAAACACACAATATTGCGTGTTACCATAGTGCGTGTTAATAATAAAAAGCGACATCTATACAAACAAAAATAAACTATTAATATACAAATAATACACCCAACTTTAAGAAGCCTGCAATACACAAGGTATGTAGGTCAATAAATACCAAACACATGCAAGGGGAACGAATCCATATACTAAGTAGTACTAAGTGAAGGGTGGGGGCGGGCCGCCGTGTATCTAGGGACTGGGAATTAATGAGGAGCATTAATTACTGTTAACTGCTGGTTACATAAAGATATGTACGCCTACTGGGTGCTTTTATTTTATATATTACACTAAATTTTTCCCGCTACTTAGCCCGCGTAGCTATGGGATATTTAGCCTATGTTGCTCAACGATATCACACTATCATTATTTGGTGTATTTTTAAATCGGTTCGATAATTTCTGTGGAATGAGCTCCCCGCCGTGGTTTTCCCAAAGGAGTACAACATGGGGTTCTTCAAGAAGGGTGTGAAGAGATTTCTGAAGGGTCGGCAGCGCGCGAATGATACCCCGGGTGTTGCAAGCGCCCATAGGCTACGGTAACCGCTTACCTTCAGGCGGGCCGTATGCTTGTTTGCCACCTTAGTGGTAGATAAAAATGTTATGTGGCGGCATCAAGCTTATCTGACAGACATTTTCCAGTCCAAATGTCACAATTCTTTTCAATATTTCGTCGCGAGCTGTTTATGAATATCTATGTAAATTGTATCTTGTTCTAGGAACCAAATTCGATTATAAAGTGTCAAGACTGCGTGTGACGTGTATGGTGGAAGTAAAAACCTGTTAGTTCCGTGCACAGAACACAATCCTTTTAGCTTGGCAACACTGCCAGGCCGTGATTGCTTTGGCACTGGACCCGCCTGCTCTCATATATTACTTATGTACTTATTTATATTAAAATCAACCACAGACAACATATAAATATAGTATTAATATGAAATTATCAAAGGATCCATGATTCAAAGAGATTTGGTCCAAATCTGAACGTACCGGCCACATTTTTTGTAGAATATTCTGTTAGAGCTTGCCCATCATCAATTACTTTTGCATTTGTATTGGTTATTTTAAATTCCTATTTTCAACAAACTTGTATCAATATTAAGATTTTAGAACTAAAAAAAATTCGACGACTAACGTCGTACAAAAAAAAAATGCGTTGGCTGGCACTTTCAGATTTGTACCAAAATTGATTATGTCCTTACCAAAGTACTCAGTGATGAAAAGGTAATAACTCAGAACCGGCATGTATGAAGAGATTAATGAATTTAAAAGACCCAAGAGAATTGTGCAAATGGTATGTATGTATGAGTTTTTATTACTGTGCCTGTGGCGAAATGTGGACACAACACAATTATGTCCACCACACCACATTACAGTAACTATATGCTCTACTATCTAGTCTCTACGCAGTAGCGCAACATCCAGTGCGATACTAAAAGTATTATTTGGCCCGGCGCCCCGCCAGCTCATGATTACATTGGCAAGCTGTCTGCAGCTGCCTATTTAAATTATTTACTAACGCGTTATGATTTTAATGGCATTATGCGCTTCGTTCAATTTTAGTAATACTAAAATATCTTCACGCCTTCCCAAAACGGTTACCGAAGAGGTTCACAGAGATGTTACAACACAACACAAACTTTTCTACGAAGATAATTTGGTGCCAATGTTACAGATGGTGAGTCCGTCGCCGTCTCTTAGGCATTACATACGTCCTTGAATTTCTTCTCAGACGTATGCAGGTTTCCTCACGATGTTTTCTTACACCAACTACTGCACTTATGTTTTTTGAAAGTCTCATTGGTACAGACCGGTGGTATTCGATCTGGCGTCGCTAGAATTGCAGGAAACCTCAGTTTTTAACACAATACATAATATTATGACCTCATATCTCTCACGGGGTAACAGAAACTAATGGCGTAAATTATACATCTCAATATTACAATAAATTTCGATTTGTAAAATGTTGCAAAAAGTAGATATCATTTCTATTGCCTCGTACCAATATTTCCTGTATAAATATTCTTTGATCCTCAACCTACTGTAAGCCTAAATTATACTAAACTTGATGATCACCTATAAACTTGATAAAACCTTTTCAAACTGATATGATAAAAACTTTTATTGACACAAAATAGATTAAACTATTTACAAAACATATCTTAACCTACTTACTTATTGACAACCTTTTCATAATTTAATAATTACAGGATAATTAGATATATTCAAAATATAATATTCTGTGTGTCACACATTGTCGGTAAAAAAAGTAAGACACTTATCAAGTGAAGCGTTTAACAAACGCACATCATAATAATTAATTAAATGAAGTGTGGTCAATAAATGTGGTAAGCTTTCGTCCTATTTCAATTCCTAAAATCCTAACAAAAAAAAACGACAAGCTAAAGGAAAAACATTTAGAAAAGAACGTTAAAAGGTTCCTGCACATGTCTTTTCAAACTATTCCGTTCTGAAGTCACCGCAAAGGAACTCCGATAATGAACTGAGACCGAATGAGGCTTCTAAGACTTCGGACTGTTTGTTATAAATCTCTGGTTGCTGCGGTTGGTCAACTTTGAAAACGCCTTTCACTTCAAGTACTTAAAGAAAATCTTCAGTTTTTAGAGCTTTGAATCTTAGAGGCTTTGTGACTTGAAAATACTAATGTTGTAACAAAATACTTGATTGGTCTCGTGGAAGCGTGCCAAGAAGGCTGGCAACATCGCCGCGGACCATAACTGGACAATAAAACTGATATCAAATGGAAGCAGATAACTTTATGCAGTCCATTTCAAGTACCTACGATATCATAATTACATTAAACAGACATAATCGAGCCAATAACAACAGTATGTTAAAATGTATTAACTACTTGCGGTCCGCCCCGGCTTCGCACGGGTAGACATTTATCAAATATTTTGTCTACCCGTGCGAAGCCGGGGTGGGCAGCTATTATAATATATAGCCTATGTTACTCAGTGATAATGTAGCTTTCTAACGGTGAAAGAATTTTTGAAATCGGGTAGTAGTGTCGGAGCCTATTCAACACAAACATACACACATATAAATATAAAAATCTTTCCTCTTTATAATATTATTAGTATGTATATATATAGAAGTATAGACGAAAGACTCACAGTTCTTAAGGTTTCTGAGACCTGTAACAGATCTGTAAATATCTCCAAAGTAGTTAAATTGTTAACATTGAATTAAAATCATAATTAGCTAGCCTACGAGTCATTGCTTTTTTGGCAACCTGGGTTATAAGTTGTGTTATTACCTCATTGCTTATATCTGAGTCTGCAAGAATGCCTTCTCTATACCTTGCTTCAAGATATCATAAGCATACACTATTTATACCAAGCCACAAACAATATTTTTAGCATCATTTTATCGTTTCACGAGATGCGACTTAAATCAAAGTTCATCAAACAACATTCCACGGTGATATCCAAACATCGTGAAGCAGTATAAACCGCGAAGGCAATCAAAAGGGCTGCGCTGCACCGACATTTAGAATGCCTCTAAGGGGCCCCAGCATTTGCAATGCTAATCACGATTCACACTCCCAACTTCACTCAGCACATGTCAGTTTGTTGGACCGTTGTTTTAGCATGGTTGTTGAGTTAACTAGGTCGCTCTACCTGCTTTATTATACTGTATACCTTAGTGGGTACGCGGTTGAATTGACCGCTTGCCTTTTAAGGTTTATTGGGTTCGCTTACTGTATCAATTAGTACTCTTAATACTCCAGCTAGATTGAAATGATACATGGTGGTGTGTGATCATGTTCAAGCGTTACTCGCACGTTGGTGGCAATACATACATATCTTCACACTAAACAGATTAAACTATTTACAAAAACAGATCTTAACCTACCTACTTATAGATAGAAGATCTGACCCAAACCGGAATCATGCGGTAGTTTGCCAAGAATACTGGTAGCATTCAAATATTCAAATTTCAAAAAGATCTTTATTTGACTAGACTTTACAGGGAAGCACTTTCAAATCGTCAGAATCTACCACCGGATTCGGAAGGTCGGTTTTGCTGAGAAGAATCCAGCAAGATACTCAGCAATTACTCTTTTAAAAACCAAAAGAATTACATAAAATTTACATTTCAAATACTAACTTAACATGGATACCTATTTCTCAAAATAATATATAAAAAACAATGATAACACTAAAAAATTATATTAACACATAGACAAGTATATAACGCTTGAAATTAAGATGTAAGCTAGTAGTTAATGAAAAAAGGCTTGATGACCAGCCTCCACCAGCAGCACCTGTACACAAGTATGACGCGAATGCAGCCATCGCCCTCTTCAACCATTATGGAGGGAAGTGAGCGACCCGTCTTTCGGACGCCGCCGCAAGGAAAGGCACGAGGTCCAGTAAAGGAAAGATTGCCAGGGCTAAATTCAATTTCGTCGGCAGAATTGGCGAGAGGCTGGCGAGCCTTCCTTCCGGAAGTCGTGATTTCTGGTCTCTCGCTAAAGCTGCCGAGGGAAACTTTTGCCAGTCGTCCTTGCCACCACTACGGAAGTCGGACGGCAACTTGGCCCACAGTGCTAAAGAGAAGGCTGATCTCTTAGGGTCTCTCTTTGCCTCGAACTCGACTTTGGATGACAGGGGCGCCACACCGCCTTCCATCCCGCGATGTGATAGCTCCATGCCGGAGATTCGCATAACCCAACGAGAAGTCCGGCAGGAGCTGCTCGCTCTTGACATCCATAAGTCGAGTGGGCCAGATGGCATACCAGCAGTGGTGCTGAAGCAGTGTGCTCCCGAATTGTGTCCTGTACTGATGCGCCTTTTCGCGCTTTCCTACTCCAAAAGTGTAGTCCCGTCTTCGTGGAAGACTGCCCATGTGCACCCAGTGCCTAAAAAGGGTGACGGATCAGACCCGACGAATTACAGGCCGATAGCTATTACCTCCCTTCTCTCCAAGTTGATAGAGCGAGTGATCAATACACAACTTTTGAGATACCTAGAGGTACACGACTTGTTGAGCGACCGACAATATGGCTTCCGCCACAGTCGCTCGACTGGTGACCTCTTAGTGTATCTCACACACCGTTGGTCACTCGCCATTGAGAGTCAAGGTGAGGCATTGGCAGTGAGCCTAAATGTAGCGAAGGCGTTCGATCGGGTCTGGCACCGTGGTCTTCTCACGAAGTTACCATCGTACGGGCTTCCCGAGGGATTATGCAAATGGGTCGCCAGCTTTCTGTCCAGCAGATGTATAAGAGCCGTCGTTGACGGTAGTTGATCCGATAGCATGGACATAAATACCGGCGTCCCGCAAGGCTCCGTACTATCCCCGACACTGTTCCTGATGCATATCAATGATATGCTGTCTATCGACGGTATCCATTGCTATGCGGATGACAGTACCAGGGATGCTTATTACACGGGCCGTGCAAACATCCCTCGTTCCGTGGTAGAGGAAAGCCGCGAGCGACTTGTGTCCGAAATCGAGAGTACACTTAGTAGTGTCTCCGAATGGGGTCGACTAAACCTAGTCCACTTCAACCCCACTAAGACACATGTCTGCGCGTTCACCGCTAAAAAAAACCCATTTGCTGTAACTCCACAATTCCTCCTCGACACATCCGTCAACATCTCGAAGAGCATTGGGATCCTTGGCGTCGATATTTCTAGCGACGTCCAGTTCCGAAGTCACTTGGAGGACAAGGTCAGGTTGGCATCCAAAAAGCTCGGTGTGCTCAATAGGGCGAAGCAGTACTTCACATCGGGGCACAGACTGCAACTATATAAGTCGCAAATCCGGCCCCATATGGAGTACTGCTGCCACCTGTGGGCGGGGGCACCTGCATGCCAGCTTGCTCCATTTGACTCGGTTCAGAGGCGCGCCATCAGAATTATCGACGACCCCAAGCTCACAAGCGGTCTAGAACCCCTTATTTCTGCGGAGAGACTTTGCCTCCCTGTGTGTGTTCTACCGCTTGTATAACGGACAGTGTTCAGAGGAATTGTTCGACATGATGCCTACGGCAACATTTTACCACCGCACCTCTCGCCATCGGCGGGGAATTCACCCCCACACTTTGACCGAAATGGTCTCGCACGGCACGGTTCCAAAGGAGTTTTCTCCCGCGCACGATCAAATTGTGGAATGAACTCCCCGCCGAGGTTTTCCCAAAGGAGTACAGCATGGGGTTCTTCAAGAAGGGTGTCAAGAGATTTTTGAAGGGTCGGCAACGCGCGAGTGATACCCCTGGTGTTGCAAGCGTCCATAGGCTACGGTAACCGCTTACCATCAGGTGGGCCGTATGCTTGTTTGCCACCTTAGTGGTATAAAAAAAAAAAAAAGGCAGTTTAGTGAGCATGACATACTAAAGCCCGTTTAAAACAAAATATGTGAAATGTTTATTCAAGCAGAAGTAAAGTTATCTATGTGATTCATATGGTTAATTGTTAAGACATTGCCACGCTGGATAGCAATGCTTGTTCTCTGAGCGAGATATGTTCCAGCACGCCTGTCACAGGAGGCCTCAACCAGCCGACGTGAGACCTCCTTAAAAGCTGAAGAGCATCCAGCATCTTCACACTCTTCTTAAAGAACCCAATGCTGTACTCCTTAGACTGACTAGACAAGACTGCTATAAAATTATGTTTTTCAACTCCAGATATTTAAAAGTATTTTCAGGTCGTCTACTCGACGTTAGTTCATTGAGCCAATAAATACATAAAGTTCGAAACGCATATAACTAAATTAAGTCCATAAAGGTAATCTCTTCCAAGGGTGTAATGTCATTTGCAATATTGCTCATATTCGCATATGTAGAATGAAAATTGTCCCCCGTAGGCAATGTTCTTAAATATTTAAATGTGAAGGTGAATGGCACGGATCTGCTCACCTGCCGTTCAAGTGCAGGTGACATTACACTACACTCAAAAATTCCAGACGCATATTGAAACCGTATTGCTTCAAAATACAGAATATATTTTTTGCATTATAATAGTAATGTTCAGACATTATCACAGTACCATCTGCAAACTAAGCAAAGCTTGGACTATGGGAACCAAGCAGCTGATAGAGTACTTTTTTTTGTAAATACATTCTTATAATTCATACATACCTAACACCCACGCAAGGCAAACACAAATATTTATTACATAACTGTTACTTAAAGATACCATCAAATGAGTTAAGATTTAAATACTTTCGACTTGATACACCCAGTCTCAAGGAATTTTCATAGTCACACACATTCATCATGTAAATTGCCCTGACGGAAATCGAACCCACGGCACCCAGCGTAACAGTATTCTTTAGTAACCTACTACCATGGTGTCAATTTATTTTGAATGGTTTTGAAACAAATGGTCACATAACAATTCTTGCGAAGATTTTGCGGACGCTCTCTCCTTACGAATGATTAAATACGGACAAATGTAACTCCCATCAGTTATCACCTAGCTAGTTCAAGTATTAATAATAAACAAGTGAATTTATGATGTGATTGTAAATGAATAGTAATTTGATGTTACAGAACTTTGAAAAGGGTATAAATAAAAATTAAATTTCACAGGATTACAAAATAAAATTTACCGTCGTAAATAGCATAGCTTTGAAGTGCAATTATTTTTATGGTAATAAGACCGTGTATGTCATTTTTCTTTCACCTCAAATATGAAATACCCATTTTTACACCCCCTATAAAGTAGACAGTTCGTTCACCCAATAGTGAGCGTCTCGCCGCCCACAGAAACACCCAGGGATATTAGATTTTATGTCCACTGTAATTCGAATCGCTACAGTGATTCTTAAATCGGAACACCAGTATCATGCATTAGGTAAGCAACGGCGTGACATCAGTATACAGGGGTAATTTTACAAGCGAGTATAGATGGCCCTGCCTGAAACTATGAAGATTAGCGAAAAGTACTCAAAGGAGTCTCGAAAGCCCGATTTTGATGAAAACTAAAACTACATCTTTGTATTTTTCACCAGTTTTATGATTTTTATTTGTGTTTATGGGGTCTATTATCTGGTACTATGTGGTTCTTTGTTAAAGTTAGTGGCTCGACACTTACGCGGGCGCAGTCGCGGAAAAAGTTAGTGTAACATATATTTCGATGCCGATCTGAGAGTGATGAATGTAAATGAAGAAGCAATAGAGGAGTGTAGGTGAAGAGTGAAATGGCGCTCAATACTCTCTGCCTACCCAGGGTCTTGGCGTGATGATATGTACATATGTATCTATGTTTTCTTTATTTACCACTATTTGGCACACAAGTAGACGGCTCAGCTGATGGTAAGCAGTCACCGTACCCTATAGCCGCTAGCAATACCATAGGTTGCCAACCCAGTTTTTTTATGAGGACTCACTGTGCAGCATTACTACTAGCGCAGCGTATCCTCGTGGAGCACTGGCAACCTTACTTACCGCAGAAACACAAACTCCATCCATGTGCCTCTTCGTAGCAATTTGACAGTGCAGTGCCAATAAAAACATGTCATTTTGTACGTGTAACTATTTGAATTTTGTGTGAATTCGTTCTCCTAGTAGGTAATACCGTCGTACATCTGTGTGAACACGAGCTCAGCGCTGTAAAGCACCGAACGTGCGCTCCTATTGAAAATATTTAATATCTCCCGTGGGATTTGCTGAATGTAATGTATGTGTCGCCAACGGCTTGTAAATTTGGATGCCTTTAACAACTTTCTAAGCTTGTAAAATTGCGTCTTATGCAGTATACCATAAAACACTTATTTACTGCGACTTTAAAGTGAATTTATTTATACCTTGCGCGTCTATTTTTTTGTGATCCTTGAGTTAAAAAGGTTTTTCATCAGAATTTGTTATAATAAAAGTAATTCCATAGGGATTTAGCTGAAAATTTGTGTGTAGCGTTTGCTTTAATGCTTATGAGCTAGCTAGAGTGAATTGTTTCATAGAAAAAATTATATGATTGAATTATATATGAGGCTAATATATATGTATATAACTTTTCTTATATATCTATTATCATAATATGTTTCGTTAATATTACTTAAAAATATTATGATTCTAAAATTGGAATCATAGGGATAAATATTGATTATATGTAATGAATTGTTAAAATTCAAATTTAAATCAATAAAACATGGTCTAGTTACAGCTTACAACATTTATAACTTAAGAACGGCTATTTGTTTGTTTGTTTGCTACTTTTCACAAATAAATTTGGCAATGAGATAGATTATAACCTGGGGAAGAACTTAGGATATATTTATCTAGAACCACGCGGGCGAATCCTCAGATAAATGCTAGTAAAATATAAACCTGAAATAGTTTTGATATAAATATCAACGTTTCTTCGAAGCGGTTATTAAAGGAACACTTCTCTTCTAGCGGCGTTAAGCCAGGCCCGGGCGACGGATCGAATGGAATCGTAGACGAGCGTTAAGATTCCGTAGTGCTCTTAATAAAATGTCACTTACTGTGCCCGTAGCATGAACTTTTTCGACAACGTTTTCGTATCGCCTTCGACTATTTTTGTATTGAAAAATGAACAGCGCTGCGGCGGTGAAAAGTGGAACTAAAAATTAGTATGACAATTTTGACATTTCGCGAGTTACGTTTTCGAATACGTTGTCGACAATGTTCCTGCTACCGGCACTGAAATACGGAATATTACGTTTTGAAAGGGTATTCTGTAGCTTTAGCAAGAGCAAATTACCACCACGTACTCGTATCGCTTGCAACTATTCTTGTATGGAGAATGAACAACGCTGCACCGGCGAAAAAATTCGTATGAAAATTTTGACGTTTTGAGCGTTACGTTTTCGAATTCGTAGTTGAAACTGTTCTTGCTACCACCACAGATGAGCGTCGTTATATTCGTTTTGGCTTAAAATTAATGCTTTCTCTATGTATTGAAATATATATAATTATACATACATCGAATATAAAATGTGTACCTAAGTGTATTGATTTAAGAGTAGTGGTATGAAGTGATTCTGCTGTTCTAGCGAAGGAAGTTAGAATTCTAACGGTCCGTACCGATGGGTTTTTATAACTTATTTGCAGTGATTAGTCACACCACGAGCTTTGCGGTGAAGGAAATCAACGTGAAGAAACCTGCATTCGTCTGAGAAGAAATTCAAGGACGTATGTAGTGCCTAAGAGACCGGCGACGGACTCACCATCTGTCACGTTGGCACCGAATGATCTTCGGTGGAAAGTGGATGTTGTAACACCTTTGCCAATCTATATGAATATAAGAATTTCGATTGCCATATTTTGTCCTTAATAAGTCTGAGTATGAAGGAACAGACACAGACCTTTGAACACGGATTACATTCTCACTCCACACAACGTGGCCCGTTGATTAATATTAAAATGTTGCTCAACTTCTCTCATCAGGAAAGATTAGCGAAGTTTCCGAACGAAGGGAGCTGCGTTTTCTGTTTGTTTTACAATTTTACACGATATTACTCTCGTGATCTCTCGCACTCCAAATGTTGAGATGGATCTCTATCCCATGCAATGTAGGTATTTTTAAAATCACATTTGTAGTTGCTTAGAATCCCATCGTGGTCATTCATCGGACGAAGGATGTTGAAAAAAAAGTGGAGTAAACTCGTTAGGAATCGATTTTAATATGCAGTGTGCCCCTGTTGGTATCTTTTGCCGAAAGCTATAATGTGAAACATTATTAAATATCATAGGCAACAACCTACCATGTATTGACCGGTTGAAGATCCTTCGGGAAATCCTGTGTTTCCAACCCTCATTTCTTGTAACTAGCACTTGTGATGCACCATGCCATTTGTACCGTTATACCTTAAAAGGTGTAAGTGGGGGGTATGATCGTGCCAATAAAAATATATCAGAGCATCTATATTTCTCTCGCCGCTATAATAATAAAAATAGATAAAAATCAAAGGGATCTCCCCTACTAGAGAAGTGCTTGATCTCAATGATGGCAACAATGTAGGCGCTTGAAATGGCTAAGTAGAGTGTGTATTGTTTTCTAAAAAACAAGCGAATTATCTATTACAAACATATAATTTGGGCTGTAATACTGGCTGTATACCGCCGAGTCTAGGTACCGAAGGGAAAACTTAAGTTTGTTATTTAACTTAATTTGTTTTTAGATCGGAACCCTCGGTGTACAAGTCCAACTCGCACTTGGCCTTTTTTCATTCCTCGTACTCTAACTTCTACTAGCTTGGACTGCGCTTGTTAACAACCTCCCAAAGGGTTTACGATTCTAGAAGGAACCCAAGTTTCACAAGCAGACGAGTATCGTCGGATTTTTTCATTTATTTGCAATTGTGAAGTAATCTCGGGATGTAGTCGGGACAGATGGAACAACGCTGCAAATTGTACCCAGACCAATATAGCTATTGGAAGAAATTACCAATATATGAATATACTTATAAAATACTGACAACGCTTATAAAATACATGTGAGTGAAAGAAGAAGCCGTGGAAGGCCAAGGTCCAACTTTCTAGATCAAATTACCAAAGTACTTAATGATGGAAAGTAAAGAGTACTCGGTATCGGCGGGCATGTATGAAGAGATTGATATGGCGCTAATTTAATATGTATCACGTACGGTCTTTGTTATACAACATAATATATAATATAGCCAGTCAGAAGCACGATTCCTGGCAAAATTTTACAGTAAAGTTATTGACGGGTCTCAGCCGACGCTGAAACCTGAAACTTCTGACGTATAAACCCAGCTGAATGATCCATCAAAACTACTGTGGCTGAAATTTTGCGAGGCTCTGTCTTGAAGTAGGTTAGAAATATATTTCACTTTCGGCCACATAGCAATATTATATGCAGCTTACTCGTATGTTACTTAGTGAGAATATAGTATTATACTGGTGAAAGAATTTTTATAATCGGTCCAGTATTTTTTGCTTTTATTCATTACAAACCAAAATAGAAATATTTTCTCATTATCACATAAGTATAGAACGCTATTGATCTAGTATATGTAAGCGTTTCCATAGATATGACATATATATTACATTGTTTTATTAATTTCAAAACCACTTCTAACTAAAAACGCGTGTAGCTTAACGCTAGCTTCCAAAGCCGCAGCAAACTCAATAAATAACAATTACAATTTCATTAGGAGCTGCCTACACACTAGGAAGGCGAAGGGCCACAATCAAGCAAGTTTACCCGCCACTCGGGATCAACTTGATTAAAGGTCGAACGCTTAAAGTGCTTGTTGAAATTGGTTATGTTGAGACCTACTTCCATATTACTATTCTTGTTATAAAGAGGTGTGACTGAAAAATCGTCTTTATCATAATAGACCATTAAGTTAATTTTGCAATTTATTTCTATCATTAATATGTTCACAAATTTATTTGTTTATATTTTAGGGTCGGCAGCACGCGAGTGATACCCCTGGTGTTGCAAGCGTCCATAGGCTACGGTGACTGTTTACCATCAGGCGGGCCGTATGCTTGTTTGACACCTTAGTGGTATAAAAAAAAAAGAATTTTAGATTTTTTCTTTCTTCGTTAAATTTATATAACTTTATCGTAATTTAAGCGTGCATGTACGATGGTTGTTAGAATACAATATTTCATTTTACTTTGTTTCACCTCATTTGTGTTACAAGTATGAATAAATAGTTTTTAATATTATAAATAACGATATGAATGCGAGGTTATAGTATTTTATTAACTTTATTAATCAACTCGATCACAATTACTATATGAAACTACTACAAATTAAATTTACATTGACTCTGATTAATAACTCTCTAATTTATTGTAAATATATACGGTAAAATTCCAATCAAACAGTTTATGAGAACGAACGAATTATCGAATATCATTCCCAACGTCCCGTAAAATCAATGAGGCGCCATCGCGGAGACGCGCAGGAAAAAATTGGAAATCAATCTATCCATATACGGAGGCGACGGCAAAGTATCCATTATCATAATGTGATAGCTGCCCAATACTATAATCAGATATCTCGGAGGCCTTCGGGTGATATTTTATATATGTATATTTTTATTGCGCGGAATATGGGGGACGTATCGCAAATGGTAGGGTAGTTTTGTTGGTACATATCGGTTTATTCGGGGCCTCGTGGAATACTGTTGCGGTAAATAAGGGTGACTGGTATTTATATACTTTATATATTATATATGAGATATGAAGGAAAGTTGATGTGACTTTTTCTATTAGTTCATATAAGTTTGTAGTAGTTTATAGCATGTTTTAGTATAGTGATACTGCTTTTAATTGTACGTATTGAAGTCGTCTCCGTGGTAAAGCAATAGAGTACACAGATATTATTTTCGGCGACAGACAGTCGCATAATATACTACAGATAATATCAAAACAGTTTTTTTTTGACGAGACCGCTGGTCGAGTGGTTTGTATACCTGACTGCTACGCTAGAGGTCGCGGGTTCGATTCCCGCCAGGGCAAACATTTATGTGACAAATATGTTTGCCTTGCGTTTGGGTGTTTGGTATGTATTGTAAGTATGTATTTAAAAAAAAGAGTATTTTAGTATTATATCAGCTACTGGTTCCCATAGTACAAGCTTTGCTTAGTTTGGATCTAGATGGCGCTGTGTGATAATGTGCAAGCATTATTATTATTATTATTATATAGTTTTCTTTATTATTAAACCCAGTGCTCACGCACTACACCCCCTTAGTACTTCGATTCGGTTTCGTGTCATCGATCGATCGATCATAAAAACGATAGCAAATTTTCAGAAATTCTGAAACACAGTCCATAGTTATCGTAATTTAAATATATGTAAAAATCCTTCAACGCTTCTCACTCATGTTTTCTTGTTTGATATCTTAAGAAATACTTGTGTAAATTAATGAGCAAGTATATATAAGTAATTACATTTTAATTAAGTGTATAATAAGAAATACGATGCCTCTTATACTTACACAGCCATGGGCTTTCAGTGAAGTTAATGAAAATGTTAGCTTTTGCTTTTTGCGCGTCAGCTCCAGGTCGGTTGAAAGATCTAGAGTATTTTTACAGGGAAGAATGTAAATTCACTTAATTTTAATAGCTGAACATATCAACCGTTTTTGTAAGGAGATTGTTGTTTCAATTTAAATATGTAGTAGGAATGACATTGAGGGTATAAACTTATTAATTTAAAGAGGGGTAGGGCGATTTGGGATTTCCCGTGGGTTTCCCATTTAAATTGGAGCCGCCCGACTGGGGACTGTACCTCCAACTTACAGAAGACCGCAGTCAAATAACACTACTTGATGTAGTGTTGTGTTTCTGCGGTAAGTAAAGTTACCAGTGATCTATGAGTTTACGCTGGGCTAGTAGTAATGCTGCTAGCACAATAAGTCCTCATCAGCAAGATGGTTGGCAAACCGTTAGTTTTTTTTTTTATTTCAATTTAAGTCAGGCTACGAGGCCCATATTACATATATCTTACAGACTAACATACATATAAGAAATATAACAAATACCTTACAGACTAACATACATATTATATCACTTCACTAATGGTTCGTGTGGCACTGTTCCGCGGAAGCGACGGAACACCACGTCCTGCGGCCAGAAGTCCTCTTGCATGGCGAGGTGCAGGTAGCAATTAGGGACTCGCACCACAAACGCCTTAAAGTTGACGTTGCGGCGCGACTCCAGCAGCTGCACTCTCGGCCGGTACTTGAGCTTCCGGTGCACGTACTCTACTATATCCTCCGAAAGTGATACCCCTGGTATTGCTAGCGGCTATAGGCTACGGTGTCTGCTTACCATCAGGTGTACCACCTTAGTGGCATAAAAAAAACCTTACCAGAGGTTAAAACCGACTTGGGTGTATACATAATTATACTAGTACTAGAAATTAAATTACCAGTTTATTTTATTACGTCATACATTTTTTATACCACTAAAATGGCACGTATACGATCCACCTGATGATAAGCAGTTACGGTAGCCTATAGCCGCTAGCAACACCAATGGTATCACTAACGCGTTGTCAACCCTGTCGTTGAGGACTCGCTGTGCTAGCAGCATTACTACTAGCGCAGCGTATCGTCGTGAAGCACTGGCAACATTATTCACCACAGAAACGCAACACTACATCAAAGTAGTGTTATTTGACTGCGATCTTCTGTAAGGTGGAGGTACAGTCCCCAGTTTGACGGCACCATTTTTTTATGGGATTTACAACGCGAGATCCCATTTCGCCCAATCCTTTTAAAAACGTATACGTACGCGGATTAAGTATATTTCTGTTAAGAAATCACAATAATACAATAAATTTGACTCGAATACCTCAGTTAAGCGCGAATCACTTAACCCCCACCTGTCCGAGGTAGAGCACAGACTTAAAAGATTTCCAAGGGCCTTTGGGGCCCCTTAACCCTTCGAACGCGACCCAACCTGCGCGGACGTCAATCACCTTACCTTCAGCAATTAGGGGTCGAACAGACCCCTATCTGAGTGTAATTTTCCACGCCACTTGGCTTAATTAGGTCAAACGGACCCCGAGGGAACCTTTCGGACACTTAGTGTAAGACTTTCCGGGGCGTGTTTAAAACCGGGTGAGGTTGCATTGTCTTGGATGAAGATACGAGTATGAGTACGGGCTATCCTATTATAAAATACTTATGATCGTATTGTTTTTTGCAAGAATCAAAAAGGTTAATTGTTTTTACACAGTATTGTGAGCAAAACCAACTATAAATTAAGTTTTCTAGTACTCCCTTTAATTAAGCGAGTAATAATAATAATAATAATAATGCTTGGAAATGGACATTATCACACAACGCCATCTGGCCTCAAACTAAGCAAAGCTTGTACTATGAGAACCAGTAGCTGATATAATACTTATATACTTTTTTTTTTGTAAATTCATACTTATAATACATACCAAACACCCAAACGCAAGGCAAACATATTTGTCACATAAATGTTTGCCCTGGCGGGAATCGAACCCGCGACCTCTAGCGTAGCAGTCAGATATACTAACCACTAGACCAGCGGTCTCGTCGAGTAATATGTAATACTTTCTCGTTTATTTGGTATCCATAGTTGCTGCAATTAATCATACACAGGCAAACAACCTAGGGCCGCCTATGTACGCTTGCTACACCAGGCGTATCACTCGCGCGTTACTGACCCTAAAATATGTTCAAAGTATACAGGAACCTACATTAATAAAAATAACATTTTATTATTAAAAATAACTTCACAAGTCAGCAAGCAATCGGGAGCTGCCTGGATGGCGGTTGAGATCTTCTAAACAAACCTCAATGCTTTATGTGTTTCTCCGCTCAGCGAGAGAACGAACGAGTGAACTAATCTATAAACTGTATAACAAGAATTGTAGAATAATGGCGTATCTATAATTCGTGGCGATATGCAAATAGCCGGTGAGCAAGGCGCGGCGCCGGCGCAAGAGACGGCAGTTAACACCACAGTTCCTAATTCACGCGATAAATAACACATTTCATTCGTATTTGCATTCGTCGCTAGGGCGGAAATTGCTTGCAAAATCTCAACCTTAATGCATAATAGTTTTAACTAGGATTGACAATGGAGGAGGTAGTTTTGGAAGGTGAGCAAAGGTTATGCCTTGAGTCTGTTCTTTTAATTTGGCTACGTTATAAATTTCATCCTTTTCAATAAATTGTAAGAATCGATTTTTTTTATTGTACTGTAATTAATTTTATTAAAAGTTTAATTTTTGATACCACAGTCCAGCCCCTGATAAAAACCAGGTGTTATATTTGTAAGAAACTAATTTTATTTAATACATATATCATACCTACTTTTATACCATCAAAGTAATGTAAATCATTGTTAAAACCAATTTGCACTTATTAAATGTACCGGATTTTTCATAATAATGATTGTTTTTTAACTTATTGTTGATTTTTTTTTTGATTTTTTTTGTGCCTGATTTATAAGCCAATAGAGAACCTGGATTCCCACTAATAAATCAAAATAACTACCATGTACATTTCGACTCCTGCTGTTTGAAAATCAATGAAATCAACCGCATCCATTCTTCTGAGATGAACGTGTGGCCACATCTAGCGGTTGCATTCCAAATGAGATGCAAATGCTAGAAGCGCTGCGGCGGCCGAGAAGCAACTGCTTCGCCTGAAATTTGCGGGCCACTGTTTGGAGAAATTTCACCCCATCCCAGGTAGCCGTACAGTTTCACCACAAGTACCTGAGCTGATTTATTAATACGTTTTCATTTGACGATTGGTGGGGCTTATTCATAACCAGCGCAATCATCGGCTTCGCACGGCAAAAACTAAATGAATTAGACATAAAACTCTTCTTCAGGAATAATTCCGTCTATAAGTGAAAGTTGCATTAAATCCGTTGCGTAGTTTGAATGATCTTTCAAGAGAGGTAGGGCGATTTGGGATTTCCCGTGGGTTTTCCCATTTAAATTGGAGCCCGACTGGGGACTGTACCTCCACCTTACAGAAGACCGCAGTGAAATGACACTACTTGATGTAGTGTCATTTCACTGTGTGTTTCTGTGGTGAGTAAGGTTGCCAGTGCTCCACGAGATACGCTGGGCTAGTAGTAATGCTGCTAGCACAGTGAGTCCTCATCAACAACATGGTTGGCAACCCGTTAGTGATACCCTTGGTATTGCTAACGGCTATAGGCTACGGTGACTGCTTACCATCAGATGGGCCGTATGCTGGTTTGTCACCTTAGTGGTAAAAAAAAAAACTAAGCGTATATATTATGTTAAGATGGTATGCAAATCCTCCAAGGGTCATGGCGTTGAGGACCTGTCATTTTTGATAAAGTTAATTGATGACTCAATACTGAATGTCAGTCAAATCTGATGCCACAGTAAATTTATTGATTTACTAGGGTCTACCAAAACGCAATTTCGCTTGTAAAATTGGAAGCCACTCAAAGTTAATATTTGGCTCGCTATTTAAAGGTCTATAATTTTGAAGTTCTTAAAAATGGGTGGCCTTTGTTTTTCTTCGATTACAATTAGAGCCTGGCTGGTTATACTTCAGTGCATTATTTTGTATTTATAATAATAATAATAATAATAATAATGCTTGGACATTATCACACAGCGCCATCTGGCCCCAAACTAAGCAAAGCTTGTACTATGAGAACCAGCAGCTGATACAATACTTATATACTTTTTTTTTTTTTGTAAATACTTACTTATAATACATACCAAACACCCAGATGCAAGACAAACATATTTGTCACATAAATGTTTGCCCCGGCGGGAATCGAACCCGCGACCTCTAGCGTCGCAGTCAGGTATACTAACCACTAGACCAGCGGTCTCGTCGAGAACCGAGAAACGAGAACGAGAGAATTTGAACCTTAATAAGGTTCTAAGAAGTGTAGGATTCCGTTGAAATGTTTACGCCAGGAGCGGATCAAACGCGAATATCTTGCCAGTCCAGTCAAATATTATTTACATTCAATTTAAACAAATTTCTCAGAAAACAATAAAATCTTAGCTTGACCTTTACAGCCGCGAAGGAAATAAAAATGATTTTAATTAGGACCGCGCAAGGGAACTTCACCGCAGCCTCTAAATTTTTCATTAAAACAATCTCTATAAGCGTCATTTCTTAAGATAGCTTGCAATTAGTGGGGCACGTAATTGGTGGCGCAATCTCAGTGGAATTGTGAGTCTGGGTTCGTGAAAAGTTAGATAAATGATTACGTAATACCTTATCAGCTGAATGTATCAGATTAGTGGCGATTATCTTGGAATCTTAAGTTATTGGCTTTTTTTCGGGGAATTCTCAAGGGTGGGTTAAGTTGTATGTAAAACCCAAAACCTCAATGTCAACTGATTCGTATACACTACTCATACATGAAATCGCAAAAGCAGTGAAGAACGAAGTAAGACATAACAAGTAATAAATTGTATTTTATGTAGTTCTTGGATTTTTGTGACGAAGAAAATTAAAAAGTGTCTATTCTCGATTATTGAGTGTCGAGTGTCGATTGTTGAGTGCTAGTGTCGACTTTTGTATCTAGGTACGGGTGTTGACTGCTGAGTGTCGTGTCGAGTGTCGAGTATCAAATGTTGAGTGCTAGTGTCGACTTTTGTATCTAGGTACGGGTGTTGACTGCTGAGTGTCGTGTCGAGTGTCGAGTATCAAATGTTGAGTGCTAGTGTCGACTTTTGTATCTAGGTACGGGTGTTGACCGCTGAGTGTCGTGTCGAGTGTCGAGTATCAAATGTTGAGTGCTAGTGTCGACTTTTGTATCTAGGTACGGGTGTTGACTGCTGAGTGTCGTGTCGAGTGTCGAGTATCAAATGTTGAGTGCTAGTGTCGACTTTTGTATCTAGGTACGGGTGTTGACTGCTGAGTGTCGTGTCGAGTATCAAATGTTGAGTGCTAGTGTCGACTTTTGTATCTAGGTACGGGTGTTGACTGCTGAGTGTCGTGTCGAGTGTCGAGTATCAAATGTTGAGTGCTAGTGTCGACTTTTGTATCTAGGTACGGGTGTTGACTGCTGAGTGTCGTGTCGAGTGTCGAGTATCAAATGTTGAGTGCTAGTGTCGACTTTTGTATCTAGGTACGGGTGTTGACTGCTGAGTGTCGTGTCGAGTGTCGAGTATCAAATGTTGAGTGCTAGTGTCGACTTTTGTATCTAGGTACGGGTGTTGACTGCTGAGTGTCGTGTCGAGTGTCGAGTATCAAATGTTGAGTGCTAGTGTCGACTTTTGTATCTAGGTACGGGTGTTGACTGCTGAGTGTCGTGTCGAGTGTCGAGTATCAAATGTTGAGTGCTAGTGTCGACTTTTGTATCTAGGTACGGGTGTTGACTGCTGAGTGTCGTGTCAAGTGTCGAGTATCAAATGTTGAGTGCTAGTGTCGACTTTTGTATCTAGGTACGGGTGTTGACTGCTGAGTGTCGTGTCGAGTGTCGAGTATCAAATGTTGAGTGCTAGTGTCGACTTTTGTATCTAGGTACGGGTGTTGACTGCTGAGTGTCGTGTCGAGTGTCGAGTATCAAATGTTGAGTGTCAAGTGTGTAGTGTCCACAAGTGTAGTGTGTGTCGTGACATTCAAAACTCAAGTGTCAAGTGGTTTGTTTACATTCAAACCAAGATCATGTAGGGGCTATGGTATGATAAGATTATTTACCCACCCTACAGATTTTGATACTGCTAAGATTGCTGGGATGGCGTGGATGTGACAAACGTGTTTTCTGCTTGACTGTTTTAATTAACACCAAAATACATGCATGATTTTGATACTTATAGCTAAATATAAACTTATGTTTTTTTACGGGTTGGCCCGTATAGATAAGTATTAACTTCTCAAATCATGTGCCGCGCATCTTGTGAACGAATTTTTCTATCACTGGAACGCGCAATCTAAATAAAATCTTAAACGAAACGCTTTCATTAGACTCAGATGATTATATAATTCCACTCGCTTTGAGACTTACAAATCTCTCCATTTAAAATTTTAATTATGATAGGAATTTCACTTCGGGGTAACTTATTGGAATATCTTCAATTGATTGCTCCCTCATTATTCCGCTTGAGATGTTACTTTGCAGGTATTATCCGTGAGAAAAGTATATGTACTAAGACTAACGTACATTAGTAACCGTAGGACGTAGTGCGTGAGCGCCGGTTTTAATTGTAAAGAAAAACGCCGAATATAACATTGAAGTCCTCAAAACAAAATACAATTTTTAGTTCCTAACAGATTTAAATTACATTCCTTTTTAATATTACCAATGATGTTAACTGTATCGAAAGAGGTTCTCTAGCCTTACATTACTAATTACCTACATACGTCTATCTCCATCTTATGGAGTAAATACATTTTTCAATTTATTAAAACACTGTTTCGCACAATACATCATGGTTGAATTACATACTAGAAGACCTCATAACACTTATGGCAAAAATATTCCAAAAATCTAAGTCTGGTAAAGATACGTATTCTTTACATATTATATAGTCTGAAACCTAAGTTATAATTTAATTTGGTAATCAAACAAACTGATGGTTGGACAAGTGATTCCTTTTGTCGAACAAACATGTGATCCCACCGAATGTTAAGCGGCTACCATGGCCTATGAAGGCTTATAACATCAGAGAAATCTTCAAACGCCGTTCTTGAAGAACCCCATGTAGTACTCCCTTGGGAACCCACGGCGGGAAACTCATTCCACTACCTGAATATCTATGGAAGGAAAATTCTTTGATCTATTTCTTGTACGTAGCCTTATAAATAAACGCTTACAAATTTGATAGATGATAGAATTGAAACACCATCCTTATACCTACCACGTAGAGGACATAGAAAATAAATTGCATCGATTTAAATTTTTAGTCTACTTCAACAAGAAGAGGTTCTATGACTCTATGTTCATCTGTATGTTTTTCTTATGTATGTCCCTTGTCATAATCGCCAATTGAGAACTGATTTCAAAAATATTTTTGTGTTAAAAACTGTCTATTTCCGAGATGGTCCCATATATTTTTTATAAAATCCGTTCAGCAGATCCGTAATTGCCTACAGGCTTGGCACTGCCTTCAAATATATCAGCGGGTAGCGATTATTAAGTTAGATATAAACTACAATGGAAGATATAATATTGCAGTAATTTTGGTTATTTCTCGCTTTTTAGTATAATTATTTTTATTTATTTGAGGGCGTTTTTGAAAGATTTGATTAAATAATTGAACATAAATAAATTAACTTTTTTTAAGGTGGCAAACACGCATACGCACCGCCTGATGGTAAACGGTTACCGTAGCCTATGGACGCTTGCAATACCAGGGGTATCACTCGCGCTTGTCGACCCTGCACTGGACTGACTATTATTCCTACACAATTACAATACAAATAAGACTTTGGGCGTCTTAAAATAACATGAGCAAAGGGTAGGGTGTGGTTTAGAGTACGGAATTAGTAGACACTACAAGCGTCTTTTATTACTTTAGAACAAGCTTGCAGCCAGCAACATGCAGTGAGAAACAATTAGTCCGCCATCATTGTAACACAATCGCTGTTTAGAACTATTCGAGAACTCTGAATTGCTACATTGCGACACGGATTTAAGAAATTATGTGGAGCTTCTAGATAAAAACCAAGGTATAAACACAATGACTTAATAATGGACAACGAATCTAGTGAAAGAGTTACGATAATAATATCCAGAGCTCACCTCCGAAAGTAAATTATTGTAGGACCTTTTTTTTTTCTTATCTCCGTTGACAAGAAGGCTGGAACAATATTTTGCGCAAGGATAAATGTTTTTTTTTATTTTGATTTAGATGATTTGAATTTGCTTAGATTATAAATTTGTTGAATGAATCTGGTCCACATATCACTCTCAACTAATATCATAAGGGTTCCTTAAATATGATCGAGAGAATAATATGGAAAAAAAATCTTATCCTAATTTTAAATCTGCCATAGATGTAACCAACATGTAACAACATACATTCATTTTCATCCCGCCAAGTGTGTCACATACCCATATAAAAATTACAACAATAAGTGAACATAAATCACCTCAAATCAAAATCTATTAATCCCCTGAAAAAGGTATTCAGTAATGCGCTATCTAATTTAGTAGCATTATAGCGTTGCCCACTCGGGCCACGGGAAATTCGTTGCTTCCGGCCTGGGCTTTCACGAGAAACGCCTGAAGATACTAATTTCCGGTCCACCGAGAGCTTACGACCTTTTTGTTACTTCGTTAAATATATATTTTTATTTCATGCGCACTGATAATGGAGTTTTTAAATACACTATTTTGTTTTCTATGCTAAGAATATAATTTTCTACCTTAAGTCATCATTATACTATCACCTTATCTTGAACACTTTTGGAGTCGGCACTGGATCTAAATAATCGAACGTTACAGAAGATCGCAGTCAAACAACACTACTTTGACGTAGTGTTTCTGCAGTAAGTAAGGTTGCCAGTGCTCCACGAGGATACGCTGTGCTAGTAGTAATGCTGCTGGCACAGTCCTCACCAACAACAGGGTTGGCTACGTTAGTAATATCCCTGGTATTGCTAGCGGCTATAGGCTGCGGTGACTGCTTACCATCAGGCGTGCCGTATGCTTGTTTGCCACCTTAGCGGTATAAATAAAAGCAACAATGAAAGAGAAAAAGCAAAGCCGACTAGTTGAGTTAAACGTCCACTTAAAGGCTCTACGGGGCAATTGCTCTCACTTGCTCTGGACACAATAAAAGTTAAATAAAAGCCTCCCGGTACAGCCTTCAGGAAGTCCATTCACTTTCAGCCTCTAATTTCCGGAGGCTCGCATGGAAAGTTCCATTTCTTCAACTTAAATTCCTTTTAGCTGGCGTGAAGGCTTTCAATTCAAAGGCTGTATTTCATTTATCTCGAAGTAGGTATTATTGTCATGTTTTTTACACATACCATCATGTAGGGTTCCTTTCGGGGCATGCGTCGACTATGAAGTATTTTTTATTTAATGCCTTTCGTTATAAGTCATGAAAGTATATTAATCTATACTAATAATTATATAAAGAGGAAAGATTTGTATTTTTGTATGTGTTGAATAGGCTCCGAAACTACTGGACCGATTTCAAAAAATCTTTCACCGTTAGAAAGCTACATTATCACTGAGTAACATAGGTTATTAATTATACTAGCTGCCCGCCCCGGCTTCGCTCGGGTAAACGAATATTTGATAACGTCTTGACGTCTACGCGTGCGATGCCGGGGCGGGCCGCTATAATTTATAAACAAATCAATAGAGAACCGTTTTAAACATAATAAAGTTTATGTTATGTATAAGACAGGTACTAATTTTGAATTTCTTTGAACATTCTAACGTTATTTCACTTTGTTTTAATTAGTTTTTGTGTTTTTCATACAGCATATATAGTATAGTACACAACGTAATATATGCTCTTTAACAATAATATGTGTGTATTCTTGTATAAAATCGCATCGCATGTTGCTGCGTATATCACAACAATAATGGGAAATACCATTCTTAATTTTCCAGAAATACTGAATTTAAATGCTTGAATGGGACAAAAAATGCTGGGATTTTGCATCTCACGGCAAGACTACGCATCGAACAAATTACGTAGTCGAGACTCGTCCGCTGAAAAATCTTAGTGAATATATTTTCGTGAATATATTTTTGCTCATCCCGAAGGCATCACAACCTAGCAGTACGCTATTATTTGCCCTAAAAAAACTTGAAATTTATCGGAATGAAGCGAGCTTTGAGCAAGCTGCGGTATTACAGGGAATCGAGAACGAATGAAAAATATTATTACGCCTGAGATAAAATGTTACTATTTAGTGAACATAAATTATAACAATATTTTGATAGACTACTGGTGTTATCTAAACAAAATAAGTTAGGAATATAATACTCTCTTTACTTCAGAAATCATTTGCACCATTCGTAAATCTGCAAGCACTCGTCTGATATACACATCTAGACACGCGGTAGGGTTCCAAGCCAAGTTCATCTCTATACATTTTATAAAAGAAGAAGCTGGCTGATTGACTGACATATGAACGCAGTGCCTTAACGGCTGGGGTTAGAGACTTGAAATTTTGACAGTAGGTACCTTTTATGACGTAGGCATACAATAAGGAAGGGTTTATGGAAATACTACCCCTAAGGGTGTGAAATAGGGGATGAAAGTTTGTATGAAAATCCTACATTTTTAAAATTAAATCCATAAAAACCGCGGGCAAAAGCTAGTACATTATATACATAAAATCATATCACTCGAATATAATGAATATTTTTTTAAAGCCATGACGTAGCAGCTAGTGATAGCGCGCCACTAAGACTCACTCACCCACGCAGAAGTAGGCACTGTCTTATGATCAAATATAGTTATGTGGCTTAGAGGTACTGTAGCCTTTAAATAGTAAAGACATTAAAAATTAGTTCAACAGTTCCACAGATTACCCTATTCAAATATTAACTCTTCATGTAAATTAAATTGTTATGTAGGCTACCCAGTTTCAGTGTCCTTGCACAGTAAACGTTTATTTTTATTTTCGCATCGAATAAACAAGCGAATGAACCGATTAATCCCAATTTAAACTTTCACGAGTACATATCTAACAGTTGGCTGATCCGCGAAACGAGGATGATTCCAACATAATTTATTCGCGAACAAACAATGGATAGATGTCGACAACCGCAGCCGTCCTCCGAATTATATATTTACAGGCATGAAAATGTTGCGTTCCCGAATGTATGCGTCGGAAAACCACTTAATGTGGAAACACGGTCATAAATTATATTTTCACCGTACATTTTTCGAGTTGAAAAGTTGTTCGTAGCTCGTCTGCTACGCGCGTAGCCGTCGCGGCCGTGATGCTACGCGTGTAGTAATTTCCGTGCGGGTTTTGTGTGATTAAATTAGCGAACGGTGTCGGTGAAGCAAGTTATGTAAACATCAAAAAATGTTCTAAAAAGTTGTATTAGAACTTATTATTACCCTAAATTTTGCATAAAATTAAGAAATAACTATCATAATTACATATTTCATTTATATATGTAAGTAAGGGGAATTAAATATTGGCTGGTAAGACGTACAACCAAGATAAAAATCTTGTGTCAAGAAGGCTGGAACATATTTTGCACAAAGGATCAACATTGCCAGACAGCAGGGTAATGCTGCCAGCCTCCTTGGCACCCGGGACAACTTTATTATTAATTAATTCTTGTTTATTTTTTATATAAAGCTGTTTTTTTATCGATTCTTTGTTTATATAGTTTCGCTATAGGTAAATGATGTAATAATTGAAACGTCTTGAATAAAAGCTTTACCTAAAATCAGCGTGGAGTACCTCTGCCGTGAGATCTGTATGCTGTGTACGAGCCGATATATATTATTCACGGGGCACGCACGTTCGACTGCGAGATGTTCCGCGATTTCACCTTTATCGCTGCTCAAATTGTGTTTACACTCCTTTATGGTGTGTTTATTTCCTTGGAGAATGTTTTTGACTACATTTTTAAGGTTTTAAACTCTGCTTCGAGCTGAGAATTCATTGCAATATTTTGATGTCTGTATGAATTTCAATAATGTATACCAAATTTTACATTAACATTTGACGATGACAGATTTACATAGTCATAGGAGGATCGAAGTGAATGTGATAGAAAAAATGCCTTTATACCCAGCAGTGGGATGATAAAGGCTGTGGATGTTGATAATGGTCATACATTAAAAAAAAGTGTAAAGTTAACATTACGCTCATAAAGAATTTTTTAAGAAAATTTTTAAATATTACTAAAAACAGTACAGAATCTTTTCACTTACCGAAATGTGTTGTATGTTTTTCAAAGAGGGATCCAGGGAGATTGTGAGCTACAACCTTCACGCCATTTTATATGATTTTCGAGGTATTCATAGAATATAAAGCACACCACTCAAGTGCTACAATCTCTACATACATAATGTACGACGGTAGCGACTACACTGAGATATGGTTTCATTTCAATCTTCACCTTGCCATAAGTATTCAGTTAAGTTTGAACAATCCCTGTCGGTCTTCAATTGAAAGAGATACCGTTATGTGCCTCTCTTTCTACCTTCGATCTCCGCTTCTTCTTTCATTGCCACTAAGCCACTTTCGGAATTCTTAAGTAAGGTATGAATAATAAATTAATAATGCTCGGTTATTATCACACAGCGCCAAACTAAGCAAAGTTGTACTATGGGAACCGGCAGCTGAATACTTGCTTGTAAATACATACTTATTGTATATATCAAATACCCAGAAGCTAAGCAAACACAATATGCTTATCACTCAAATGTTCATCCCAGCGGGAATCGAACCCGCGACCTTTAGCGTAGCAGTCAGGTATACTAACAACTAGAGCATTGTCTGTCAAAAAAATTAGGCAACGAACATTTTTACCTTAAAAATATTAAAAGAATACACTGGCTGCCATATTAAATATAGTCAAAAAAATATTACTTGAGCTTTTATCTATCAAAGCTTCCTAAAAATTCTGGTTTTGGAGATAACTTATATACAAAGAAATGTACCACAATATTAGCGGAGAAACTTTACAAAGTAAGTGGCACTATGATAACCATACGAAACACATTAGACGCATGTGTGGTGCAATAATACCGACATAAATTCCACAGAGACTGTTCTTTTCCATTTCAAATGGTAGACACTGTTTCTTTTAAAGATATTGTGGTAAACTTTCACTTGTGGTCCTATAAAGAGGAATTTAATAATCTCTTTACTAAAGAAGGACTTGAAGAAGATTATTGCAAGATTCGAGCGAGTGTTGTTAGAAATTATGCTTGTTTCTTAACAAATAATAATAGCATCGCGCCAGTCCCTTTCAGAGTATGCAGAGAGCGCAATTTTTCCCTAAAATTACACTACGTTTGCTTCTTCTACATTCATCAAGCCGTGGTGGACTTGTGGTTGAAGCAACGGCCTGTCATGTGATGGACCCAGGTTCAAACCCCGGCCAATGAGTTTTTCTAAGCTTATGTACAGTGATTAATCACATGATGAGCTTTTAAAAAGAGAAGTAGGGCGATTTAGAATTTCCCGTGGGTTTTCCCATTTAAATTGGAGCCGCCCGACTGAGGACTGTGCTTCGGCCTTACAGAATACCACAGTGTAATAACACTACTTGATGTAGTGTTGTGTTTCTGCGGTAAGTAAGGTTGCCAGTGCTCCACGAGGGTACACTGGGCTAGTAGTATTGCTGCTAGCACAGTGAGTCCTCATCAACAACAGGTTTGGCAACTCGTTAGTGATATCTCTGGTATTGCTAGCGGCTATAGGGTACGGTGACTGCTTACCATCAGGTGGGCCGTACGCTTGTGTGCCACCTTGATTGTTATATATAAAAAAATATTTTGTTCTTCCACTCACATTCGCATTGTATATAATTTTTGTCAGTCTTTTGTCTCGCATTTGTTATATAATATATGTCCACACCATTTTTAACATCGGTGGTTTTCTGAATCTCTTCGTTGCGGATTCAATCGATAATCGTAAACTGAAACTTATTAGTCATTTAACTAGTTATAATGAACAGTAGTAAACAAATTTACTCAATAAAAAAAAACAATAACCACGAATGTACACGTCTAGCAGCTTAAAACTTCTCAAGTCAGGACTCGACGCTTTGACTTAAAAACAAATAGTTAATTAGGTAGAGAGCTCGTTAGCGCTGGATTGTAGCGAGCTTGGCTTTCAAACTCCGCCTTACAGTCTAGAGGGTTAAGACTTTTTAATTTTACGCAAGTTTTTCTCCAAAGTTCAACCGCTAAACGTCTTCCACTACATTACCACTCACAAATCAGAAAATAAATACTCTAATAGATAAGATACGTTTTATGATTCTACCTCACTGAAGCTCACTGAAGCTCACTGAACGCTTTAAGTTTCGTGGTCATTTGACGTGGTCTGGGTTCGAATTTCAATGAGGTTTACTGAGCTTAAGTACAGTGATTAATTACACCAGCGTAAAAGGAGATGTAGAAGTCACAGCAAATCCCATAAAAAATTTAGTCGCCCGACTGAAGGTACAACCTCTATCTTACAGAAGATCGCAGTCAAATAACACGATGATGTCTTTTAGAGTTCCAGCAGTGAGGTTTTTAGTAAAATAATAATAATAATAAATTGTTTATTCAGTAACATAACAAGTTAACATTTTAGTGTTGGAAGCCTCCTTTTAAGCAAGGGTGTGCTTGTAATAGGAGATTCCGCTCTTCCTTATATCTATTACAAGTTACATTTTAAACAAATTAGCTTAAAGTATATTTATTTATTAAAGTATAAATTTAGAAAAACTAGAAAAACAATCAAACAAAAAAGTGTGTGTGTGTATGTGTGTGTGTGTGTGTGTGTGTGTGTGTGTGTGTATGTGTGTATGTGTGTGTGTATGTGTATGTGTGTTTATGTGTCTGCGTAGGGTTGTCTTATATAATTATGTTTTAAATTATTTTAAATTATTATTAGAGCATCGTTTGCACAATGGACTCAATATCTTCATAGCTTTTAGTCATAAGCCAGTCGCTTAGTGTATTTTTGCAGTCGAAATATTTTAATGGGTATATATTTAGTTCTTTGTTAAGTAAATTATACAGATGGGATGATTGACAAGAATGCTGTCTTTTTGCAAAGGCACTTTTGGCTGTTGCTAGGGGGGCAACTGTATTTTTCCTTCTGCTTTTTGTCTTCTCAATATCAAACGGAAGTGTTTTAAAATATATTTTTTAAATATAATAAAAATAGTCAAATATTTTAACGTTATTTTATGCATTCTGCAGTATCATTAGCAGAAAAGTAGTATCGATACATTTCTACGAATAAAACAGAGACGTTATAATGTTGGTTCTTAATTTTTTACGATCAAAGATCATTTGTAAGTACAACAAGTTTAGCTTGAAGTTGCAAGCGTCTCAGGTATGGTAGCCGCTTTACATCAGACGTTCACGCTGCTTCAGTGTTACAAAGAAATATAATAATATTAATTAATATATCTTCACGCCTTCCAACAAAGGTCCCCAAATTGGTAGCTTTCATTTTGATATTTTAATTTCATCCCAATCTCTAGAAGAATTTTGTTACAGATTCTTATATCATGATTGTTACATGAAAAAAAAGACAGAGCACTGAGTTTCTTGCTGGTTCTTCTCAGGTGGCTTTTTTCCAAACCGGTGGTAATTTAGACCTTCATAAGTGCCTGTTGGGGCCTAAACTGAATAAATGAATTTTCATTTTGATTTTGATTTTGATTTTCAGGTAGGCAGAGGTTTTATATTAATTTGCACTGAAGATAATTTGGTGTGAACGTGACAGATGGTGAGTCCGCCGTCACTTAGGCACTGCATAGGTTTTCTTACGAGGCTCTTTCACCATAAAGCGTGACTACTAACTGCACTTAAGTTAGAATAGTCATTGGTACAGACCGGTGGGATTCGAACTAGTGTCGCTAGAATAGCAGACAAAGCATGCCACGCGGCCACATGGCTTCGTACTAAGAAATATAACAACTAAAATGGTGCAGCGAATATTTATTTTCATTTTTACACCGTTGGAATCGTCTAAAAGCGGGATTAAAGCCGGCCCCGTCGGATGGCATTATTCATGAGGCGCCACGCACGCGCGCCCATGAATCGAAACCGCCTTTTATGGCACCTATGTAAATAAACTCAGATATTGTTCGTTTGATTTGTTTAATATTAGCTTAGAATCGACAGGGTTGGGAATTCTTCGAAATGATATTTATTGGGTCGATTTTTCGGGGAATTGTTTTTAAAACAACTAGCTGAACCGACAGACGTCTTGTTTTAGCTATGAATTCATATTTCAAACACACCCTAGCGAAAAGAAAATAGTTTATCCCGAAATTAAAAATTATTCGTTTCTATTTTTTAATAGAACCTCTGCTGACAAGAACAACAAAGAAAAGATTTGGCAAATTCGGTCTAGCCGTTTACGCGTGATGCCGTGACTAAGAGAAATACGGCTTAGTTTTATATATAAAGATAGATAGAATATAGATTGAGTTTCATAACCATACTTGAGAGTTGCTATATTTCAAGGTATATCCTTGAAATGGTACCAAAAACAGTAGATGCTCCAATTGATCTATTTTGATAAGTGAGACTATTTCTCATAACGTTCGCTTAGATTTTGACGTCATTGTAGAAAGAAAAGCGAAAGGATGTGAGTTTTTCTTGGATTTTAAAAGTTATCTTGAATACATTTATAAAAACAGAAAATTAGTAGCTTACATGGCAAGAAAACGACAATTGAAAAATATTTAAATTTTAATGGCTCATTCCGTTTGTAGACGTTTAGAAATGAAATAAATTACCAATTAAGTATCACCCTATTCCCTTAGGTGGAAATCTAGCTAGAATTTGGAACTAGTTAGGAGAGGAATAAATCGATAGAGCTGCTAGGGACAGTTTAAATGAAGCCTGTGAAAGTAAATTATACAACTTACGCTGTTTTGGAAACCATCCATTATTATTTCAACACTGTGTCTACTATTAAGTATAGTTTATACTACAAATAATTACTATTACTCGTAAGCTTACGTAATGGTTGTTTTTTATCACTAAGTTGGCACACATGTGTACGGCCCATCTGATGGTAAGTCATCATAGCCTATAGCCGCGAAATAGCGAAAAATAGTATCGATACATTTCTACGAATAAAACAGAGACGTTATAATATTGGTTCTTATTTTTTTACGATCAAAGTTGTTTTTTTTTTATACCACTAAGGTGGCACACAAGCATACGGCCCACCTTATGGGTCACCGTAGCCTATAGCCGCTAGCAGGGGTATCACTAACGAGTTGCCAACCGTGTTGTTGATAAGGACTCATTGTGCTAGCAGCATTACTACTAACGCAACGTATCCTCGTGGAGCACTGGCAACCTTACTTACCGCAGAAACACAACACTACATCAAAGTAGAGTTATTTGATTGCAGTCTTCTGTAAGGTGGAGGTACAGTCCCCAGCCGGGAGGTTTCAGTTTAAATGGGAAAACCCACGGGTGATCCTATTTCGCCCTACCTCTCTTTTTAAGCTCATGGTGTGATTTATCGCTGTAATTAAGCTTATAAAACTCATTGGTACTGGCCGCCGGGGTTTGAACCAGGGCCCATCAGATGACAGGCCGTTGCTTCAACTACAAGCCCATCAACATAAACATCTCCCACCAAAAATTCTGTAGCCAATTCAAACGGTGATATTATAAGCAATTACGTAATTTTATTTATATAAATTTTAATGCAATCTATCTGGTGATGTTCAACATTTGGTTGGTATTTGCAGGTCTTGGGCTTGTGCGAGGTTGTTCATTAACAATATCGCTTCCTCATAATGCTATCTACAACTTCACAACAATACATCTTCTGGGTTTTTGCGTCTGAGCCTTCGTGGCATTTGAACTTCGTTCATTAGATCCTTTACAAGTACATTAGGGTGGTGTGTGATCTTGTTTTGTATTAAGACATCCCTTATTTCTTCCTTGAATGTATTAGCAAATTACGTAAATGAACTAATGTCTACAGTTCAAAAACAATCGATAAAATTTTGCTAACCCGTAGCTTTACACCAGAATTTCCATAGATAAAAAGAAAATGTGTACCCAAACCGCGCCTAGAGGTACTCCCACGTAATCCTACAAGGTACGGTCATTCGAACAAATCACAATAGGCTCTCGCGACGTAAAATTGTGTATGCCTTCCATTAAATTTGGTACTACAATAAGCCCGCTGGGAGCCCGTCCCGTGAACATTCCGGGATGTTATCCCGGGGACCCGACTGACCGCGAAACCTCGATATAAGTGGACAGGTGCTGTGCAAGAGGATAAACGAGAGCGGGTTGCCTTTCATAGTCTTGGGAAAGTCAAATATACCTTGGTTTCTATTTCTATATATCAGTTAATGGATATTATACTTTATGTATACGAGTTTGTATAGTAAAATCAATTGCCATGCTGTAGTCTCGCAATAAATTATAAAAAGTTCGGATATTTTGAGTATTTTTATTTCTGTTAATTTCTCGTCTCAATACTGGTGCGGTAAAGGGGAAATAAATTCTACGTATACAAAATCACGGGCACTGCTTCTATCCCATAAAGTAATATTCATACATTTACATCACTATTTATTGGAGTAAATGTGAGATCAAATCCGTTGTTCCATAACAAGTTGTGGCATCGTGTCTATGGATGAAGTGCAAAGGAATGAAATGTAGCATCAAATCTATTGATGGATTAAAGAGATGCTGTTTGAATCGACATCAGATAATAATAACATAGCTGGCCTTTTGAACATTCATTTACCTGTAGTTTTTCAATCTATGTGCTGTTTCTAAATTGGATAGATTTTCACAAAATTGCATGCGTTATAGTAACAGACGAATCCTACCGGTCTGTATCAATGAGTTTTTCTAACTTAAGTGTAGTGATTAGTCACACCACGAGCTTTATGTCAGGAATCCTTCATACATCAGATATTCTAGGATGCATGTAATGCCTAAGAGACGGCGACGGAATCGTCATCCATCACGTTCGCATCAAATTATCTCCAATCAAAAGTGTGTGTTGCAAAATCTCTTCCGGACCGTTGTAGGAAACCATGAAGATATATTCTATCGTTAGAAACATTCAAACTTAGATTGTATGATAGTAGTTAACTTGTAACTTGTACCATGAAGGCTAGTTTTCTGATTAGCATCAGGCTTTGCCCTTTGGCTCACCTCTTGACGTCCAATCATATCGGCCGCGTACCTTTTGATGTCCTGCAAAGCGCTTCGAGCAGCTGTATCTCAGTTGTAATATTATCTTTATATTCATTTCGGACTGAAGCAATTCTTTTTTAGGACTTAGACTATTATAAAACTAGAAGAATTCTCAGATAATCGTAAATGTGGCTTTAGAAGATCAATGCAAATCATTTTATTGCGAATATAGTTAGAAAGGTAGCAGGTGGTACAATTTTGCAAGAATAACAACGGTTCAGCTACATTCAGCCATTCTAATGCAATTGTAATCAGTATAATGCCTATATTATAGTGACGAATAAAGGATTCTAATCTAATTGCAGAAATAAATCATGAAAGTAGAAGAAAAGAAATATTTACTTATTTATAAATATACTCGGTTTTACCTGCGGCTTCGTCCGCGTGGTTCTAGATAAGGATAGCCTATGTCCTTCTCCAGGTTATAATCTACGTCATCATCATCATCTATTTAAGAGCTAGGCTCTTGTCGGTGGAGCAATCGCCAATCCGTTCTATCGTTAGCCATTTCTTTGACCTCCTGGTACGACATAACGTTAGCCTTCGTCTTTATCTGTGGCAGGTAACTTATCCTTGGCCTTCCTCTGCCACGCTGTCCTTAATCTACCTCATGCCATGCCAAATTTCTTTAAGATCCGTTCAGCTGCTTAGTAGTGAAAAGTTTTCAATCAAACAAACAAACTGAGTAATTTTCGCATTTACAATATTACTCTCAATATTACCCAGTCTCAAGTAAAAAACAAAATGTTAATTATTTTACCCTGATGCTAATCGAGTCCGTGACACCTGTCATTCCAGTCAAGCTACTCGCCACTACACCAACGGTGCTTCTTTAAACTAACTGAAATAAATTCAACGTGTAAAGGACAGTTCATTTGCGTACAGTACCTGGGTCATGTTTTCGCTACATTTCCCTCGTATAGTCTGTACAAATGTAGCGAATTCGGAAATTAAGCTGGATGCCGACTCGCTTTGTAGTGCCAGACAAAAACTAGTCGGCAGCTCGTCGAGTGTGTGTCTAACTAGTTTGTTTTGCCTCCGAGCTCAGTGGTGAGCTGGTGCGCGTTAAGATCGGCGTACCAGTGATAATTTATAGGATTAGTGCTATGCGCAATCGAATTTACTTTTAGGAAATAACTACAAAGTTTTGCTATGGTATTTTGCAAACAAGATTAGTTAAACCCATTTATCATAAACGATGAGAGTAATACTGTAAAAGTATTTTACAAATATTTTAATTCTAAAAAAGGGAAACAAAAAGTAAAAAAAAAAATTTTAAAAAAATATACCAGTAAACGGTTAGCCAGATTTAAAAAGATTACCTGGGCATTATTAATACTATTAATTTTGACATATTGTAAAAAAATTTGACGGTGATGTAGGGTAGACAAAATGTCTGTCCCTTTTTCGAACAAAACTTATTTTAAATTTATGCATCAGCCGAAAAATGTGTCCGTTAAATTTCATACAAAATACGTATTCCATTGCCGGTTGTGCCACTGCAACGCACACCTAACAAAGTTGCTTGTCAAGTCAGCAGTTCTGCAATTTGAATCAACTCACTTATTAAGTCGTCGCCATGAATGCGGGATTAAACTCTCAACCTTAATTAATTGACATATAAAACAAACATTTTTGCGCCGGGATACTTTCGTGAAACGTTCACGAAGTAAAAACTCAAGTGGACCTTATACAGTGTTCTAAATTTGAAGTGGTAAGGACTAGAACATTTTGATTGTAGTGACTGACATATCAAAGCGGCTGGGGAAAGGGCTACGGGTTAGAGCTTAGTATAAGGACTTCGCTTTGCTTCCGCGGTTAGAATCTTGAAATTTTGACAGTAGGTACCTTTTAAATAAGGAAAATTTTCGGAATAAGCCTTATAAATCGACCAGTTTTTACTTTGTAGACTTATGCAAACAAGCTAAATGAGATACATTATTTAATTGTATAAAATACAAATTTATGACCTTTTTTATGACAATTTATTTCTTTTAGGCTTAAGAACATCTAGTATGCCAGTTTTTTATTGAAAACATAATTGTTATTTATTGGTTCTTCATCTAAAGAATTTAATAAACTATATGTGTTCCAAATGTCATCCGATGATCATAAAATTATTTGCCCGTGTTTTTAGATGAAAAAGAAACCGGCCAAGTGTGAGTCGGACTCGCAACCCGTTCCCTACAAACGTGTAGGTAAGCTACTTTTTTGTTTTTACATTTTCATTTTTCAGATTTTTCCCTTTACATGTGCTGAAAGATACTGCTCCTTGCTAAATTTCATGATTATAGGTCAACGAGAAGTAGCCTTTAGGTTTTATTCCCTTTTGAAATCATAAAATATGCGAAAATTTGCGTCATAGACAGTCAATCTTTTCTTGGTACTGACTTACAGGTTATTTACTTAAACTTGATAACTCTACGTGCACTTGAGGAAAAAGGTCTTGACAGACAGACTGACAGATGGACAACAAAGTGATCCTATAAGAGTTTCTGAGGTACGGAACCCTAAAAGTATTACAAATTGTTTACACCCTTAAATCAAAGTCTAAATTACACTTTTAAAATATGAATGTTTTATTTCATACTCTATCACCGTATTTAGCACTTGAAATCCGGGCTAGTCCACATTTTGCTGATTTGCGGTAAACAGTAACGCTAGGGTTGGTGTACACGTATAAAATGTGACGTTAATAGTGCTGCGGTGGACATGCAAATGTTTGCTCGCGTCATCGCGTGTGTACATATCCTTAGGACCGTAGAATATGAGATTGCAGATGGGAAGTTCCATATTATTATGATGTCACATAATTGCCTACGATACGAAGAATTTAATTAACCAAAATTGAGCTGCAAATTATATTTACTTGAGTAGAAATATTATTTCGGGTCTGCCATAGTCGCAAATCGACTCAAAGTCCCTTAAAGATTAAGAATATAAATAACAAAATATGTTTTCTTATTTTTATTTACATTATTTGGTTTAGCGCTCCGTGCAGCATGCGTTTATTTGCGTGCAATTATTTGGTTAAAT
Organism: Falcaria lacertinaria; assembly: GCA_951449985.1. Classification (NCBI taxonomy): domain Eukaryota; kingdom Metazoa; phylum Arthropoda; class Insecta; order Lepidoptera; family Drepanidae; genus Falcaria; species Falcaria lacertinaria. The sequence goes on from OX602124.1 coordinate 9,415,744, forward strand.
TTAAAGATTTTAATGCATTATTCATAATTTTCTTCCTAGGAATATCATTCTTGATATACCTACCTTTATTATTCTATAATATGTTTATTCGTAACCCGGGTTATCTAAGTCTTTTATATAATGCAAATCATCCTTTCGAAGTTGATAAACTATTAGAGTGACATACTTCCAAAATCGTGAAAGCCTCCTGGAAGCAATGTTCCAGTAGGCACAAAATAAACTGGCGAAGTTTAATTACTCTATCAATATTTCAAAGTCATTATGTAAACAGCAGTCAACAATTTCACAAACAATCCTTCCTGTGATTAAGCCTTAGTTTCTAGTTACACTAGCTGATGCAAGCTTTACTATTCTGCACCGAGTTCACCTATTACATAAGATTTAATTTTAAACGACTACGTAAATTCAATTGCGGCCTACCGTAATCAAAAATGTTTACAAAATGAAAATAAATTATTACATTTACAAATCTTTATAATTAATATTATTGTAATTCAATTATTTTTTAGTGTTGTGTTCCTCACACAGGGGTCGTTTTTATTTGTGTTGCCATCTCGTCTAAAGGCATCGAGGCGTTTTTGTTACACATTTTTAATAATATTAAATAAATGTTTGATTAAATTAAGTATATCACAGTTTGCCTCGTTTTGGATTGTTACATCAGCTTAGGAAATTATGTCATAAATAATGCTAAAAATGAGGGTGAAAGAGAGGGAAGTATTCCCATTTCCAGTAATAAGAACTTAATTTTTCGCATAAAAGTGAGGAATTCTTTAATCTTGTCAAAGGCGGCCCTAAATAATTTAATATATAATTCAGAGAGACGACCCGACGCCTCAGGTTAATTTGAAAGAATAACTGGTCTGTGTGAACGAAAAAAGAGCTTAGATAAAATTGTTAATGCAAGATAAACATCAAAGAATATAATCATAGCATGTTTATCTCTTCAAACACGAACAATGTATGAACAATGTATGAGCAATTTCCCACTTGTATAGTTCTTCATACATCAATTTTAAAAATCGAACATTATGATCAGTGTTCTTCTTCTTCTTCTTCCTAAGTATGGCAATCAATCCCTTCAGGGACTATTTTTGCCAGTGTCGAGTGTTAGAGAATTTTCATGTTGCAAAATTTCTCGTGTTTGCCGCATTAAAATGCCTAGTGTCATGCATTCTAACGCCCAATGGAGTTTCTGGAGACAACCCACGGCAGTAGCAGATCGTAACACGCCTTTAGATTAGAGGTAACCTATTGACCAAAATGATAAATCACTTAACCCAAAAGTCGTATTATGGCATTATTTCCAATGCTCCTATAAATCAGTCACTAAATGAAACTTTACTGCACATATCGACACCAAAAATACACATTAAAGATCACTTTAACACAATTTACGACACACTGGAAAAAATCTCAACCGCTCCGCCTGATTCCCGCCAAAAAACTCTGATGATCAGTGTTAATCTATGTAATAATTTAAGGGTCGGCAACGCGCGAGCGATACCCCTGGTGTTGCAAGCGTCCATAGGCTGCGGTAACCGCTTACCATCAGGCGGGCCGTATGCTTGTTTGCCACCCTAGTAGTATAAGAAACAAAATCTTACTGAATTTAAATTCGGAATATGTATAATGCATTTGTTTTAATTCCTGACATTCTAGTAAAATATTCCGAATTTAAAAATCAAATCGTAATCATAATAAAACAAACACATAAGGCAGTTATGAGGGTCTAAATGAACATTACTGAATTAAACTAATTCATTAACCATTTAGGAGGAGAAAAATTACGAACACATCCAAATCGGATTTTGATGTCATAAAGATACCAAGTACATGACCAAAAAAGAACAAAAGACCTTTTTCAAACGCAAGTTCAAAATATCAAAAAGTTCCTTGCGCCTATATCCCCGCAGGCGTGGGCCCGACGCCACAACTTTTGAACGTGGGTGAATAATTTCCATCTTACCTTGAAGGGCCCTGCACCATAATGGAGTTTTAATATTTTTGATTGCGGCCTGAATGAGAAGTGTAAATACTCGCTGATTGCACAGCACGGAAATTACCCGGGCTTTATATCACCAAAAAATTACAAAATATATCATAACACAAAAAAAAAGATATATGTATTATATCAGCTGCTGGTTTCCATAGTACAAGCTTTGCTTAGCTTAGGGCTGGATGGCGCAATGTGATAATGTCCAAGCATTATTATTATTTCGAAGGTGGCGAGCAAGCGTTCAGCCCACCGCATGGTAAGCGGTCACCGTAGCCTATAGACAATTTACTAAGGTTATCACACATTGCTTATTGTTGAGGACTCACTGTGCTAGCAGCGTATGATCACTGAGTAGGTACCTTTCCGGTTTTTCTTAGGTGTCGTTTTCCGAAGGAGTAGTGTAGTAGACATGCTTGTTTACCAGCTTAGTGGCATGAAAAAACCTTAAAGAAAATAAGTTATAGGTACTGGATTAAGTCCCCACCTCAACAAAGCGCCAGAGCGGAACGCACCGGCGCAGAAATGATTCGATACCCAACTTTCAAACTCCAGCCAATTTCCTCCACGTACAATTTTATTGACTTCTCAGGGAAAGTTGAAGGAAATTATGCAACTTTTCCAACAAAAATGTGCAATTTTGTTCGCATTATAATTCCGAGCGATGCTTCGTTCGCTTTATTAATTTACAAAAAGCTGTTGTTGAGTTCGGTTTATCTTAGAGTTGTGTGCTGGAGGCTACACCGTTTTTTACAGTACACAATAAATTGCTATCTGAATTTAAACATTAAACTTCTCAAAAACATAGTTATACCACACATACCTTTATATACCTGCTTGGGAATAAAACTTATATATTCAGCTTCACGCCTTCCCATCCCACAAGGGTCCCCGAAAGAAGAGGTAAGCCTATGCTTACCTCTTCTTTCGGGGATCTTTGTAACACCTATGTGTTACAAAAACCATTTTCCACCGAAGATAATTTGGTGCCAACGTGACAGATTTTACGCGATAGTGAGTCCGTCGCCATCTCTTATGCACTACATACGTCCTTGAATTTCTCCTCAGTCGTATGCAGGTTTCCTCACGATGTTTTCCTTCACCGTAAAACTCGTGGTGTGACTTTCCATAAGAATATTATATATGAAATAACTCTGTTTGTTTGTTTGCTACCTTTTCACGAATAAACGGCATAACAGATCGTAATGAAATTTGTCAATGAGATAGATTATAACCAGGGGAAGGACATAGGCTATCTTTATCTAGAACCACACGGGCGAAGCCGGCAAAAGCTAGTTACTCTAAATTATACCTAGATTAAAACCTATGCTTACATCTTAATTAAATCATTTTAAAATAACAATAACAGGTAACAAACACCGGCCCGTGATAAAGTAAAGTCACGAAACACAATGCTGCTACAACATATTCTAATCTAATCTAATAAATATTAAACACGAGCTAACGAAGCTAAATGAAAACATAAACATTAAACCGAGTCCCACAAAAAGGTTCCAATACAGTCGCATGCAGCCCACGGCGGGGTCGCGTGTTCCGCTCACATCGCTTACACCGCTCAGCGATACCGATCGCTCGGGCTGTTAGCTATTGCTCGCGGCCTATAGTTGACTGCTATCGCAGTTCCATCTACGGCATCTGATAACAACTATTAGGTACTAGCTTCTGCCTGCGACTTCGTCCGCGATGTGCTGAAAATCACACAGGAACCGAATATTTTCCCGGGATAAAAATAATCCTATATGTTAATCCAGGTTATAAGCTATACGTGTACCAAATTTTATACAAATCCGTTGAGCCGTTTTTACGTGATTGAGCGACGAACGTACATCCATATCTTGATAGGTCCATTCTTACAAACTTTCACATTTTTATTTTAGTTGTTGTCGATGTTATTTTTACCCGACTGCCCCAATAGGTGGGTTATGTTTTTCAAGTGTATGTTCGTCTTGTTTTATTGGCACGCTTGATAGCCTGAATATATAAGGTGTCTCTAGCTTCGTGAAATATGATTTATTTAAATACTGTGTCTACTAGTCGAGGTATGTTTTTTTTCTTTAATGGTTCGCCTTTACGCCAATTTTACTTCTCATTATATTGATTTATTCGTGTGTGGGTTGATTTGAAAAAATACGAAGGCTTTTTTACATTAGCAACTTCTTAGGCCCCCAGTTTAAAAATAATTTTCCCTTACAGTTTTTTTTTAGATGCACCATACATTTAGAATTCGTCAAAAACCTTTAAGGGCTTCAATTTAATTTTGGTTTTCATAATTATCACATTATATTAACGTGTGGGATAAGACTACCCTCATTATTAGTTTGATAAAATCTGACGCCAAGTTCTCACGGAATTGTTATGTTTAAAAAAAATATAGCAATGTGTATTTTAATTAAAAAATTTGCTCATTAGTGATCAGCAAAATGATTTCCATTATAAAAACACCTACAATCGAAATGCATATACTAACATAGACTTGTATAAAGCAACGTTACATCACAGCGAATCGAGCAGTAACTCAACTTGTTATCAGGCTCGTAATGAGCAACTATTAACAAAGTTGCTTGCGATGCTATCGCACCGGTATGTTACCAGGAGTTTGATACTGCACTGGTGTTGTACTAGGGATTTATACTAGACATTTGGTATGTAGAACTTCAGTTATTGGATGGTTCAAATAACTTATAATGGATAGGCAAATGTGGAATTCTCGTTGAAATGTAATTCAGAACTTGGTGTTTAAAATATTGCTGAATGTGAAAAGCAAAATATGTGAAATGCAAGAGTGAAATGTCAAGAGTACTTTGATCTTTTAGTCCAATTAATTAGCGCCGACTTTGCCTAATCCAATACTGATTGTAAATCTGTTATTAATGAATAGGTACTAATCAATCTGAATTCATATCACTGATTATGATGAGTGACATATTAAGCCTTAGTATATAACGCTAGTACATACTATATTGAACCCTAAATCAAATAACCTCAAATTAAGCATAATTATTAAGCGATGCTATAATTTGAACACTAATTAAAGTGATCGTGGGTTCTTTGTAATAATTACTTCTCTTACGCAGCAGTTTCACTCATCCATAAAAACTATATTTTATCTATTTAAGGAATTTATAAAAAAAAAAATGTGTACATATACTGGTGTCGATACTGCTCTACAAAATCACTAAATTGAACGAATGTGACAGGACTAAAAGTGTTGCTATCCCTTTCTCATGTGCGGGATTACCATAGTAGACAAGAATTGACACATTGGTGTAGATATTGATCTATCTGTAAATTAAAAAGTTTCAGTCTGTATATTTCTTGAGATTTTATAATTTGTCTGTGAATGGTAAATTTGTTCCCTCTTGCATATGTATATACATAGAAAAATTAATGGTGACAGACCGACAGAAATACAATGAAAGTGTAAGAGGATGAAGGAGCCGTGGAAGGCAATGCCTAACTTTCTAGATCGTCGATCATTTGTAACAAAATACCTTACAAATTGGTTTTTTACGACACCAATCCGATGTCATTCAAAAAAGATCAGGCCGAAGTAAAACATATTAATTCTGGGAGAAAATTTAATAGCTGGCAATAATAACCGGATGAGGGGTAAAAATTATCATAACCCTAACACTACTTCGGCCTTGGAGTCAATTCCAACAAGTGACACAGTGCAGCTATACGTTAAACAAACACACCTTATGCAGTTGCAATAAGGATGAGAGTGGATGTGGTGGAAAGCACGGTGATCGATAGCGTATATCGAAGCTAGGGGATCGACTCGCCTCATGTTTTATTCATTGGCGAAATTGGTGTTTGTCTAAATTTGACGTGGCCATAGCTTACAGACCGGATTGAAATTTTGCCAAATAGCTAGCTTTACTTTCTACTAGTAGAGTTTAACTAGTCTGCTTATAAAAACTGCTTTCCATTCATTGAAATATACGTCTACATCTGGAGTTGACTGAGTCGGTTTTTGTGTGTCGCAATAAATTTTGTTTTTGTGAAAGTGGAAATATTTTGTTTCTTTTATTACTTCAGTGTACTCATGAATATTGTCTTAAACAGTAAAGATTACTTTCACAAGTTTGTTCGACAAAAACTGCTTGGAAAGAGATCTAGAAACAAACAAAGGGATCTAGACAATATAAATAAGTAAGATATCCATTTGTATTGTAGCCATGATTAATGAAATAAAAAAATAAATCTCAACAGTTATCAAAATATTCTACAATACCAAAATCATTTTAGGACCATGAACACCTATTTATTTTGTTTCTTTTTTATGTCAGCGATAGTGACAGCAGACTATCGCCTTGGGCAAGAACAATTTCTATTATGGCAGAAATATTGTACTTCTGAAAAATAGAGACAAGACAAGTAACTTTACACAACACATTATTAGCATAATAACCCTTTTATCTCAGAGTAGATAATATACTACGTACAACTATTATCTAATATATGAAATTCTCGTGTCACAGTTTTCGTTGCCATACTTTCTCCGAAACGGCTTGACCGATTTTGATGAAATTTTTTGTGCTTATCCGGTATCTATGAGAATCGGCCAACATCTATTTTTCATCCCCATAAATGCAAAAAAAAATGTGCACACGAGCGAAGCCGAGGCGGGCAGCTAGTTATTTATATTATATTTTAACTATTTTCTTATCTCGAGTAATTTAAGACTGTCCCGTAAGATTTTGATATCACCCGATGATCTAAGTATATTCTAACTAAAATCGCTTTCATGATTTAACTGCTCAACTGACCATCATAAAATTTTTCTATATACGTTGTCAGAGGTACAGGAAAGGGTACCGTTCATTCAAGAATATAAAAGATTTTCCTCGCCGCTCACTTTGCCCCCAGGCCAAGCCGCAGAAAAATAAATGGAATGACACTCCATTTATTCTGCTTAGTTCTTAGTTTTCCTACGTAGTTGTTACCATTGTAACGCATGTTATATTGTAGGTGTGCATCTTATGTGTTCACGCTTGTAGTCTTAAGTTTACTTGTTTTGGCCGAGAGATGTCGCCACACGTCATTTACATCGCACCATTGTTTCGTTCCATTTATTTACTATGTCAAAGTGATGTACTGTGATAAAAGCCTCTCTGTTTTTCTGATAATACGTCTCTATAGCAACGCTGTTGTCTTTTAATCTAAGCACGGTAGGAACCCTGACCTATCAGATCTCCGTCGTCGTGTAGAGTGTGCATATATTATGTGATAGATTCAAAGTTATTTTATAATAGAAGAATTTTGTTACAAATTGTTATATAATGATTGTTACATGAAAAAAAAGACAGAGCACTGAGTTTCTTGCCGGTTCATCTCAGGTGGCTTTTTTTTCCGAACTGGTGGTAATTTAGACCTTCATAAGTGCCTTATTAGGGCCTAAACTGAATAAATGATTTTTGATTTTGATTTTGATTTATATTTATTAAGTTGTTTTTTCAAGGACCCAAAGTAACGTTCCCCGACAAAAGCTGACTTGGTACCAGCACTCCAGAGCTCGTGGAAGATCGGATTGACGGGCATTTTATTTTATTTATCACCGCTGCTCCCGCGTCTTTTATTGCGTCGCCCTGCGAGCAAAGTGAATTTTGATGCGGCCCTTTATGTGTTTCAATGAAACGTTTAAGGTTTTTTCCTCTGACTTTTTTTTGTTTGCCTCACCGAGGCCGCGTCGGGATCTTTGTTTATGTCGGCTGTATTGCTTGATGTATTTGCATACTGTTGTTGTCTCTTCGGGTACATTGTGTGCGGTTGAGGGTAACCTAGGAATGAGCAATACATAGTTTATTGCATCAGCTAAATTGTTGCTTTGATACATTCAGTACTCGCAATAATATGGCCGCTAGTAAAATATACTTGTATATTCCAGTGCGTACTGCTCCTTATATTAAAAACGCATACGTTATGATAATATGTAGATTACAATACAAAATTACTTATATATTTTAATGTAATTATAATTTTACAAGATCGGTAACTATGCATAGAGAAAACACTTATACACAAGAAAAAAAAACTACCCTAAATAAAACTAAATATTTTTTATATTACGTTACATTTTTGTTTTTTTTATTAAATTCCGACCTTTACCACGGCTCCAAGAAAAAAATAATGAGTACAGTTAAAGTATACTTCATTCAATTATTATATATAACTACTAATAAAATTAATTATTGTACTAAAAATCAAATTAATAAAAGAAAAAAAATTAAAACGTAGAAAGTCCAAGTCTTCTGGGATATCATCCATAAGTCTGTCAAATGTCCATTCCATTCATATATATATTCTTTCAATACAAACACTAAGATAATTAAAACACAACATTTGAAATAATTATTAGCAGTAATGTTCAAAAAGTCTAATTACTTCAAGGATTTCCCGACTGCTAGCTTTATGAAGCCTACTCAGAATTTTGGGAGTTCTTTTAGTCAAAATATTTAAATACTCATACCTCAAACGTTTTCTATAAAGAACCACAATGACACCTAGTTAAGACTGAAAAGTCCTTTACTTCTTGTTAAATGGAAAACATTAATGTGTTAGCGGCAGTGGTCTAAGAAACAAACATCGCAGTAACTTTTCTTAGTGATCCTAATCGCTACTGCTTGTCGACGAGCCCATATACAATTAGATTGTCGTGGGGTACAATACAAGAGGTAGAGCGATTTAAGATTTCATTTTTTAACCTTTCAGAAGTCATCGTTGAAATTTATATTGATTTAGCTACTTACGAATATCTGGATTTTTTCGTAGTGCATCTTTCACTAATTGAATAGCTTATCGCAGTTAATAGTAGCACTAGGGTACTCTATTCCGCAGATGAAGAAATAAAGAGAAATAATTATTTGTTAGATTACATGAAACTTAGGTAGGGGGAATTGGGATCTCCCGAGGGTTTTTCCAATAAATTTGGAGCCGCCTGGCTGTACCTTCACCCTTCAGAAGACCGTAGTCAAATAACACAACTTTGATGTAGTGTCGTGTTTCATCCGTAAGTAAGGTTGCCAGTGCTCGAAAAGGATCCGCTAGTAGTAATGCTGCTAGCAGTGAGTCCTGATCAACAAATAGAAAAAAAAAAGAAATTAAACTTCAGTTGTAACTGATAACTACCAGCACTATAATGTATGGTTCTTGGAATCCGATGGAATATTTTGTATTTTGCACCAAACGCCAAAGGCACTTAATAGGTTCCGAAAGGGCAGAAGGGCGTTAATAATCAACACAATAATCTGAGCCGGTCGCTAATGTGCTGATGTTTGACCTCATTACATTGTAATTGACGAAATTAATACATAACTGTGATTTGGTGACGTGAACCAAACTAAATGAGAATCGAGTACAATTTGAACTTTCATTTTAATTAACACTCGAAACGATGTTTAAAAGAATTACTCATTCATATAGTTGGAATAAAAAATATTTTACTGTGTCAGTTTACTATATACGGATCATGAGATACAGCCCGCTGACAGACTGACGGACGGACGGACAGTGAAGTCTTAGTGATAGGGTTCCGTTGGTTATTCTTCGAGTACGAAACCCTACAAAAAGGAAACAAGTTGTAAAACATCTAGTACCATTGCGTCTAATGTAAAGATAAAACTAAGTTATTTTTAAAAAGAGAGGCAGGGCGAATTGGGTACTCCCGTGGATTTTCCCATTAATATTGGAGCCGCCCGACTGGGGACTGTACCTGCACCTTACAGAAGGCCGCAGTGAAATAACACTACTTGATGTAGCGTTGTGTTTCTGCGGTAAGTAAGGGTGCCAGTGCTCCACGAGGATACGCTGGGCTAGTAGTAATGCTGCTAGCACAGTGACTCATCATCAACAACAGGGTTGGAAACTCGTTAGTGATATCCATGGTATTGCTAGCGGCTACAGGCTACTGTGACTGCTTACCATCAGGTGAGCCGTCTGCTATAAAAAGTGATATTAAACATTTCCTCCACATTTATGATACATAAATAAATATTGTTACAAAAAAAAACAATAACATTTACATAATTTATAACATAATACCCAACAAAGTTAAGAAGTAAAATATTCCGGGTTCAAACTTCGCGTCCATTCAAAATAATCGCCGCAAAATAAAAGATAATCTCTTTAACAGACTACATAACTCAGTTGTAGTATTCTTAACCCGACTAAATGTAGATGGCTTGAAGCATATAGCTATTTAAAGCAGAAAATGGCCTATTAAACTCGGCACACCTTTAATATTGCTCTTGAGACGTTATAAAAGCTCTGATACAGTTGCCGTATAAAATTTTAGTATAACACGTTAAGGGAAAATAAACATTTTCAAGCTGGTCGCCCACTGAATTCTAAAGACTATTTTTAATATCGGATATTAGCACATAAATGTATCGGATAGCGGTCAGATTCCCAAGCTAGTGCTTGGACTAAATTCTTGAGCAGAGTTTTCATTGAACGCTTTGATCTATGTGTAGACACACTTTATATGAGGGCTAGGTGGTGAAAAAATATTTTCATCGTCGAATCTACGAGGAGGCCTGGAAGTCTTACGTCTCTGGTAGAGGTTTTTGGGTACAATCTTCTCCAAGGTTGAGGATGGCTCAGTCGAGCAGTTCCAATTTTGAAAAGGAGATTCCATGCACCCTATTCCTTGTCAAGGTACTGCACCTAGTCTCCTAGGATGAGAACTGGCCAGCAGCAAGCTCGGAATTAATTATTTTAAACTGTTTTTCTTCGAACATATTCTTTGTTACAAATTCTGTTTCTAAATTCTAATGTACAAGAAATATATACGAATTGAAAACCTCCTCCTTTTTTGAAGTCGGTTAAAAGTGCCAATTATTTTGTTCTTGACTAAACTTAACTATGTATTTACCTCATTCTGTTGTTAATTGGAACTAAAATTACTTGACTTATTTGGATTTTGACAGCACTTAGCAATACAATTATATAGTGAACCAAAATTGTGTGTACCTTAAACCAATGAGTGCCATGAGAATTGTCACTATTATCAAGAGAATACCAAGTGTACGTCAGTGAGATTTAACTGTCATCTAAATATGAATACAAGAGCCCATAATGGAACACAAGACATAATGGTCCGGGAGCCGAGGAAACGTCACCGCTCAACCATTGTTGACAATAAACAACTTGACTGAGACATGTTCTGGCTTCCTATACCACTGCTGGGACCAATGACAAGCCACAGCAACACTCTGCTACCGACAAAATATACTTTAAATATCTTTAATACAGTTCAAATCTCCTTGACGGTATGTGAGTATGAGGTGGAATTGGCAAAGAAAATTGAAGTTTGAATGTAGTTCTTATGGGTTCATATTTGCGTGTCTTGTTTAATATCTCAGAGGAACGATTTAAAGCATGTACCGAAATGCTCGCGGTGAAAGCTTTCTTGGCACAGCGTTGCGCTTGGTGCTTTATTTTTAAATTGCGATTTATGTTAGTGGAAATGTAGAAGGTAGTATTTGAAGGCTTCGACTGATGTACGTTCGGCAGGTTCACTCGTTCGAGTTAACAGAAGCGAAATCAGCTATCTTTCAGCATTGGTTTTCTTACATTAAAGTGGTAATCATATAGCATTACGATGGTAAGCGGTTATCCTAAGCTTTTTGTCCCAGTGATGTGTATAAATGTTGTTAATAATATCGTAATGAAAAATTGTTTTTTTTAACTTCCAGTTACCAAACCAGCACTTGCCATCGAGACATATATTTGATCGTGTAAGGACTCCAAAAGACAAAAAACGGGTAGCTGTTTGTTTGACTGCGAAAAAAACAGTACCTAAAGATAAAACAGAGTATCTGTTGAAATATGAACAACAGCTTATATTCTCCATTGCTATTCTTGCAACATGCCTAGCCAAACTTTTTTACTACAGAAGCTTTAGGGGAGTGTATTCATGGTTTCATGGCTTTATAGCGGCTAATAAACTGCGCTGCGCCAGGATATTATGTTATTTAATAGGAGACGGTGACGGAACGCTCTTGTCAATCGGAGCTCAATGCACTTCTTAGTCTGGGAGCGCAAGTAAAACTATATTTCAGTGATTAGTTTTTAATTTTATTTAAATTAACAACCTACTAGGGGATTATGACACAGTTGTCATTGGGCATATCATCCACTGACCTGTCCTGAGCCAAAACTTTTCAAAATGCGAATACAAGACAATGCGCTCCCGTCCCGATTGGTTGACGCGGCGTGTGTTGATGTGCGGTAATAAGATATACATTAATCAAATATTTTGTCCACCCGTGCGAAGCCGGGGCGGGCAGCTAGTATAATATATAGCCTATGTTACTCAGAGATAAGATAATGTACCTTTCTAACGGTGAATATTTTTTTGAAATCGGTCCAATAGTTCCGGAGCCTATTCAACACAAAAATACAAATCTTTCCTCTTTATGATATTAGTATAGAAGTATAGATATATATTCCGTAGATAGGTATCACCGCAGTGCCAGATATTCAGCCGCCTAGAAGTAGGTACCTACTACTTCTAGGCGGCTTTACTGGTTTTGATGGCACTGTAGCTAGGGAAATTACTGGGCAAAGAAGACTAATGAACTAAGGTGTCGAGGTGACACGGGACTTTACGATTAAAAGTCCTAAGTGGAACTGCACCTGTTGTATGGCTGGGAATGATGTTTACCATCAGGTAAATGACATGCTCGCCTCATCACCTAGTTCTAAATATCACAGTGTATCGATATCATCTTCATCGTAATCATACATTTGAGAGTAAGCCCATGTAAGGATAGCTGATACAACTCATTCCATTTTCCTTTGTCCAGTAATTTTTAACCATGCTTATACATAGAGACAACTTACAATGTGATAAATAATATACAGAAAAATAAACCCAAAGAGGAATTCTCGGGATTTATTTATATCCTTAGGTATCGGGAAATCAGTGATCCGAGACGTAGCTATCAAGCGTGGGGCAGATATTTTATTCATAGGCAACATCAAATCGCCGCCGCTGGCTCGTGTACTGGCGTGGCATGTGCGGTCAAACTATTTCAAATATTCCTCAGCTTAACCTTCCCTTACTACCTAGAAATCAAACTAAATTGACACATTACCATACTGGTCGTATCTGTGACTTTTCCTCGTGCAATTTATAAACTATGTATTGTAGTTCTGGAGAAAAAAATATTCTGTACAGAAATTAAGCAAACGAACAAACTCACATTCGCATTTATATTATTAGTTAAGAAAAAAAACATTATATTATAGTTTAAATAACTAAGGGAATTTAGTCCATAGTTTCAGAGCTTAACAACATACTGACAGAAAACTTACCTATTATACATTTTTGAACCTGTACGGTGGCACACAAGCATACGGCCCACCTGATGGTAAGCAGTCACCGTGGACTATAGCCGCTAGCAATACCAGGGGTATCAATAACGTGTTGCCAACCATGTTGTTGATGAGGAGTCACTGTGCTAGCAGCATTACTACTGGCGCGTCCTCGTGAAGTACTGGCAACCTTACTTACCTCAGAAACATAAAACTACATCAAAGTAGTGTTATTTGACTGCGGTCTTCTGTAAGGTGGAGGTACAGTCCCCAGTCGGGCGAACTCCAATTTAAGCGGGAAAACACACAGGAAATCCCATTTCGTCCTACCTATCTTTATGTGTGTGATTAATCACTGTACTTAAGCTTAAAAAAAATTCATTGGTACAGGCCGGGGTTTGAACCTGGGCCCATACAGACAGGCCGCTGCTTCAACCACAACCCCACCAGGGCTTCGAAACCACTTTTAATATTCCATACTTGATCTAGTTCCTTACCCCACAAAAGTTTACCGCTAGTCCTATTGAACTTGTCTATATTGATGCCGTCCCGACGCGTGATTTGAATTTCTTTGTGGCGTGGTGTACCGGTGGCTACAGGGCCCAGCCCTATATGCCTCAGATAGACGACGGTTTGGAGGTTTCGATGTGGGTAGAAATAAAACGAACAAGATACCTAAATATGATTAACTTATTGTGTGTGGCGTGTGCGAAGCAGCATGCTACAGATGATTGCCTCTCGTGCAGAATGTCCTATCCAATACAAATGGATGCTAATTGTGACGGGCCAAATCTAATTTAATCTTTATATATATATGTATTGTAAATGTATAATTGCTATTGTACCAATTAACTTAAATTATTTGTGACGAATTGTTAATTGTTTAAAATGTTATATTAGTGGAATTTATTTTGTAGAATCTGATGAAATTGTGTGTTTTATGTGTTATATGGTTACCTTTTGTGGGACTGAATTAAACTATTATTATTATTATATTTATTTAACGTCGCAAATTTTCGCATATTTTGCGATTTGACAAGGGTATTTCCCGTTGACCTAGAACCCTGAAATTTGGCAAGAAGCAGTGTCTTAAAGCAGGTAAAGGAAAAAATCTGAATTCCGTAAATATGCTTTTTTTTTTATTATTCATGTTTCGCTCTGTTGAGAATAATGACCTCATTAGAAGTTCGCCTACTTTTAACCTTACCTACAAGTGTGTACGGAACCTTCGGTGCGCGAGTCCGACTCGCACATGGCCGGATTTTTTTAGACATTTCAAGCAGTTTATTGGTGTTAACTCCAAAGTGTTGCTATGCATTTCTCCTATACGGGGTTAACTAAGGATGGCAATACTGTTTTCAATACACTCATTTCAATATTGTTATGTTCGATTTTTAAAGCTAGACAATTATATATTCCTAAAACAGCGATCGGGTACAGACAATGTCCAAAGCGCCCGCACGCACGTTACGAACAGAGTCATAAAACCGCGGCCGGAACCAAAGTAAACAGGACATCCGCTTTAAAAACAATGCAAAGTGTTGTACCGACCCGAAAAAATGAATATTTGTTCACCAAACGAATTCCGGGCAAACCAAATAAAGTTTTCGGACGGCCGCGAGGAAACCTGGTATTCCATTATATTTATAATACACTAGCTTTTGCCCACGGCTTTGCCCACGTGGTTATAGATATAGATAGCCTATGTCCTTTCCCAGGTTATAATCTATCTCATCGCCAAATTCCATTACGATTCGTTTAGCCATTTAGTCGCGAAAAGGTGACAAACAAACAGCGTTACTTTTGCATTTAAATTATCAGTATGGATGACTACTTGAGGGCTTGCTTTCCTGTTCTATTCAATGTAGCTGAATAATCAAGATATTTATAGTAAGCGGTTACCGTGGTCAATAGCTGCGTTTAACACTAAGTTAGCTTGCGCGTTGCCGTATCCCCAAGATTTTTTTTGCACATCCTTCATAAAAAAACCTACTTTAAGAATTTATATTTAGAGATGGTATGATAAGACGAGCCGTTATTACTATAAATCAATATAAATTTCCTAGCGGCGTCGTTCTCAATGTCAGGCAACACTGAAGAATTTCTGTTAGTCAATTTTAATTAATATCAAGTTTAATCATCCTGAGATATTATTCCAAAAGAATAAAAAATATCTGTCCACAGACATTATGAAAATTGACGAGAATATAAATAATCTGTCTTAAGCCATTATAAATAAACCAACGAGCGGTGGATTAATAATAATATAAAAAAATATACACGTGTCTGTAAAATCGCTGAAAAATATAAACTTATCAAGTTTACTCACGTAGAAAGAGCCAGCTTTCCTTAAATCTTTTGCAACAATTTATCGGTCGTTGGCCATACTTTCTCCGTACTTTAATGTTCACGACGTTCCGAATTAAAATAGATCCACACTCAATCTGGGAGCGAAATACGGACGATCCCGGCCACTCTCCAATATTCGATTTATTTTCTAACTACCAAACCGGTGCTTGTGCGAAACGGAACACCTACTACCACAGCCTAGAAAACGACTGCTATGAATCTGGATAAAAGACACAGTTGCACAATGTAAACAACGCATTTCGCTAGGCTGTGGCGTCCGCGCTCCGCTTCGTTCCAAGTGTATGTGTAAATTCTCAAAGGACGTTCACTGATTGAAAAAGAAAACAGCCCGGCCGGTGTCCGATTGATTCTTTGTGCCCTCGCCGTGTATATCTCGTCTTAGATAGGAGAGGAGCCCGGGGATACACTGCAGCCGGGGATTTTTTACAACCGTTGCTCATAAAGATTTCAACGATAGGATTTCATCGACGGAATTTCATCGCCATTTGAAAATCGAACCAATTTAATATACACAATTTAAAAAAAATCTAAAATTGAATTAAGCTTATGTATAAATGAAACTTTCAGAAAAAAAAAACTAATATTTAAGGAACGCTCTTTAGATAAGAGCATACAATTTGCCCAAAGTAACGGGTGCAGCCAGAGATGAAAAGCGAAGCGCAAATAAATGCGTAAGTCTGTTAGATTCTAATATTTCTTTAGATATATTAAGTGGCATTAGTAACGAGGTAAAGTTTGTTTGCTTGCATGTAAGAGGTAAACTTGAGAGCCATTTAACCGATAAAAAAAATCAAAATCAAAATCATTTATTTAGAGTAGACCCTATTAAGGCACTTACGAAAGTCTAAATTACCATCAGTTTAAATTTTTTTTTATATCACTAAGGTGGCACACAAGCATACGGCCCACCTGATGGTAAGCAGTCACCGTAGCCTATAGCCGCTAGAAAAACCAGGGGTATCACTAACGGGTTGCCAGCCATTTTGTTGATGAGGACTCACTGTGCTAGCAGCATTACTACTAGCCCAGCGTATCCTCGTGGAGCAATGGCAACCTTACTTTCCGCAGAAACACAACACTACATCGAGTAGTGCTATTTCACTGCAGTCTTCTGTAAGGTAAATCCCTAATCGCTCTACCTCTCTTTAAATGTATTTATCATTCGTTTTTAAATATCTAGACAATCCCTCAGTCATATAATATGCTATATTATATTAGCTTTTCTACCTATTTTAAGGTAAAATCAGTGGAAAATTAAAACAGACCTGGCAACTTAACCTGGTAGTATAATAATAATAATAATAATGTTTGGACATTATCACACAGCGCCATCTGGCCCCAAACTAAGCAAAGCTTGTATGCTATGGGAACCAGTAGCTGATATAATACTTATATACATTTTTTTCTTTTGTAAATACATACTTATAATACATACCAAACACCCAAACGCAAGGCAAACATATTTGTCACATAAATGTTTACCCGGCGGGAATCGAACCCGCAACCTCTAGCGTAGCAGTCAGGTGTACTAACCACTAGACCAGCGGTCTCGTCAGTATGTATGTATAGGCCAATACGGAACCTTGCCAAATGTGTCCCCAATAAAGGATACGTCACTTCCCAATGAAGACTAATAGCCTTGGCATTCTGTAGATGTGAATCAAATGACATAGCACAATTAATTAAGAGCAGTAGTTCAACAATTGATTATATTCTCTACATTAGGTTTGTCGTACTAGTTGTTTAATCAGCTGTGACATACATTGATACATATGTAAGTACATAGTAATATTTAATAGTTTAATTTTCATCTATTTGAAGCACTTTTAGGGTTCCAAAGTAAGTATAGACAGCATAAATACATACATATCATCAAGCGATGTCACTCACAGGGTAGGCAGAGAGTATAGAGCGCCATTTCACTCTTGATTTGTACACCTCTTTTGCTTCAACATTCATCAACTAGTTTTTGCCTGCAGCTTCGCACGCGCGTAAATAAGTCAACATGTACCTACATCTAAATGATAGCTTTTACCCACTGCTACCTATTTTCATCGATTGAACTTAAAAATGACGGATTTTCACACAATTCATCCCCTATTTACACCCTAAGGGATAGTATTTCCAAAAACCGTTCCTTAGTGGATGCCTACGTCATAAAAGGTACCAACTGTCAAAATTTCAAGTCTCTAACCCCAGCTGTTTAAGCTGTGCGTTGATATGTCAGTCAGTCAGATATCTTCATAAATGTCTAACAGACCACGATTACTCTTTATCTTTTCATCATTAAGTACTTTGTTAGTTTGATCTACAAATTTAGACGTTGGCCTTTGACGACTGTCACTTACATTCGCATATATATCTTTGACAGTATTGCATCACTCTATTATTTGCTTCCTATTATTATTATTGCTATCGATAACCGCAATTTTATAATATATCTTCTTAAGACCGTAATCTTATTCCAGAGCTTACCTTGAACGGCCAAATCCCAAGCTTGAGATTAACCGAAACAAAGTTTTCTCAGCGTATGTCCGCGGATCGTGAGGTGGAACCCGTGTTTTCCTCGAGACGTGCCCCAAATACTGATGGCGCCGAATAAAAACATATTTAAATTAAATTCGGACAAAACTGCCGATGAATAAATTGGGTTCTGAATTTGTTTGTTGAGCTGTTGCGAAGGATTTTTTAAAGCACCCGCTTTAGTTTGACGAACGTGATGGCCATTCTCGGGAAACATTTTACGGTGTTTGTTTCGGGTCTGCGTTGAGTGCTTCAAGGGTATTGGCAGTGGCCTGGCATCTGTTTCATGGGAATATTTATTTCATTGTTGTTTATTGTACTAGCAGTACTGCAGACTTAGGGTCGGTAGCGCGCGAGTTATACCACTGGTGTTGCAAGCGTCCATAGGCTATGGTGACTACTTACCATCAGGTGAGCGAGCCACGGTGCACAGAGACAACACTATCGATATGGCGGTTATTTTGAGACTTCACGGCTACATAAACCAATGTTGGAATGTATTAACTGACATAACATTCAACGTATGACAACTTCACACATACATCACAATCCTACAACGCGCAAGCGATGTTTTCTACATAGCTCAGTATATAAACAAGTCTTCGACTAGAACAGTCGGAGCTTTGTTCCCCAGGCGCAACACCCGCCTGGCTGGAAGATCTTCCCTTTGTGGCGGCTGAGCATGATCACCTCGCTCGCCCCACAGTAAACTGACTTATAGGCTGGGTTGGGAGTTCTATCCTTGCAAGGGTATTCAAGTAATGAACATTTGAATGTCTTGCGGTTTGATGCTTAGAATGTAATTACTAATAACTAACCTAAAATTTAAGTACAAGCTTTACTTAGTTTGGGGCCAGATGGCGCTGTGTGATAATGTCCAAGTATTGTTATTATTTTTACTCAACGAAAACAAATTTAATGGCAAAACGTCTGTCATGATATCTATGACTTTTTTGTCTAGTACTACAATGATACCATTTGGGTAGACGCTTAGCTTATCTTTACGACGTCGCCCTGGACACCAACGATTTCTATGAAGGCTACGATAGACGCAATAGGCCCTTCCTTAACTGATTCCGAATATCTTTAGCAAATACTCGGACTATCTGATGGACGATATTCGTCTAGGTTAAATTGAGATTTTTGAAAAAACAAAATTCCTATATACAGTTGTTTTGTACCACGGTGGCATGCTATGACGTCATTTGTGTCACAGATAATTGTCACAACAGGGAGGAGGACGAGGTACAATCCGAAAAACATTATCAAATCAACATTATGTAATAAGTAAATTCGTAGCAGTAAATTGAAATTTATGTAATAAATTTGTAGCTGTTCATTTCGTAATACCGTGCAAGTTATTTCATTATCACGTCTCCGTCAAAGAAATTCTTAGAAGCATTTATACCTACTAAACTAAGTTAATTTTCAATGGAAACACAAAAGTTTAAAAAGATCAGTGAAACAATATAGTAGGAGAAATACAGAGTAAATTTATATTAAAAACAAGAATTCGAATTGATTTCGAAATAAATTAATGGAAAAAATATAAGATCGTTGAGAACTATTTTCAGAATTAGCTTATCTAGTTTTCAAAACACAACACCAGTCTCTTTGATGATTTGATCAATAATAAATTAGTATTCAGATCACATTCTCGTGTTGTAAAACAATTTGTAGTAAAATAACAAAACTATTTCTCGTTACAAAATCTTAAAGCTATTTTAATGCAATTTTGCTGGCCATTAATACAAGAAACAAGTAAAATTTTGAAAAAGTGTACCGGCTATGCAAAATAAAACAATTAAAACCCGCGCCAAAAATTACTGAACTAAAATCGGGGCTTACATGGTAAAATCGACTCCTCTTTTTGTTGAATTTGGTTAAAATGTAGCCTAAGTTACCCGGGCTATAATAAAGAATCGATTGACTCCTTATTGATCAAAATCGTATGAATAGTTTAGGCGCTACGGAGGGACAAATGTACCTAAATAAAACATACATACATTGGCTGTTAAAATTGTAATTCTTTCCTCTGCCGTAGTCGGGTAAAAACTAACCCCTTAATGCATTAAATTGGATCAGACTCGTGAAAAGTCCGTTAGTGCCAATAAAAAAGTTGATCTTTTTAGGGGAAATTCGCTTTGGATGGTGGCTGGCGAACATTTCAGTGAATTCGCATACACGACGACTGATAATAAAATATTTATGCGACAGAGACGATTTTGTTCACGATTCCGAGTAATGCACGTTGCAGTAATAGAGATTGACGTTTTATTGATATTGTATTTTTAATGGCAATTTTGTTGAGAAGTTCTCTGAGAGTTTTATTAGATGTCCGTTCTGAAAATAACACTCACGCTATTAATATAAGCTCCATTTTTCTATATCCACTATGTTACTGTTTTATGTTTGTTAAAAATAAAACGAATTAATACAACAGATACCAAGAAGAGCAGCATACTTCTTGTAACTAGAAAATTAAAAGCAATGTAAAAATCTCGAAAGAAGAAAATAAAAGCAGCCGCCATAATATTAAAATTTGTCATGTCACTCCCAAAAAGTCTGATCTCTCGGGCCTACGAATAATACTAAAAAAATATAAACACTTACTTATACATCTATGAATACGATTGAAAAACATAATCCTCAATTGGCGCAGTCGGATAAAAATAAACATTCAATTCGGCGCGGCGCCGGCGGTGGTTGTAAGGGTTGGTCGATCAACGACGCGTCAGTATTTCGCGGAAGTAAAATTGTTACATTTTATACAAGTTTCGGTCTTGTATCATGTCACAGGTAAATAAATAATGTGCTTATGAAAATGCCTTTGAACCTGGGAACGATGGAATATCAATCACATTAAGTTCAAGGCTTAGAGCGTTTTGTGAACATCACGCTGACTCCCTTTCGGTGGAGGCAGAGTATAGAGCGTCATTTCACTCTGGACTTGCACGCCTCTTTTACTACTACATTCATCGATCTCTTCATACATTTCGCCTGGTCTGAGTATTCTTAATTTCCATCACTGAGGAGTTTGGAGATTTAATCTAGGTCTTATCCTTCCAAGGCTTCTTCTTCCACTCACATTCGCATTGTAAGTATGTATATATTTTGCCGGTTTTTATTTGTGTAATGTTCGCACTAATTTACTATGTCATAAGTGCGCTGAGTCAGACGACATTGATTTTATTATACCACTAAGGTGGCAACCAAGCATACGGCTCATCTAATGGTAAGCAGTCACCGTAGCCTATAGCCGCTAGCAATAGGGGTATCACTAACGCGTTGCCAACCTTGTTGATGAGGACTCACTGTTCTTGCAGCATTACTACTAGCCCAGCGTATCCTCGTGGAGCACTGGAATTGATCAATTGTCTATTAAAACTGGTGCGTCGTAAGTGATCTTGGGGAAGTAGTAGTTGGTACCTTTGACCCCTTGCGTCGTAAGTGATCTTGGGGAAGTGGTACCTTTGACCCCTTTTGACCCCTTTCGCCGCAGCTTGTGCCTCACCCCAACACCCGTATCAAAGAGTTTTTCCATAAGTTTTAATCAAAATACTCCCTTCCCCGCGACGGGTTTTATTAACATAATGCCCGCAATATTGGGCTGGTTTATTGTTTACGAATTTTTTGCATACATCAACGCGAAAAATGCAAAAATAATTTCACTTACGGCGTTATTCGAAAGTTTTGCGGGGTTCATTTTTGGACGGCTTTTTGGTGCTGAATGTTTTATCGCGGTGGGTGGGAATTTGATTTAACTATGCATGAGCAAGTTTTGTTTTGATATTGTTTGTTCAAAAATTTTCGAGTAAACTTTTTATATTTTTCCACTTTCAAGTTTCAACGCTTTATAGAAATAAAATGTCCAAATACGGCCAATATGCATTGAATTACCTTAATTTACTTTCAAAGAGTATTCAGCACAGAGAATAGGGAGAAAATGCAAATGAACAGTCACATCACAAACCGTATCCATTAAATCACTTGATGACGGAAAAAGTCACCGGCGGCGGGAGCACAAAGCACTTGCGGCAGATCAAAGGCTCGGAGCTGCGGCGCACCGCTTTGTGCCGCCTACCTACATCCCAGATTGCTATTTGATGCCGCCGACAGACAAAGGCGATGGCCAATTTTCATAATTTCATTTCTAAATGCATCAGGCCGAGTAAATTTTGCCAGTATTTCAGCGGTGAATGTTTTCAAAACACGTACTACAAAGATGGATCCGTGATCAGCAATGGAAAGATAATTAATGAGCTTACATCAGTTTCATGTGCAAATGCGGATAATGCTACGCCATGTTTACGTCTTGTTTGCTTCTATTACCTTGATTATCATTTTTTTTTATTGTCTTTACTTTTACTAAAGTGATGAAAGATATCACGGTAAATTGTTCAGTCTCCTTTTTTATGTGAATATAATTATATCTGTATGTGTCGCTTGTGCGATAGTTATTAGGAGCTGTTTGGATCAACCACGTCTCTTTCATGGATTTTTTTAACCTACAACATATCACGTCGATTCTCTTTCTGCGCAGGCAGAGTACAGTGCGCCATTTCACTGTGGATTAACACACCTATTTTGCTTCTTTTATATTCATCAATCACTTCACACATGAACTCCGTACTTTGATACTCTTTAGCTTCAAAAAATATTTGGAGAATGCGTTGCTAAAAACTTTTCAATTAATAATAATAATAATAATAATAATGCTTGGACATTATCACACAGCGCCATCTGGCCCCAAACTAAGCAAAGCTTGTACTATGGGAACCAGTAGCTGATATAATACTTATATACTTTTTGTTTGTAAATACATACTTATAATACATACCAAACACCCAGACGTAAGACAAACATATTTGTCACATAAATGTTTGCCCCGGCGGGAATCGAACCCGCGACCTCTAGCGTAGCAGTCAGGTATACTAACCACTAGACCAGCGGTCTCGTCATTTGATTGACAGTTAATTGAACAAGTCAGCAAACTGTCATAGCTAGCAACAACAAAACAAAATTGAAAACAAGACAAATTAGCATTTGAATTGAAAACAAAGAAGTTTTGAGCAGTAAAGTTTGTTGAGAACTGAGCTTATCATCGCTAACACTCGCTGAGTGACAAATGAAAGATAACCTCGCATTGTCACCTGGAATGTGTGTAGCCTTGAAATTAGCGGTAACGATTGGCTGTAGCGAGTTATGGCCACTTAACAAATCTATCTATACTTAGGTATTCGAATTTCAACACAACAAAGGTATTCGTTGGTTAAGACATTATGCTGAGTTTCGTTGTAACAGGTACAGGTATGATGATTGAGCGTCACTACTGTGTAAAAAAATGAAATTTAATCTTGGAACTTAGAATAAAATGTTATCTTGAATATGCTTCAAATATGGAAGATATCTTTTGCATGAATTAATTCTTTTTCCATTTGGCATTTCATTAGTTGCCATTTTTCTCGCTCAGTCTTTATAAATGCATGTATTTTATAGATGACATTAAAAGCTAGAGCCGGCATTGAAACAACAACGAAGTTGAACAAACGCCGCCAGTTTCAGGCCCATACATTGTTGTTGGAAAGAGAAAAGAGGAAAATTGGTCCTTCGTGGCCACTTAAGCTGTACCGTTGAAAACAGCTATGATTTATACGTCCCCAGAAGCGAGTTACTTGTTTGAACCCCACCTGAGAAGTTATGGACAAAAGGATTAAACTTATAATGATGATCCTTTCTTGTGATATTAAGAGGTATATTATGAAAATATCATTTGACTACTTGAAATTTTATCCTGAATAGAGTTAAGTCAGTCAGAGTCAGTAATTTAAAAGAGTATTATGTTGCCTGTTAATAAGATCCGATACCTCCTGCACCTTGCGTGAGGGATAGAAATAAGTCTAAAGAATATTTTGTTATGTACTAGATTTTTCACGCGACTGTTAGGTACATCTGCATGGAATTAAAAAAAAGATTGATTTTGAAAAAACTTCTTGTAGTGTGTGTTCTTTGTTGCTATCTCTTTACCCAAATTCATTTAAATTGATTTAGTCGTCTTAGCCTGATTAACTAACAAAAATACAAACAAGCAAATTTTAGGGTCGGCAATGTGCGTGCGATATCCCTGATATTGCAAGCGTTCATAGGCTACGGCAACCGCTTACCATCTGGCTTATTTGCCATCTTGTACGTTTAAGAAAACATTAAGAAAAATCGCATTAATTCATTAGATTTTTTCTACACATAATAATAAATAAACATATAATATATTATAATATTGTTTTTGCACACCCCATATTGATTCCCACAAGGCCTTAAATTGTTCACGTCATCCCTGAAAAATAAAAAGCATTTATTAATCCATACAACGATACACCAGAAGTGACGAGAAAGGAATTATGATTGCATTAGGGCGTTTGATATGCCATAATGCGCTTTATGCCTCATACTTTAGGGGCGCTACCCCAATTTACTGTTATTGCCATTGTCGTGATTACTGGGGGAGATATTTTTTATTGAGTTTTAAGAGTTTATGTGATCGTCTGATGTTTATATGCTGAATCAATGAATGCTAAATAGGTACATTATTATTGTTTTTCTATTCGATATCGTCAGACCTTCCCACAAGGGTCCCCGAAGGGGTAGGCAGAGGAGTTTACAACACCCACTTTTCACCGAATATAGTTTGCTGTCAACGTGACAAATGGCGAGTCCGTCGCCGTCTCTTAGGCACTATATGCGTCCTTGATTTCTTCTCAGACGTATGTAGGTTTCCTCTCGATGTTTTCCTTCATTGTAAAGCTCGTGGTGTGACTTATCACTGCACTTAAGTTAGAAAATCTCATCTGCACATAATTGTTTTTGTATTCAGTTATTTACTGCTGTAAATGTAACTTACGTGACATCATTGAGTCTTTTTCGAGGTAGGCAGAGAGTATAAACCGACTTTTCACTTATGATTGGCTCATTGTTGCTTCTGCTACATTTTTTTTAAGTTACAGTATTTTTTTTACTAGCTTCTGCCCGCGACTACGTTCGCGTTGAGCTTAGAATCTTAGAGGAATCAATTTTTTTCCGCGATAAAAAGTATCCTATGTGTTAATCCAGGTTATAAATTATCTGTGTTCCAAATTTCATCAAAATCCGTTGAGTAGTTTTTGCGTGAAAGAGGAACAAACATCCATCCATCCATCCATACTCACAAATTTTCCCATTTATAATATTACGTAGGATGAATAGATACTATTTTTCGTTCAATTTATAGTTATCCTACGCGCAAGTTGTTGCAACCTGTTGCAACCGTCGGATACAGTAACCACATACCGTCCTTTCAGGCAGCAATAAAAAAACGCGAGATTACAACGCCTTGTTAATTAACCTAGCAAACGTAATTTGTTTCTTCATAATGTTGAATAGAGCGCACTCGAGAAAGTCCCGTCATAGCTATAAGGACCCGAATTAGCCCCGAAACTCAACCATAACCAATAATTTTATGCGTGCTCCTAATTCCTTACATTAGCCACAACACCGCTTATTACAGAACGATACCAAGTGTAAGGGGGCTTGCTCACACAGTGAAGTGGCTGTTTTACATAATAATTAAAAAGTCACTTAAAATTATATACAAATTTTCAATAGGATCACGACTTGAAGTCGGTGAAACTGACGTTTAAAGATTCCTTTACAGTGATAGATACATACATCACACATACATTTATTATTGTGGTAAATACATTTCTATATATTCCTAAATGAAGCACTTTCTCAAATATACGGTAAATTTGACGAAGAGCAGTTTTTTAGATGCACCGCATTGTGGTTTTCCATTTTCTTTCATGTACACCCCCTTAGGCCTGCTACGCACGAGCATTAGCCACAAGTAAGTCACGCGATCCTGCCATCTTGTTCCCGCCATTGTTCTGTACGAGGCCTAATTAGACGGCTGACGGTGACGGCTATTGCTTCTGACACCATCCACTTACAGCTACTGATATTTTTTGGTATCCACATCATTGTACTTCACCGTCAGCCGTCTAATCAGGCCTCGTACAGAACAAACGTTAAACACAACTAGTCTGTACTAATATTACAAAGAGGAAAGATTGTATTAAATAGGCTCCGAAACTACTGGACCGATTTCAAAAGTTCTTTCACCGTTAGAAAGCTACATTAACACTGAGTAACATAGGCTATATATTATACCAGCTGCCCGCCCCGGCTTCGCACGGGTAGACAAAATTTGATAAAATTTTACCCGTACGAAGCCGGGGTGGGCCGCTAGTTAGATATACAGTCATAGCTTGTATGTGGCATCCATTGCCACGAATAGCATACCTTTAGTCGTTACTTACTGCAGCTTTTTCAAACTCCAATTCGCTTGCCCCGTTTGTGCAGAATAATCTAAAAGGCCGTAGTGGTAGAATTTGTTGCATTTTGTGTTTGCACTCTATACGAGGCTTCACGGGTCATTCACCTTACATGGACGAAGAGCTAACCTACACTTATCTCGTCACGTGAAAATAAATGCCCTTGTCCTACGCTTTGCTGCTGCCGTATGCTGCTAGTACTGTGAGTCGTTCTGATTGTACTGTTAGGTTTTTTCATTGAATTATTGGAATGAGGTTCCTAACTGCGGCTTGTGGAATGACTGGTAAGAAATCTTCTTGTACACAACAAAAAATTGACTATTTATCGTAAAACATATTTGTAAGGATTTTTTTTTAAAATACTTTAAACTGGTTGTGACTTCGTGCGCGAGGATAATTTTGTTTACAATTTCATGGGTATAGATTTTTTTGTAAGGAACTCTAATTATTTTCCAAAATAAAAGTAACCTAAGTGACGCTTATAGCAAAAATCATCTGCTAGTGAGAGTTCAGTAATAAAATAAAAAGAAATAATACAGTAGGTATTGGGTTCAGTATCACACTAAGAGTGCCCCCAAACATTTTTTTAATTATCTTTAATGTACAGAAATAGACCTGTTACAGTTTTATTATAAGTAGTACAGATAACATCTCAAAAAAAGTATGCGACCGAAGGACTCGTATCCATATCATGAGTAAATAAACTAAAAAACATGTCGTTCTTATTATACAACTGTCGTAACGATTTCAGCAGATTTGAGCGGTAGGTAATAAAAAAAATATTATACCAAGAACTCCGTGTTCTGTTTTTGAATTATAAGTCTCAGTTGTTTTGGCCCAGCACGCTGGGCGGCCATTTCTATTGACTTTCAAATACGTGTTATCCTAATCTCATATATTTATTGAAAAACTTTGAATTTGATCGTACATTTAATCATCTTTGAGGTTATGCATTGTTTTGTGAGATTTTGCATCGAGTGAGTGACTGAATTTATTATTTACGATCATCAAGTGAATCTATGAGATTTTTTATAAATAAATTGAATTTGAGTACTTACGTAGTGTGTTGTGAATGGAGTGCAAATTTGGTGGTTTCACGAGTTCTCGAGTATAAACGCGCGGGCGCAGTAATTGGTAAGTGTTTTTTTATTTTGCCTAGCTGTGCTCGCGACTCGCGATTCAATTTGTTTTTCGCGAAACCCTTATTATTTTTCCAATATAAAAGTAACCTAATGGACACCTTATAGCATCAGCGATCTTCAAGTGAAGGTCCCGTTCAAATCAGCTCAGGGGTCAGCCTATAACAACAAACTCGAAGCAGTCATGCAACATTCACCGCAGTAACTCAGTTTACCTGGACTGAGGCCGTCAAAGCGAGCACAGACTAAATACCTACAAAGCAAACGGTTTTCTAACCTATGTACAATCGGAGTTCCTCAGTCAATCAGTGCGGGCTTTGTGTGCTTCGGACAGGCTACTCTGTTTATTTAAATGAATGATATCTACGAAATCTACTTGTGATTTTCCGTGTGCGATCGTCTGCACTTGAGTGGTATGGCAAATGCTAGCTTAAAGTCCTGAGAATAGATCTCTAAATTAAAACAAGAATTATACTCACCCGTGAGATATATACAGTCAGACATATCAAACTCAAAATCATCTTTGTTTGAATAGACTTCACAAATAAGTGCTTTCAAATCGTCAGAATCTCTACCATCGGATTTGGAACGTCTTTTTTCGGTGAGAAACTCAGCAATTACTCTTTTCAATAAAATATTACTTACATATCAAATACCCTAGTAATATGAATATACCAAAAGACAAATATCTAGAAAAGCAGAAGAGTGCCGGTAGCACGAACTTTTTCGACAACGTATTCGAAAACGTAGCACGCGAAATGTCAAAATTGTCATACTAACTTTTCGTTCCACTTTTCACCGCCGCAGCGCTGTTCATTTTTCAATACAAAAATAGTCGAAGGCGATACGAAAACGTTGTCGCAATTATTAATGCTAGCCCTACAGATAAACAAGAATATTGAATTGATTCAGGTTTTACTTTGCGGAAATTCATATTTATAGAATACAAAATATATTATAATTTGCTTTGTCCGCTTAATGAGTGTGATACGGTCGAACGGCCTGCGCCCGGGTGAGCTCAGCCGTGGTTTCTTCCGACACGTGTTTCAGGACTTCCACGTCCCATCATCAGGGTGCCGCCGCGTTGGTCGAGCAGCGTGATGTCACATCGAGGTCTGGATGCTGGAGCAGCGCCGCAGCACGATGGTCGGACGCTGGAGCAGCGTCACAGGATGCTGAACCAGCGTCGCAGGATGCTGGAGCAGCGTCACAGGATGCTGGAGCAGCGTCACAGCATGATGGTGGCGTGAGACGCCACGACAGCACGTAGACCCTTCTGTAACTAATACTCATTTCTCAGCTTTAGTTACAGAAGGGTCTACGTGCTGTCGTGGCGTCTCACGCCACCATCATGCTGTGACGCTGCTCCAGCATCCTGTGACGCTGCTCCAGCGTCCGACCATCGTGCTGCGGCGCTGCTCCAGCATCCAGACCTCGATGTGACATCACGCTGCTCGACCAACGCGGCGGCACCCTGATGATGGGATGTGGAAGTCCTGAAACACGTGTCGGAAGAAACCACGGCTGAGCTCACCTGGGCGCAGGCCGTTCGACCGTATCACACTCATTAAGCGGACAAAGCAAATTATAATATATTTTGTATTCTATAAACAAGAATATAATGCTTGAATTGAAATTCAAACCTAAGCTATATATGAAATAAATATTATTAAATAAAAATATTATCCTTTTGTATGTAACTTTAATAGCTTAATATTATGTTCTACGATGTACTTATTACGAAGTTAAAATACTTTATATCCGAATTTTATATTGATAGGTATCTCATTATAAAACTCGGATCGAAAGTACTTTAATTTCCTTTATTCTAAATCTCAGTACTCAAGATTTGTTTAGTAACCGTCATAACATTTCCCCGACGCATGTAATGCTTGTGAGAACTCAATTTAACATAAAAATGTGAATGTCACTTCGCTAATATCACAATCTTTTCTTAATCCGAAAGTTAATGGAATATCCCTGTTGCTGTATGAAGGGAACATTTCAAAGAAAAAATATGCAGGTTTAATATTTTGCGCCTTCTAATCCGCGGCCTAAATATAACCCGGGTTTGAACGCGTGTGTCATCACAAAACATCAGCTTAAAATATACCAGTTGATAAATTGTGAGGCTGCGTTTCCTTTGCGAGCGGGTGAGTTCCGCTATCTTGTGGATAGAGTGGACTTAAATGAATGATTTAGCAACTGTGTCTGTAATTATGTATATGTAATGTTCAAGGCGTAGTTTTAACCGTTGTCACTTCGTTGTTCACAAAGTTCCTTCAACCTCTCTTTTTATCTGATGAGATTGATGATGATTAAGCGAACTTAACAAGTGGGATTTTATCTTATACCTACGATGGACTGAAATTTAGTGAGTCACTGGTGCCAATTCTGTTGTGCCAAATTTGACTAACTAATTTATATTATATATTTAACTTATTTGACAGGTCTATAAATATTGCCATCCTTATTTAACCCCGCACATGATAAAGGGATAGCAAGAATTTTAGACCTGTCAAATTACTTAAGTTTAGTAATTTTGAACAACAGAATTGGCACCACTATTAATTTAAAATTACTGTGGTATATTGTGTTCATTCTAATTGGTATGTTTTCTCTAATTGCTGCAACTAAACAGGGTTTGTTTGTTGCATACAATTTACTGAGTGTATATTTATAGTTAAAATATATTCATATTAAAAAAATGCGTCCAAAAATGTTTATTTCGACGTTATTTGCCGACGCCTTATTTCGTTTATCGCGTCCCCATTTGCCATTTCCGCACCAACAACGTTACAATAATTGTGTTTGAACTTATTTATTCTTACATGATGCTACGGTAGCTGGGTTTCATTTGATTGGATTACATTTTATTGTATTCTAGAATTTTACTGATCGCTTTTGACTATGAAAATTATCTTACGAAATTGACAACTAATCATGAGGGTACATGTTTTTTTATACCACTATAAAGTGGCAAACAAGTATATGGCATACAAGGGTAAGCGATTGCCGTAGCATATGAACGCTTGCAAAACCATGGGTATTACTCGACCCTAAAGACCAGTGAGCTTTCGACTACGTAATCGTATAAATTTCGACTATTTGTGTATGGGAAAATGAACAGCACCGAGCCGGCGAATTGTGGAACTAAAAATTCCAATGAGAAACTTTACCTTTTCGGTTACATTTTCGAATACGTAGTCGTAAGGATGTTCTTGCTACCAATTAAACAATTCAACGACATATATGAACTCCACCAGCTGAACTGAGCCTGTACGGTGGACTATTGCCCGAGCCTTGAGTGAATACTGCTACGATCTTTTCGAAGCAGTTCGCACGAGTATCAAATTGTAAAGCTACAAAACTGCGTTAACACTAGGAATTTATTCCAGTGCTACACGCTTGACTCACCGTAGCAATGTTACTCTGGGCACATTCATACACACATACATCTCATCATGCCAAGTCTCTCACGGGGTAGGCAGAGAGTATAGAGCGCCCTTTCACGCTTGACTTGCACACCTCTTAGATGCTTAGAAAAATGTTTATATTAATCATTATTTTTAGTTTTTATCGCACAGACCCTTAATAGCTGATTATAGGTATAAGAGTTTTATTTATTTGTTATTTGTCTTGAATTATATATATTTTGTCTTTTTAAAAAACTTTTTTACCTCTACGCCATCGCACAGTGACTTTACAACAAACGTACTTACTTACATTATAATCTGCAGGCTAACCTTGTTGTTTTGTACACAGTCACGGCTACTACTGCGGGTAAAATCACTCTACGGGTAAAACGTTTGTTGGTCATCTATAGGTGTCAAATTATGACAACGACAAATGAATTACTGATTTAATGTAATTTGTTTTTCAGTACGAAAACTTATATTTTGTATTAGGGTTGTCGATTGTAAATTGTATGCACCCAATTTAATTGTAATACTATTTATATTATATTATATTCATATCATAATTATGTTACATAATTTGGTGTTGAATATTAATAATTTAAGTTAAATATATAAAGAAGATTATTTATGCGATGATTCTATCAAATAAATGGATGTAATGTTTTTCTTTATACCACTAAGGTGGCACACAAGCATACGGCTCACCTGCAGGTAAGCAGTCACCGTAGCCTATTGCCGCTAGCAATACCGGGAATATCACTTAACGAGTTAACCAACCCTGTTGTTGATAAAGAGTCACTGTACTAGCAGCATTACTACTAGCCCAGCGTATTCTCGTATAGAACTGGCAAACTTACTTACCGCAGAAACACAACACTTCATCAAAGTAGTGTTATTTGACTGCGGTCTTCTGTAAGGCGGAGGTACATCTCCCAGTCGGGCGGCTCCAATTAAAATGGGAAAGCCCACGGGAGACGCCAACGAAAATCACAGTACTTAAGCTTAGAAAAACTCTGGTACAGGCCGGAATTTGAACCTGGGCCCATCAGATGACAGGTCGTTGTTTCAACCACAAGGCCACCACGGCTTTGTTTTTTATTTTTTTGGTCTGTTTGAAAATAAATCCACACATGTTTTAATTAATATTTATTCATACCCTTCTCGCATTACAATGTATTTACAAAATACGAAAGGAACCAAAATCATCCATTGTCATTCAATGAGAAATTTTCTCAAACACTCACATAACAAAAATGACAGCTGTACAATCACGATCAAAAATATGTATACACCAGTGAATTACAAGGAACAAAACTATAAATATGCCTTTTTGAATATGCAAACATATGAGTATTAAATTAATAAAAAAAACTTCTTACTGAGTTTATACTAAAGAAAGATTGTGCGCCTACATCACTTATGATCGAGACTGTATAAACCTGCCAATTTACAACACCCTACTTATTTATGAACCATAGCTATATTTCGGCTACCTTCTATAATCAGTATATTATCTACTTTGCAAGTACATAAGGAAGTCAACCAAATGTTTGTTCTCATATGACGATGTACGCAGATATATCCAGTATTATTATTGTATGTTTAAAAATTCTAAGAAATGCATACAGAATTACTTTACGTGTTACGCTTTTCCACCCGAATGTTTTTCATTGCACGTTTTTAAATTTAGAAAAGTATTTTTATTTTAATACTAATTAAAACCGCATAAGTACTTTTGTGAAAAACATTTGGTTGTCAATTTTAGCATTCTTGATCGTACATTGAAAAAAGGTTCGTGCGTATAATGAGTTAGAATACAGAATTGAAAAGTGAATTAAAATGATTGAAGACACCGTCAATAGTTTATAGGACTACCTAATATTACGAACCACCATTTGTTGAGATAAGTCAGTAAATTCCGAACACCACCTAAGAATTTAGTGGAAAGAATCATAAAAAAAAAATGTTCACGTCCTGCCTACTTTGGTGGGTAGCACACCTTACTTAAGGCAAGGTTCGACATTCGTACATTCAATATTACTAACGGTTTTGTCACAAACTCAATTACTTGTTATGTAAAAATGGACATTAAACACTCATTACAAGGAATGATTTTAACTTCGTTACTTCGCCAAGAACATTTGTCTATTTCTGCGATGAGATCATTATCATAAACAATAATATAGAAAAACAGTCGATAAATTTTTATAATATTTTATTTGTCTTTATTTCCTAGTAATTATCAAGTCAAGTCTCTTTCATCTGAAGTAATGTTCTTAGGGAAATAATTAATTAAACATGAAATGATAAAGTAGGCCTTCATAAGTGCCTAAAAGAAAAAAAAAATGATTTTGAAATACGTCATTTTACCTTTAGTAAGTTAATAGAAACATATTGAAAACTTGACTAAACTTTATTAGACGGTAAATATTTTTGAAATATTAGCGTAGTCATAAAACAATTTATACCTTATCTAAACTGTAATAAGAATTAAGTTACCATGTAACCACGACGATCCACTTAGCCATTTACTTCTGATGAAAGAAGCCTGATCTACCATATATATATATATATAATATAAGATTGTTCTATGAACAAAACTCAAGGATGAACAAATTTTCACCACACGAGTGGTAACTAATAATACTTATGGGTAAATCGACATTATTTACATCAATTGGAAATATTTACAATGCGTTCTGATATAAACGTGTATTCTACCGTCGTAATAGAGTTATATACAAAAACTTTACTCATTTACATTTACTTAGGAAGTACCTAATCAGAATTACCTAGCGAACTGAAATAAATCTACACAAAATTTATTTCCATTAGAGATTTTATTTTATAAATTATTCGCTTAATATTTTTTAAGCACAGCTGCCAAATAAATTTTGTATCACGAATCTCATGGTTTTATAGGATTGTTTCTCATCAAAATATTGCAACGGCTTACAGACGAATATAATAATCATATTTCATCGTAAATAAGCAGCTTTACTCCGATAGAAAAGTATTTTTTTACTTTGCCAAAATGACCTAGGCATCACCTACCGATTTCCGAGCTTACATTTATAACAATTTTAATGTTTATTCTATACCTAACATTATCACTTAATTACTTAACCGTATTGGATGGTGGAGCTTTTGATAAACAATAAAATAATCATAAGTTATCACATTATCACACATCATTATCATTACTTCACAACCGAAGACAATTCCAAACAAAAATTCAAAGTATTCGTTCTTTATAATGTGAATTACGGATTACTAATATCGTTGTTTGTATGTATATTCAATATTTAAAATGATTTAAAATGTCCAGTAGGTGGTATGCTTGACCGTTCGTTTTGGCATTTTGTATACGTTTTCATTACATCACTGTCGAAGCAAGTTTGAAAACAAATAAAACTATTCCCGCCGATAGTCTGATAACGGTCAGGACTAGAATTTAAAATACTCTGCCTAGTTGCATCACAATTTATGTGTTAGATATATGTCTTGGCTTTGACTAGTTTAGTCAAATCAACAGTAGTTTTGACAGTAGTACGGTTTAGTTAAAAAAATCTACGGCTTCCATTCCCTAATAATTCAATGCTCACTGAAGTGGTAATTTAGACCTTCATAAGAGCCTTATTAGGGCCTAAACTGAATAAATGATTTTAGATTTTTTGATTTTTGAAGTAGACTTAACAAATCATTCTAAAATTCAGATAAGTAGTTACTACAACAGTTTTTGGTTACGCAACATGTCTACGGTCGTGTTAAGTTTCAAATTTATTTAGAAACGATCGTTCTGTGAATTGGAATAGAATATAATCCCAGAATGACCAACAAATTTAAACGAATAACTCACATTGTACATCTAATAACAGTGAAACTTTATTATAAAATCTGAAACGAAGAACAATGCTGAAGTTCGTGATTTAGGTTCGCAATGAAATATAAATCAAACCTACTTCATTTATCTAGGCTTCGCTACTGACGCTGTTATAACGAAGTTAAAGGTTTAATAAGTGTAAAAGTAAATATTTTCCTACTGAGGTTTTCATCAAATTAGAATTTAAGACTCTTTTTAGGGCAAAAGCTGTTGTACAAAGAGAAATAAAATATAGGGGTGTTTAAAGATTAGCGATGTCCCTAAATATGAGATAATGAACGCATAAGCCGATTAATCACATCGATTTCAAATGGGTAGTAATTGTTTCATCTATGTACGCTTTCACAAGTAAGAATACCTTTCTATTTATCAAGTTTTGAATTGCGACTGATCCTCGAGGACACGCTGGGCTAGTAGTAACGCTGCTAGCACAGTGAGTCCTCATTGACAACAGGATTGGCAAGTCGTTGTGATATCCCTGGTATTGCTAGCGGCTTTAGGCTACGTAATGTGTAGTAAGTGCTTACCATCAGGTGGACCGAATGCTGGTGTGTCACCTTAGAGGCATAAAAAAATTGCGTACATATTTCAATGAGATAAAAGAAACATCGTCCATTTTGTTTGCCATCCATAACAATGTACTTTTGAGAATTTTATACTTTTAAAATAGAGTGCGGAAACATGCCCTCTTTTATAGTAAAAAACAGTTTTGTAGTAAAAATAATATTCAAAATATCACTGAAGTTTTATGGAATGCCTAGTTTATATTATATCACGAAATTATTTATATTTATAATGGATTAAAACATTTTCACCTGTACATTAAAATGTCCTAACTTTATATCTGCTTAAGTCTTATATTGTCGTTATTGTATGTAATTTAAACCTTCAACAACACAATTTTACAATTTACTCATTCACACATCGCACGTTTAGTAATGTAACTTGTATAATGTAATGTAACTTGTATAATGTAATGTAACTTGTATAATGTAATGTAACTTGTATAATGTAATTAAAGTGAAGCATAGAATCTTTCTTGTACAATGTTCAAAATTATCGCGTCAGTCTACTTATATTTAATCCACAGAAATATTAAATTAAATTATTTTCAGAGAAGTAATCCTTTGAATACAGGGGGATAGGGGGATATCAACAACAAAATGTATCAAATCCATTGACTGGTCTCATCTGCTTACGGACCCTTCAAGCAGAATTAGATCAATAGATGGTAACATATTATCAACTTGATATCTCCCAAATTGGACATGACAGGCGCAAATAGACTTCACTCTAGTCTGTAGCAAAGCTTTTAGTGAGAAAAATATTACGGTGTAAATAAAGGTCTGTGGCGGCATCCTTCGTAACCTTCGGCTTTTAAAAATCAACATATTTATGGTTAAAAACAATGATTTAGTTACAAACGCGCTGTGCTTTCGACCATAAGATAGAACGGGATAGATAGTAATTTATAGAGGTGTGTCGATTTTTACTTCAGATAAAGTTGTTTCGTGGCGTTTATAGAGACAATTACTAAGCGTCCGTCTCTCGATCATTCTAGAAAGTCAAGTATAAACAAAAGCTCCGACCGCTTGTGTCTCTCAAGCCGATCATCTGCAGACCATCGAGGAGACGAGGTACGTGATGATCGCACAGCTCAGCTGCGAGGTGAAGTATGAGGAGGCTCGGTTGCTCGTCTGCATTGCAGCTGGATGCTCGCCTGGGGAATAGTGCTAGTTATCAATACGGAAAAGGAAAAAAGTAGGGCTATTCGTAACTGGAGCCGCCTGACTAGGGCTGTACCTTCATCAAAGTAGACCGCAGTCAATTAAAATCTATGTATTGTATCTCTGCTGTGTGTAAGGTTTTCCAAGTTTCTCGAAGTTGCGCTGTGCTAGAGAATGCTAGTTAATATTTCATTCTAGCACAGTTCTTCCTCTCAACATGGGTGACCTGTTTCCAAAACTACACTATTTTTACAAAACGGCTTTGTCTTTGTTCTCCCATTACCTTTTTTTTCTTTTAATTCGTCAATTTCGTGTAAGACGTCTGAAAATGTCGTTTCAAATATGTATTTGTTTCACTTTTAGGAAGTCCCAAATTCTGATAATATATTTTTTTATGTTTCCACGCCTTCCCACAAAGGTCACCGAAAGGGTAGGCAGAGGTGTCACAGCACCCACTCATCGAAGATAATTGGGTGCCAACGTAACAGATGGTGAGTCCATCGCCGTCTATTAGGCACTACATACATAATGATTAATAATAAAAAAAAGAACTCAGGGATATGATACAGGTAGATAGATATACATACGTTTGTATGGAACAAGCGGTGGCAGTTCCTCAGGTGAATATTAAAACGTGAACGCTTACCATTAAGCACGTGCACAGACACGGAGGCTGGGTGTGCGTTGTTGGGAACACACGTGTAGTTCCCTGAGTCGCTGAGGGCTGCTTTAGTCACCAGCAGCTTGCTGGTGGTACCCCCTTCTGTCTTCTCAGTCTCCAAGCTGATTCCTCCCCGTGGGGAGTCGAAGTCTACCACTGAATTGCCGTGGTACCTGTGCCCAAAGAATATTATATGAACACCAATATTGTTAGCCTCATAGCAAAGTAGAACACAATTCGTATGACCGAACCGGTGGTAATTTAGACCTTCATAAATGCCTTATTAGGGCCTAAACTGAATAAATTATTTTTGATTTTTTTGATTGACTGGTGTAGTTTATCGATACAACTAGAAATAACATATTAGCAGCACTAACATGAGTGTCATGTGGAACTTTGACAGCTGTCAATGATTACCGGTTTTTGATTGATTGGAAGCACTAATATTTTGTACCTAAAATATTTGTAAATGAGCGCTTAAAAGTTTTATTTGACGCTAATCCTGATATAAGGATCTGATCCTTTATAATTGGCACTTGAATACAGTGACGGATTTACCAGCAGAGTGAGTAGGCATGAGTCTACGTCGGTAGATTTTAGGGGGGATACATTTGGGGACTTGATTCTTCGCTGCACAGTCATACTACAGGGCGAGCTTTGATCA
This sequence comes from Falcaria lacertinaria, assembly GCA_951449985.1. Lineage (NCBI taxonomy): Eukaryota > Metazoa > Arthropoda > Insecta > Lepidoptera > Drepanidae > Falcaria > Falcaria lacertinaria. The sequence goes on from OX602124.1 coordinate 9,453,835, forward strand.
GTTCATAAAAATACCCAAAAAAAATTCTTGAGCTAATTCTATAAAAATTTTGTATTTTTTTTTGTCAACCGTGGTTGCACCTTAGTGGTATAAAAGAAACCCCTGAGCAATTGTCAAAAGGCATCTCAATGTATTTGGCATTCTGTTAGCAATCAATCAAACTTGTAAAATATTTTATTCAATACATTTTTTGTTTATTTTCTGTAAATGGCCGGTTTGAACTTCAAAGGTGCCCTCTAGTGTGAATATCTCTTGCAATCAATAACAACGTAATGACTTTTTAATGTCATTTAGAGTACCTCTTTATTTGAATAATCAATGTCTGAGTGTAATAAAAACATTGAATGTCAGCTAGTGTATAAGTCATTCGGACAGTTCTAAATTTAAAAGCTTTTCTAATTTTAAAAAACTTTTAAAAATGTTGATTATTTTTAGACATAAAACTTTTCTATATTAAGAATATATTATACAGTCGAAATTGAAAGTTTCCAATTAATCTTTCCAAAGATTGGAACTTTGGAACGAGCATCGAAGTTTAAACACATTTAAAAAAAATCCTAAAAATCTTCACAGAAATAAAAAATTAAACTTTTTTATGTAAATTAAAAACTATTTCAAGCTTGCTTAGCACAATGTAACGTATTATAAATTGTAAAGTAAGTATTATTATACAGGAATGAAGCCGTGGTGGCCTTGTGGTAGAAGCAACGGCCTGACATCTGATGGGCCCAGGTTCAAAAACCCAGTCTGTACCAATTTTTTTCTAAGCTTAAGTATATTATTATAGTTAGCTTAGGTATATTATTCGGACCATTCAAAAAGAGAGGTAGAGAAAAATGGGATCACCCGTGGATTTTCCCATTAAAATTAAAGCCCGTCGGAGATTGTACCTCCACCTTACAGAAGATTGCAGTCAAATAAAGCAACTTTGATGTATTGTTGTGTTTCAGCGGTGAGTAAAGTTGCCAGTGCACCGAGGACTCGCTGCGCTTGTAGTAATGCACAGTGAGTCCGCATCAACAACAGGGTTGGCAACTCGTTAGCGATACCCCTGGTATTGCTAGCGGCTATAGGCTACGGTGACTGCTTACCACCAGATGGGCTGTTACCTTAGTGGTATAAAAAACATCTTACCATAACACAGAAGCACTCGACGGTGGGGATGAGTGTACGTTCACTGAGCACGTCAGTGAAATAGTGCTTCCCTTCTTGACGTATACATCTTGCGAGCCCCAAATAGTGGCCGCGGCCGCTGCGACAAAAGAAAATGTACATTATTGCTTAATAAATAAGATACAAACTTAAATTACTTTTTTAGAGTAAAACCTTTATATCAGCAACAACTTTTCGTCTTGATTTTCCTGCGCATTACTAAGCTCTGATAATTGTTTCACAACTAACGCTAATATAAAGTTATTGCGTTGATCATGATGAATGCCTGTACATTGAATATGGAACGAACAATTAAAATTTATTAAATTATTTTTTTAATTTCTCCTGCGATACAAGCTGCGCTTAGTGCAGGGACCATCGGAACATGTATACACTGCAATCTTTATCACTCAATAAACGATTATTATTATTAATTTGTGGGAAAGTTAAACGCGTTAAATAACTGTCTGTATTGATAAAATAAAATGTTCACTTTTTAAAAAAATATACTGATTTAATCTAACTGAAAGTTAAAAGACGTCATATCAAAATTTATTTACACCAAAAATTTATTTGCATAAAATTTGAATTTTGAAAGAACGCACAATTTGAGTTTTTCGCGGAATTAGGCGAAGCGGTTGAGATTTTTTCCAGTGGCTCGTAAATTGTGTTATATATGCAGTAAAGTTTCATTTAGAGAATGATACATACATTGGAAATAATGCTAAAATATGACTACAATCAAAAGGTTACCTCTGACTTAAAGGCGTGTTACGACCTGCTACTGCCGTGGATTGTCTCCAGAAACTCCAATTAGCATTAAAATGCATGACACTAGGCATTATGATGCAACAAACACGAAATAATAGTCCCTGAAGAGGATTGATTGCCATAGTTAGGAAGAAGAACGCACAAAATTTTTATTCCAACCTAGTTTAGTTTAGTTTCATCAAGCGGCACTGAATATTTCTAATTTCCAATTTTATATATCTGTATAAGAGCGGGGATTAATAGAAACATATCCGTGTGGTGAGAAGCTAGCAGGGGTAAATGGAACAGGGAAACATAAACATATTACATATATTATATTATATTATCAACAAAATATATAACACAAATAATTCTCGAATTAAAATAAGAAAAGTACGAATACATTATGACAATATTTCGCGAACATCGAAGCTGTTCGTAGGTAATTGTTGTACCTCTCACAAAAACCAACAGAAAACTACTCATTCCCGCTATCAGCTTCATGAGGCGGTCCAAAACAATTTTTCAAGTCATATTTATTTATTTTTATATTGTGCTGTGTGATATGAATTTGAAGTAGATACTGATGAATGGTATGTTATAGCTATGCATGCGGCAACACAAGAACAAACAAATAACGAGACATGCCAAGAAATCCCCTAATAGCAAGCAACACTATCAAATTTAAGAGTTTATATTGTATTTATTTCTGGTATATTATTCTGTTAAATTAACATTATGTCTAAAAACACAGCACTTGGCTTCTTACCGGTTCTTCTCAGGTATTTTTAATCGGTGGTAAAGTAGATACCATGAGTAGTAATAAGGGCCTAAACGGAATACATTTTATTTTGCTTTTGGGTTTGGTGTGCAGTGAACATCTGTAATATCTACTGTATACAGTATCCATTGATGAATCTTATAAATGTATTTCTACTGTAGCTAGTAAATAAGTAAACAGCATTGTGACAACAAATAAATATGACCAAAATAACTTTCTTATTATTATTATTAAAATTTGAAGTTTGATAGGCTTAAGATTGTATATGGCTTTAAATTTTTTGTTCTTTTTCGTATTTTTTTTAAATTTGGGTATTTTCTTTGCATGTCTGTTAATGAATGAAAAAGAAGGATACATAATTGGTACCTGAGGAATGGGGCGGGGCCGAGGTCGCGGGGACGTGGGACTCATCTGGAATTCACAAGACAACAGCTTAGGGAGGGTGAAGAATACAAAACAGAGCCTTAGTGCATTGCAACAGTACACATAATTAGTTGAGCTAACAGTGATGGATGGGAATTAAGAATTCTAGAATTCGTGCCTTTATATTAAAAGGGAGGATAAAGTAGAACAAGATCTCATAGAATACATTTAAGGCCTATAACGTTAAATTCACTGAATTATATATTTAAAAAAAATACTGGATGTTCCAAGTGATCTTAATGATTTGGAGCATTTTCCAGAAAGGAATTGCTTTCAAGAATTTGAATATTTTCATGATTTTCTCATTGCGTATGTATTGGATAGAAAAAAAATGTTAACTTTCATCAAAATGCTTTATCTACTGAATGTTATCTCAGTATAAAAACATCAAAGAAAAATACTTTCGTTGTACCTGTTAAGAAAATTGTAGCCTTAGGCGTGTCTGCTAGCGTTACTAATACAAGTATCTCGACTTACAGCCAAATATATATTTCCCTTAGAAGATACACAAAGAAACTCCAAGTCGGAACGTGTGAAATATGAATAAATCCTAACAAACCCTAACAAGTCCCAAATTATCGAATACTTCACTTCCCAGAAAACATGCGAATATTAAGATGAGAAATGTCAGATATTTGTATGGAACATAGGAAAATATACGCAATGAAGTATTGTCGGACATTTTTCAACTATAACAAGCGGTATAATTGGCTGGAGTGAATTCGAGCTCGCGTGATATCTGCCGGAGCGCGTTATAAATGGAGACTATGAGCCGTGACGTCGGAAAAATGAGCTCATTTAGTTACAGGGATATCGGTTGCAGAGCATACTAATTAGGTTGTATAGTTGGGGTGCTATAGAGTTATTTTTTATAACACTAAGGTGACACACATGCGAACGGCCCATCTGATAATGCGCAGTCACCGTAGCCTATAGCCGCTAGCAATACCAGGGATATCACTAACGAGTTGCCAACCATTTTATTGTTGATGAGGATTCACTGTGCTAGCAGCACAACTAATAGCGTAGCGTATCCTCGTGGAGCACTCGCAACCCTACTCACCTCTAGAAAACAGCACTGCATCAAAGTAGTGCTATTTGACTGCAGTCTTCTGTAAGGTGGAAGTAAAGTCGGGCGGCTCCAATTTTAATGGGAAAACCCACGGGAGATACCAACTCACCCTACCTCTCTTTTTTTAAGCTGTTGGTGTGAATCACTGTACTTAAGCTTAGAAAAACTCATTGGTACAGGCCTGGGCCTGAAACTTTAGTTGACAGGCCGTTGCTTCAACCACAAGTCAACGACATAAAATAATAAGAAAAAAAAATTACGCCGGATTGTCTAAAAGGATAAAATATGTCACATGATTAAGTCTAACAATTCTTTTCCCATAAACAGTTTATAAGGGAGGTAGAGCCACATTTTATTCATGACCTCGTTCGGAGCCTGCGGCGGTACTTTTAAATCAACCTACCGTTAAATATTGATTTATGAACGCTCTTGTGGACATCTGGGTACCCTTTGATTCCATTATGTTGCGTACAAATTGAAAAGGTTATTTCTTTGTCATATTTGTTTGTCTCCATCTTTGCGTTCAACGACATTATAATTCATAACTCATTTTTCAAGTCAAATATCTGTATTGAGTAAAGGAGTGAATTAATATTTATTTCGCATACGGATAACTGAATCGAAAAATGGTTTTCACAAATCCGCTATATTTTGGAATGACCTGTCCAATGACAACCCCACACTATGGGATGAATAAGAAAAAAAAGCATATCCACTTTACGTGTATGTGTGAGAGCTACGCTAAAAATATTTTTTTTCGCTTTTATTTTAGCACTTTGTCGGCGTGAGTAATATACTCATACCCATACCAAATTATAGTTTTCTAGTGCTAAGGGTCTGTCATAAGCCACGGACGGACAGATAGACAGACATTGCGAAACTATGAGGGTTCCCTGTTGACTTCGGAACCCTAAAAATGAGAATTGGCACCATTGTCACTTATCCTAAGTATAAATACACGTTATAAAGATACAGACGTTCAAAAGAAAGCATATCTTATTAAAGGCCCATTAAATCAAGGCGTCATTAATTCAGCAATTTAAATTTGGAAATCTTCCCGGGATGTTATCTTAAAAATTTATTTCGCTTTGATGAGATCTTGATGGCCAATGATGCCTCTCCCGCCATCCTTTGAACAAAGCGTGCTTCACTCAATTCCTTTCGAAATGCTGAATTATTCAGCCAATCGCCCATCTCGGACCTTTGTGTGCTATCTCCGTTTAATTTTATATCCCCGTGTTTGATCTTTCATTTGCCAATGAAATAGACACCTTTGATTTGCCGGGGAGTTAATAAATATTTATTACAATTAACTGCGAGCCCGTAGGCTGTTAATTTTTAATTTGAACCCAATTAATTTTATAAACTCTTTTCTGATATTAAAGCCTGATTTGTTTTTATGAGTACGGGGGGTTTACGCCATTTTATGTTACTGCAGGCTGTATTCGCTTTAACTGCCAGTGTATTGGATCCGTTTGATATAACTGTGCGTAATATCTGCATGTTAGAATGGATTTCTGTTATTGCAAGTACAATAATACATTGGAATAAAAAATAATTGCCATTATAGATAACTTTTAGCTTTTACCCACGGCTTCGCCCGCGTTGTTCTAGATAACGATAGCCTATGTTCCTATTCCTGTATCCACATAGTCAACTGTTCAAAGCCAGTGATTCATTAAATCGCAGTCTTTGAAAAAGGGAACATTTACATTGTCTCTATTATAACTTTATCAAATATGAAACAAACAACTATAATATTAGAAATTCAAATGAGAACTAATGGAGCGCGATAAAGTTACAACATTATCACTACAAGCAACAAATGTATAGTCTCCGAACGGCGATTAACTGAAACACTCCGCTCACCAACCCTACTCATCCTTAAACCCTTAATTTATCAGCGAAACATGCTGTGTGATCACACAGCAAATAATTATATGAAACATGCTGTGTGATCACACAGCAAATAATTATATGAAACATGCTGTGTGATCACACAGCAAATAATTATATGAAACATGCTGTGTGATCACACAGCAAATAATTATATGAAACATGCTGTGTGATCACACAGCAAATAATTATATGAAACATGCTGTGTGATCACACAGCAAATAATTATATGAAACATGCTGTGTGATCACACAGCAAATAATTATATGAAACATGCTGTGTGATCACACAGCAAATAATTATATGAAACATGCTGTGTGATCACACAGCAAATAATTATATGAAACATGCTGTGTGATCACACAGCAAATAATTATATGAAACATGCTGTGTGATCACACAGCAAATAATTATATGAAACATGCTGTGTGATCACACAGCAAACAATAATATGAAATGTGTACAATATTTTATAACGAAAGTATTTCTTTTGGCCCGGTCCCAGTGCGGGGACCGTGACGGATGCGTTCCACTTTGTAACCCAGCATTACCCCTCTCTAATATGACGAGAGGAGAGACGAATGCGAGATTACCCGTTCGTCACTTTTCAGATAATGCTACCAGGGCTGATCCTACGGAGATAAAGTCAAATGACGTAACAAAAAAACACAGCAAATGACGTAATAGCATTACCGAGATGGGATTTGACAATGTTTTTGATTTGGGTAACTTTGATCGCGGGTTGATGACGTCAGCTCCTCGTAAAAGGGTAACTTTCCCCCTGAAGTGCGGTTACCGTAGTCACTTCAAGGGGTTATCAGTTGCGCGCTGATAAATTATTTATCGGGACTGGGAAGGTAATTTTTTTTTCTGGCAACTAAGATGCTATGCATCGAAGTCGTGTGAAATTCCGTGACTAGTCTTTGGGTGAGATCGGATACGAATCTTTAAAATATTTGGGATAGATCATAAGTGATTTTTATTATTCCCGATAGGGTGTCAAGGTATCGTTATTTTCGATAGGGTCCAGATAATATAATTTATTGAAGCTGGATGTATTATTAAACAAAATCACAACTTTCAAAAGCACTTATAAGTTATATCATTGCAACTCAAATAATTATCTCTTTGCCCTTTCATTCTCAGTTTCACATTGAATCTCTTACGCGTTAAACAGAATGTGTCTATTTATAAATTTAACTTCACAATAAAACATCCTCATTGCCAAAAAGGGAATTTAAAATGAGGCATTAAAATTGTCTGTGCATATTAAACGAGGGGTGCTTGCGACCCCGGGTCACCGCCCAGAAGGCCCGGGGTCACCATCCGGTGTGTGGAAATTAAAAATAAATATAATCTCAGAGTAGATAATATACTACAATAAATATGACCCTCAAATCAAAAGCAAGCTCACTGTGGATCATGATGTGATACAAATTTAAAAGGTCGTTTAATTATTATGGATTTTTGATTACAGCTAGACAAATATACTAATTATTTTTAATAATTTTTAAATTATTTATATTATTTCGTTTCATGTCTTTTGACATATATTGATAGTGCAACACGCACTTATTTTAAATGATTAGTGATGTCATTTTCTGCTACCAACAATAAACCATTAAAATCAGACCTTTTACTTGTTTTTCACTATTTTATGTGTATTTTAATATACCATTCAATTGCAGAACATTTTACCAGCGGAAAGTTGGTAAAATGTTTATTAGAATAAAAATAAGGCAAAAAAAAACAGTATTTAATACAAAATTATGATTTATGAATAAAAAAAATATACAATTTTAAGACGGTTAAAAAAATGTTTATACGGAAAAAGGAGCAAATCTCAAAAGTAATAATGATGCGTCAGTTGGCATGAAATGAACGAAAAGCAATTTACTTCCCAGAAAATCATGTTGGGTATCAAATTACCATTAAATTAATTAAATCAACCCGAGGCCGAACAAAAAGTGGATAACAATTTGTACACGGCATAAACCTAATTGACTTTTTCTTTACGAAGTAAGAAAAAACTAATTTTCTCAAACAAAATCGCGTCGAGGAAATTAAAAATCTTTACTTTAATTTCTTGAGATAAGTCGCGTTTATTTGTGGAAAGTTGTTTCGGCGAGGTGGTGAAATTATGTAATTTCCATTTCATTACAGAAATCTTGGCTTGTATGTTAAAGAAGGTATCACCTTGATTTATATATTGAATAGAATCAGGTGTTCCTTTGCGGAAAATCATTAATATAAAATACAATATAGTTTGCTTTATTCCGCTTTCACTTAGTTACTCAATTTAAGCGGAATAAATCAAATTATAATATATTTTGTATTTTTTATCAATATACTAGAAACAAATTGCAAATGTGCTTCTAGAATACTAGTATAGTCTGTGTTTTTAACCGTTTTATTAGTTTGTAAGCGACTAGGAATAGCATTATTAATATAAATCGAATAATAATAACCTATGAAACTGTCTATTAGCAAACTACTAAAAAGGGTTCTTATCGATGAATGATCATTTAGAAAATTTGCACACATTACAATAATACTATAATGCCATACCTTTCTCCTAGCACCCTGAACAGTATCATCAGGATAAATCAATTTTGAAGATTTGAAGCGTATTTTTAAAACTGTATTTTATCATTTACCTTCAACTGTCAACATGACAGCCATGTTGATTTTAGGCTCGGTGTTGATCTGACACTCGTAGACCCCTGCGTCTCGAGGCTGCACGTAGTCAATCTTGAGGTCCCAGTCGTCTGAAGGCTCAGGGTGGAGCACACTAAACCGGGCGTCTCCAGTGTAGGTGAAGATGTGGGAGGTGAGGATGTGGAGGTCGCGCTTGCGCATCCACGATACCTGAGGGAAAAATATTTTTGTAGCTACATATTCATAATTCATACCAAACACCTAGACGCAAGGTAAACTCAAAACGGCCCCGGCGGGAATCGAACTCACGACCTCTAGCGTAGCAGTTAGTTCGTATACCTGATAATAACGGCTAGACCAGCGGTCTCGTTTATTTACTCTGTGACCTTTTTTACTGCAGAGGTGTTGAACAAGACATCAAAATATGGTGACCGTAGCCTATAGACGCTTGAAATACCAGGTGTTTTATAAAATGTTGCTAATTTTATTGTTGACTCAAGACTTCTGATAATACAGCGTATTCTTGTGGAACCCTTGTGCCGCAGAAACCCAGCACTATGTTATTATTTGGCTGCGATCTTCTTTAAGGTGGAGGTGCTGTCTTTAAATCCTTTGAATGAAAGTATGAGCACCACTGTCACTTAAAAAGTCTGCTTCCATGTTTTTAATAGTAGGTACTTACCAGCTATAGTTAGGAAATAATAACTTTTTTTTTATTCTAGACACATAACGGACATCTGAACTCCATGACCTATTTTACTTATATAACCTACAACCTAGCTCACACCAGTTGTCAGACTGCCAACGATGCTACATTAGCAGCCAAGACCAATGTTTTTACGAGTTCTCACAACTAAGATTGGAGGTAGCTCGCTATGGTACGAGTCACCCATCCAAACAATGACCGCGATCGTATCATAGCGTCAGAATCACAAAATGCTCTATAATAGAAATTGCTGCTAGCATTCTCGGCACGCGCCTTCAAGATTCTGGTTTGCGTCAGATTTTTTACCTGTAGGTAGGTTATGTTCTTCTTGTATGTGTCTGTCTGTGTATGTTCTACTTGCTGAAATTGTTTAGAAACATTAAAAACATCCACTAAAGTAAGAACAAAGAAATCAGCCGGCATAAAATTCCTTACTATAGATATTCCGACCTTACAATTTAGCAACTTTACACGACGCTTAGATACTAAAGCTGTATTTCAAACTAGGTAAGTGGCCTCTAACTTCTATTCAATTTTGGGTAAAATGCCAAACGTTTCACCGGGAACCCTTGAGGTAAATCTCCAAAGTAACTTCAACATCAGGGATTCTAGGATGCTCATGCTAGTTGCACAAGTACGCGCCGTTTCTGTGTGGCAGTTCCGTCTGCTGGAATAGTTACGGTTGATAGGGTTTTATAATTGAGGCTAAATGAAAAATTTGATAGATCGGTAGAGTTTGTGGAATTTCTATATACGTACCTGAGCCTATTATTTTTATATGTATGAGCCACGAGCGGTCAGTCAATACTGACCAGATTTTATAGCGAGAATGGTGCCAATTCTGTTGTAAACTAAACTAATTTGACAGGTACCTCAAAGTATTGTTATCCCTTTCTCATGTGCGGGGTTAAATAAGGATAGCAAAACCATCATCATCTTGAATTATTTACAAAATATGAGAAGAGTCTATCTAATGGACGTTTGGGTTTTTATACCGCAACCACTCTGATCAGACTGATCTTGTCCCGTTTTCCACAACATCAGGTTTTGGAAACCTCACTTAATACTTCTTTGTAAAGTCTCATCAAATAACGATGATTTATTAAATACCAACATCAAAGTATTGATATCTAACTACGATCTTTTGTTGAGGTACTGTCCCTAGTCGAGAGGAGAATCCTTCGCGGGCAACTATTAATAGTGTTCTTATTACTAAAACGTCGCGTCTTTGTGCTTAAATTGACAGCTCAATTTATATGTTAAGTGGTCAAGGTGAACCTGTCTCAGACGGAGTTAACTTACAAATATCAATTACAAGTTGGTCGCTATCAGGCCCTTCTCATAATGGGACCAATTCTACTGAATAATCTATGAAGAAAACGATGTTCTTTTATGTATAATGTAGTGGTTTGGTAATTAGTTGGCTTTTACTTTGCAAGCTTACTTCTCTATATTCCAACATCGTTATCAGTTCTAAAGCTTAGATAATAATAGGTAAATCACTACATAGTATCAAACAAAGTTGCTTCCCGCTATCTGTCTGTCCCTGTATATGTTTAGACCTTTAAAAGTGCGCAACGGATTTTGATGCGGTTTTTTAATGGATAGGGTGATTCAAGAGGAAGGTTTTATATGTATAATTCATTTGGGTTTTCTAGATATTTAACTAATATGGTTAACGCTGGCCGTGCGAAAAAAGGGCGGGTCGCTAGTAATAGAATAAAAACCTTATTTTCATCACGTTATTAACATACATCAAACAGTTTTAATTAAACAGATTCAGAGTTCAAATTACTCGCAATTAAATTGGAACCACCCAATGTTTTAAAGATCAAACAAGTAGAATTGGAAATGAAACGAATACACAAACAGATGACAGGGCTCACGCCACAAGTAATCGAGTATCACAATTCGACACCAGCCCATTCTCGCCCAGGGATCGTGTTGCACATAAATGTGCTCACACTCCGCCTATTTGCGGGCTACAAAGATGCCTGTGATTAAAATTACACCAACAATTCTAAATTATATTTTTAATTCGAGACCGCTCAACGCTGAGAAATTACGAAATAAATTCACCTCCCTTTGTCGGGTTTTTGTTTTGGTACGTAATTAGTGTAAGCTCCGGCGAGCCTGCCCTGTAATTAAGCAAGATGGAACGTCCACAGTCTCTTTACAGCCTTTAAAATAATCAAATTAAGTAACGGCGAAGAAGAGTTTTTCCAAGAATTCTTCCAACGCACGAGAAATTTTGATGAATTTAAACTCGGAAACTTGGTCGGAGATGAGGAACGTCCGACGTTTTCCTGGCCTTTTTATTGTTACGTCCATTGCAGGGTTATAGCGTTTAATAATATTAGATTTAAGCTTTATTTCTGCTTGAATTTTTACGAAATTAATAGGTACGAAACGATGTAAGGCTTCTACGAACTGTTCATAGCAATCAATAGGGTAAAATACGCTCCCAGTTCAAATCTGTGTGGCATTCTATTTGACAATACAAAAATATCACCATACAAGTTCAAATATACGTCCCAACAAACAGAGCATATGACCATAACCACCCTTTAATAACCGTAACCGTGAACTACATTGTAAAGAATAAGCTTTTCCTCGTATCGCAATTAGGCGCATGAGATGGAAAAATACAAATTGTCACAAACAGATTTCCATTCCCGTCATGTACAACAACACTCGCCATTGACACGCACACACGGGCCATAAAACACCGTGGAAACACATTCGGGTACCCGACGTAATCCCGCGAGGCTTTTTTATAAGAAAATGACGGGAGATAATCCTCCCCGAACAATATATTATAATGCATCGTGAGACACGTCACGTGGCTATTTATTTTCTCGAATGGGTTGTAGATCCTTCAACCATTAATATGGCGGTCAGTCGACCGTGCCTGAGAAGGGATATCGCCCGATGAGGACATCGACGTTGAAAAATGATATTTTGGAGGGCCAGGTGGCGCCGCCGACAGATAACTTATGGCGCGGTTTTTGAATGGACATTGTTCTATTTGGGATTGTGATGCTGTTGGCTGTTTTGTACGTATACTCTTGTGATAGGGAATATACTCAAAATCAAAAATCATTTATTCAGTTTAGGCCCTAATAAGGCACTTACGAAGGTCTAAATTACCATTACTGTTGGCTATTTTAAAAGACCAATATTGTAACTTATTTGATGTACCTAACACCTTTCCACTGTCATTCCCGGGTGATTTCTTATAAGGGACGGTAATGCATTTCAGGAAGCCGGGTAATATTGCTGCCAATTTAGCGATTGTCAGTAGAAGTAGCGACTTAGTTTAAGCGAAAAAATAAATTGAGTTGACAGACTTACACATCATATGCGACTACAGTACGGCTCGCTAGTTTTTTATGTGTAATATGATTGTATGCCATATAAATACATATTTATCGTAGCTTTTTGCTTATTTCTGCATTCAAAGCATTATTCTAGAGACCTTGCGTATTTGCAAAACAGTCAGAACTATAAAATAGTATATTATTCTGTTATCACTGATACAGTAATTACTCCAGTAATTTCAATAACGATATCTCACGTTTCCGGTACTGTATAGGTACTAGTAATTAAAACAGTAATGACTGGAGTTATTACCGCAGTGTGCATGTAATATCTCGGCTCGCTAACCGCAGTCACTACACTAATAATTATAATCTGTGTGTTGGTTTATGTTGATTAAACGTTGTTAAACCGCTGATCAATTGTTTACGTTTGTCGTTAATATTGGTAAATAGCGCTCATGCTGAAATAATGTAAGGATTAGATTACGTAGGACGCGTCTTTGCAGTCACATTGTCAAAAACTATAATTAGTTCAATGACGTAAGATAAAGTGGCACGCAGGCATACGGCCCAACTCATAGGTAGCGGTTACTGAAGACTTTGGGCACTTGCAATAGCGCTAGCGCCTTGCCATACATTAAAAAAAAAACATACCGTATTATACTTGGTAGATTAGACATATGATAGAAAAATTACACCAAATTCCGCTAGTAATAACGATAACTTTATAATCCAATTTTTTTATTTTAATCATAATGACAAAAAGACTGATCTCCTCGTTATAATTTAACAGATTAATAGTATCGATATCTTTACAGTTTTCCAATTTCAAATCAAATATACTAAAACATCTCTACATAATCTGCGATTTTATATGCATATTGAACCCAAACAAACTACTAAAGACCAATCAAATAAGCTTATTTGCTCGGCCCTCGTTGAGCAAATTACGTGATCGAATGTAAGTAATCATTTTGCATATTATTAGATATCCCGGGCCTCGTATCAAATGAATCAATCCATCTGATTGTGTAATGTCTCATTTATAACTCTGTAATTGGATTATCATCGAGTATTATAGAAGGTAGGTATTTCATTGGGAATTATGGTTATTGTGTTAAAATGTATGGGCGTTTGATGTATATAAATAATCCGTGTTGTATGAAGCGTCGCGTATTTTATCAACGCAAAATCGAATCCCACCGGTCTGTTCCAATGAGTTTTTTTTTATTTTAGGGGTGTCTGTAAGTGATTAGTCATACCGCGAGCTTTACAGTGACAGAATACATCGTGAGGAAAACTGCATACGTCTGAGATTAAATTCAAGGTCGTATGTAGTCAAGAGACAACGACAGACTCACCATCTGTCACGTTAGCACCAAATTATCTTCTACCTGTGCCCAACATTATGAGACCATTGTGGGAAGCCGTGAAGATTATATTATTAGTTATTTTAATTGAATAAGCTGGATATACTTACAGTCCTATTTCCTATGTGCTTTGCCCTGCACCTGAGCACGGCGGATTGTCCGACGACAGCCGATACGTTGCGCGGGGACACGTCGTCGAAGTAAGGCCGCTCTGACTTCGCCCCGTCCGCCCCGCCGCTCACCCCTGCGAGCCCGCCGAGACCTGCCACAAAGGAGAATTTATTAGGTTTTGACTAGTTTTTATTTAGTTCCAACTATACGGTGTGTGTGTGTGTGTGTGTGTCCGATTGATCTAAAACTTGTCATTCACGTAATGTTCCCATGACAATGCATGACTATCTATGTGCCATCATTTTTAATCCAATAAGGCGGACATCTCAAAATTTATATTTATCATTTTAACCTTTGATATGGTAATAAACCACATAAAGTGACTTCATACTAAATTCAATATGGCGACTACACGGAGAGACCGTATAAAAGCTTGTATAAAAATAAAATACCCTCTTGTTTACTGATTGAATTAAAATAAATGTCATTTAAAATATTTTAATATTTAAAGAGTTGTGCGGCCATTATTATATTATGGAACACCTGCGGCTTCGCCCGCGGGAGAGAAATATTAGAACTGAAAAAAATAAAATGACATGTGAACATAACAATGAAATTAATTTTCATTTATTTAACTAATATAGTAATCAGCATTTTTCGCTGAATTTTATTTATTTGGCAGACACACATAGTCTTATCTATGTCTTTCAGTGATCAATAATATTGCTGAAAGTTATTACGGTCGATTTGAATGTCAAACTACTGATTCCATTATTGGAATTCTTAGTAGTTAACTAAATTTATGTGTAAAGTGTTTGTAACTTAGTTTCTGAAGAGATATTATTCACGTTATTTATTTTGATTACTAGTTCAACTTTGTGTGTCCTAGACAAAATTGTCTTCTTTTGTTTCAACGAAATTCCACTGAGACTAAACACAACTAAATTATCTACACTAATAAGATTACAAAGAGAAATGATTTGATTGTTTGTTTGTATTGAATAGACTCCGAAACTACTGGACCGATTTAGTCGATTAGAAGCCGAAATTATCCCTGATGAACATTGGCTACTTTTTATTGCGGGAAAATGCTTCATTCCTACGGGAAAACGGGTAATAGTATACTATATTGCTACGCGGGTGAAGTCGGGGGGAAAAGCTAGTTATTATATATAATGTCTAAAACACATCGTGTATGACTAGACTATATTAGGCATGATCCAAACAAAAATATCTGTTTTATATCTCACAGAAAACAATGTAAGTCATATAGATTTTATTATGCGCGAATAGCGCCAAAAATAAATACTGCAGGTAAAATTATTTTCACATATAAATATAAAAGCTCGGATTGAACCTGTGGTCGCGAGTGAAGTAATTTGATATTTTTCCAAAACCTTCCAAATTTGTTAACTCATCAAAACAATATTTTTATTCGCTCGTTGCAAATATGTTGCCCAACAGTAATGTATAAATTAAACTGAATTAGAGTGAATATAATATTTGTCTACGGTCGGTGTGCAAAGGAGAATGAATATTACTTTAATTTAAAGACCCTCAACATAAATTGGACTTTCGTTGGGATTCGAGGGAATTGAATATATTTAATACAGAACGTAAAAACATATTGTTGGAGTATCTCGGCGCGCTCTTCGTTTCCGGTCACGTGTCGTCACACCCGCCGAACCGGAAATAAGAACGAAGCCTTTACCCGCCTTTTGCAAAGAAAACACAAGAGAGCATACTATAAGGATGCGGTAGAGCCATGAAATTTATTACATTCACTCGAACAAATTAGATATTTTTCAAATAGTCGTAAAAGAACCAAAATATTTTATGAAAATAAAAAGGGTTAATACTAATTTGGAATTATATTGATTCCATCGAACTATTTATAGAAATTCAAACCATTGGAGCTTTATGTTGGCAGTTGAATAGCTTTGGCAATCGTCAAAAGCAGACATTCTGACAATGACAACGGCGTGTCTACGTTGCCGATGTATCTTGTAAAATGTTTGTGAAGGTCAGATAGCAGTCGCTTTGTGGAGAACGATTATTGAGCCACATTGACAATCCTCTTAACAATCAGATTGGCAGCGCATTGTATATTGCAAGCTATAGCTGGTGACCACTGATCAAGTCAAGCATTGTCACCTTCGTAGCTTAAATAAAAAATCTAGGTTAAGAAACATACTTAGCTTTGCCGTTCGAGCCCTAGACACGGCTTTTGCAGCGACCGCAAATAATAAGGTGAGCCTGTAACATCTGATATCTGACAACTAACTCTTTGATTATAACTAACTATACCGCTGCAGGCACTCGTTGATCAAATCCGACTTCAACATCAACTTACGATAAGGTGAGGTTGAGGATAAGTCACGACCTTGCTGGATTCTTCTCAACGTTAAAGACTCTCCGAAACCGGTTCCAGTAAGTGACATTTAAAAGTACTTCTTTGTATAGTAAATAGTAAGCCGTGGTGGCCTTGTGGTTGAAGCAACAGGCCTGTTATCTGATGGGCCCAGGTTCGAATCCCAGCCTGTACCAATGAGTTTTTCTAAGCTTAAGTACAGTGATTAATCACACCATGAGCTTTTAAAAAGAGAGGTAGGGCGATTTGGGATATCCCGTGGGTTATCCCATTTAAATTGGAGCCGCCCGACTGGGGACTGTACCTCCGCCTTACAGAAGACCGCAATAACACTACTTGATGTAGTGTTGTGTTTCTGCGGTAAGTAAGGTTGCAAGTGCTCCACGAGGATACGCTGAGGTAGTAGTATTGCTGCTAGCACAGTGAGTCCTCATCAACAACATGGTTGGCACCCCATTAGTGATACCCCTGGTATTGCTAGCGGCTCTAGGCTACGGTGACTGCTTATCATCAGGTGGGCCGTATGCTTGTGTGCCACCTCAGTGGTATAAAAAAAAAACATAATTTTGAAACATCAAATAAGTTGTAGTAGTACTCTGGACTGAATAGTCCTAAAATTCGCTTTTATCATTTTCATAAACGTATGTTCCGCTCCCAAGCCACTCCTATGGGCCAACGTGAAAGAGCTAGTGTGCACTGCAAATGGAAATGACAACTTCGAGGCTTCGTGGCATAATGCGTGTCTTTTGTCTCGGGTCGAGCTGCTTGCAATCTGCCCTCAGACAGGTCGCAGATAGGTTTACTCCTTTCAGAAAAAGCTGACGGCATTTCTTGACAGTTTTCTTACTGTTGTCGTTTGCGACAGCAAATACTTTTCAGTAGCCCGTTCAGATAACTTGCGTCTACGTATTCGAAAACGTAACTCGCGAAATGTCAACATTTTTATATTAATTTTTAGTTACAATTTTACCGGCGCAGCTCTGTTCGTTTTCCCTTAAAGAAATAGCGATACGAATAGTAGTTGAAAGATGTTATTGCTAGGGCTACAGATTTTCGGCTTTTAATCTAATTCAAAATTATTTGAGTAATTATTATTATTTTTGAGACTCGAGTGTTGGCAATGTGAATAGATAATGCACCAATGCATGGAAATGTTATATATTCTATCAACAAGTACAATTTAATAATATTTTCTGCAGTATTATTGCGTCTACTTCGTCACATTTTCTATTTATCTAGTCTAATAATATTAAAGACACGCCTGTTTTGAACAAGGCGAGTTTCCAAGACGCTGTTCGACAAGTACTATAAAAAGGGTTCTTTACCGCGATACGATTGTGAGTTTGTTTGTTTATATATTCAGTTTTCACGCGATCGTAATGAAATTTGCACCCACGTTATTGTCAGTTATAAAAACAAAAAGACTTTAAAACCACGCCAGCGAAGTCGTGGGAACAGCCCTGATATATAATAAATTTTCACAGGCAATATATTTGTTTACAATTCCACAATGCATAGCGAAGACAGAGCTGTCGCAACTCTGATCTCATTATTATTATTATTATCGGAGAGAGAACAGACAGGAACCTTTTGTTTTGCAAGTTGCTTCCGAGCTTGTCAGAAAGTGTAAATCGATTTTAAATTTAAATTCACTTTGTGGTAACAATTATTCAATTTAAATTAAATGTATGAACGAAATTAAATTAAATGAAAGGGCAGCAGGCCAGGAGTTATCTACGTACATAGATTTATTTACGTTAATAAATTACGTCAAATGATGCATGGAGTTTTCCAAAATGTTAAGATTTTTACGTGCGATTTACACCCCTGCTGTGGCAAGCCTAGGCTACGGAGACAGCTTACCATGAGGTACTGCTGGTTCCCATATTACAAGCTATGCTTGGTTTGGGGCCAGATGACGCTGTGTGATTATGTCCAAGCATTATTATTATTTTAGAAGAATAAAAACGCATGGTATAGCTTCTCAAAATACAGCAAAAATTTATCTACGAATGGTATTGTATTATATTATTACAACATTGGTAAAAGCTGCAACGTATTCAGGGATAATTTGAGAACAAGCTATAAGAAAATAACCGCAAGTATTTTATCAAAGCCGTGTCAGTTAACAAGAATAACTGCGGTTAAAATTTACTTAATCACGCGACCAACGGCCTGTTAATTTTAACATTACAGCTGAAGTGCTGCCCTTTAACGCGAATACCTGGTTTTACTGCATCACTTGTTATAAATACAGCCTTCAAAGTGTTCGCACTTGTATCGTGAAGTTGCAATAACTTAGGTAAGGGAAATTGATACTTATTAAGTTATCTTTATTGCGAATTTTGGTCTGCATAGTTAAAGAATATATGACCTTTGTTACTTTGGGATGGAGGAGCTTTCCTTTAGTGTTTTTTATCAGTTTTTCCATAGGTCATTGATATTCACACATTCAAAAGAATAATAATAATAAAGAAATAACATATTCCTATTTAAATTTTATACCACTAAGGTGGCTAACAAGCACACGGCCCACTTGATGGTAAGCGGTCACTTGGAGCACCAGGTATCACGCGCGCGTAACCGAAATTTCAAAATTATCTGCAAACCCTTCTTGAAGAATGCTGTACTCCTTTAGGAAAACGTCGCACGTAATAAGTAGCTATGTATAATTTTTTATATCTAGCGGCCCGCCGCCTGCGTGTACTCAGATTGAACGTACTATAAAGCATAAATAGCTGACATCTTCAAAGACAACAATTAGACGCCGGCCCAGGTAGTAGGAAAGCACTCGGCTCAAATAGATTAATTGTTTTTTAAAAGAAGGGCCCAGTAAACAGAGGGACGGTCGTTATTTTTGTACAGCCTCTTTATCTTTAATTGAACGATTCTGTTACTTCATTATGTTTATTGCTTTCCCTTGCGAGACAAAACAAATCTATAGTGAAAGTTTTTATTAACGTTTTGTGAATTTGCCTTTCTTCAACGAATTGTCAGAGGTATCCGTGCATGAATTGAATTCAGGGAAGTCGGACACTCGCTATTCAGCGCCGTTGGAATATTATGTTGTAGTCACTGTCCCTAAGTCCTTGCTACGATTTATTCTAACTAAAGCATACATCTGAGGTTGCCCATTTCTCATTACTTAATTGAGCTATTTTTGCCAACAACATGAAGCCTTCAATTTATTTGTTTCGCTGACAAGATACCAGCTCACTGTGCAAATGAAAGCCGTTTCAAAAACATATAATAATTTATCAATATAATTTGACACGAAATCTTACACTGTTCGTAAATTTACTATCTTATCTCTTATTCATAAATCGTATTACACAATTGTACAGAACTCTAGTTGTTTATTAGGGAACAGTCAACTGAGTGATATTAAAATTCATAAAACGCAACTACATTTACATAAATTCCCTAATGAGTTCCTCGTAAATCATTATTCTCTGAGTTCCCACAGTGGATCCCAGTAATGTTATTATTTTCCATTGCATTATTCACAGGGAGTGTGAACTCATAATTTATAGCTGAAGAAATGAATCATGGCGTTACTAAGGATTGTCGCCGCATTAATTAAATTTAATTTTGTCGGGATTAAAGTACAGAAAAGGTCACGGTGAGGTCAAAGGGATTGAGTTGGAGTAACTGGGAGGAAAGATCTGCTATTTACCTTGTTTAACGGACGTTAATGTTTACATATTATACCAATAGATGGCTCTGCTACGTAAACAATTTAAATGTAGCACGCGAAGTAGAGATTCTCTTACCTAGGTATATAGTGTAGCGACATACTAAATCATCAAGACTTACGAGCAACCATACCTGTAGCCTTCGTAGGACTACGCCGTACAGTGAGTTTAAATGGTATTAATGGTTGAGAATATATTAACCCATAGCCCATTTATTCACACTTCAACCCTCTTGAAGCCATGGAAGTCATGGAACACCCCCATTAACGCTTCAGGCCATTAACTACTACTGAGGTGTAATCTACTCCATAAAAACAGGCTTACAGTCACGGCTACAATAAACCATGAACGCGTGACGAGAATCAAACTGTTAATATCAAGTAATATAATCGAATTAATACGTCGTATCGATTACAATGTTGTGTCACTATCCCAGTCGGACTGTTGCAATTTTAACTAGATTTGGTTGTACCCTCATTGCACTAATAGTTAAAAAGTAGTTTTTACACGCCATGTCGTCCACACTTAAAAAATATATTATACTCATATCTTTCATTTTTTTTTAGTAAAAGCTAACTAAGACGAGACACAACGAAGTACAGTCTTCAAGCTACGGTAACAAAAAATATAGGACACGTCTTGTTGTCACGCGGGAAGGTGGCAAGGAGGCTGGCTACATTGCTCCGCTCTATGGCAATGCTTCACGCAAAATATGTTCCAAGAAGGCTGGCCTCAATGAAATGGAAATCATTTTAAAATTCGGTTCAGTAAGTTACAAATTAGCAGTTATAAAATGAAAATAACTTAATCTCTTAAAATAAACGTAAATAGGTTCGATATATTATGTACATCATTATATTATTTGCGTGCCAGCTTCTTCTTCTATTACAGGTACTATTACAGGTAAAACGCTTATTAAATGATCCATCAGTTTGTTTTTAAATTATTC
This sequence comes from Falcaria lacertinaria, assembly GCA_951449985.1. Taxonomy (NCBI): domain Eukaryota; kingdom Metazoa; phylum Arthropoda; class Insecta; order Lepidoptera; family Drepanidae; genus Falcaria; species Falcaria lacertinaria. The sequence goes on from OX602124.1 coordinate 9,475,089, forward strand.
AGAAGGGTTCATTAAGCGATGTATTTTTAATTGGAGGGAATGTTATCGCGATCGCATATATATACGTTGTCGTTTGTAGGCTTCATTCTATAAATACATTCATTTCTTACAATTAAATGTATGAATCAGTTTTGTTAATTATTACGTCGTGTTTAATCAAATTAGTGATATTTAACGAAAAATGACTTTTATATTTTAACTAGCTATTTCCCGCGGCTTCGTACTCGCGCTAATGTGAATAAGTCAACGTGTATATAGATGATAGCTTTTGCCCGCAACTACATATTTTCATGGATTTCACTTTAAAACATACAGGTTTTCATACAATCTGTCATCCCCTATTTTACCCCCACCCTTCTTTAGTGGAAGGTTTTTCTACGTCAGGTTCTCCATCATAGAGGGTACCTACCATCAAAATTTCAATTTCAAGTCTCTAACCCCAGCCGTCTAGGCTGTGCGTCGATAGTCAGTCAGGTTCTTCTTTTATATATACAGTTGTATGAATGTTTGCGAAATATGTCTTTATGATCTTCTTAATTCAGTGAGTATTTATAAAACAATAAACTACTTTTTTTAATTTATATCTCAACGTGGACTAGCTTAACTAATCATTTTTTCTCCTAGACTCTTTCTATACAAGTCCTTAACTTTGAAATATAATATATATAAATTTAAAACTATCCTCTAAAGCACTCCACTTTAAACCACTATAAATTTAAATCTAGAACCTGAAGTCTATATATACTGTGTTTCTCCAGACATAGTGGACGTAATAAGTTTTGATACCATACATTGCAACTAAGTGACTACGTCGTAGCACCGTAGCTTGCTACACGCGTAGCTCGTAGCAACATATTAAGTTATGTGGTAATAATTTTGTTATGCTTAATACGTTTAAGCTGTAGCGGCACGAATTAATGTGATATTATGTGTATTTATAATATAGATAGTAATCACCGATGTGTAAAGTACACTAGAAACACAGCGCTTGTGAGGCCCTTGCTTCTCATTTCATTGTAAATTATTAGCTTTTATTTAGTTTCGCCTGTCCTGTGTGTGTGTGTATAAAATTTTGCAAGTTAAATTTGACCCTGATTGGGCTAAAATTTTGCATCCACGTTTAGTTCCCGTGACAAAACACGATTAACTAAATGCCACAAATTAGAGATTTATCATTTTCACAGTAGCCCCTTTCATATGGATTCATATGAAAGGACTTGATTAACGGAACACAGTAATTAAAACGACGTCAGTCCAAATACACTATGACGGCCGCTGCAAGTTGTAGTGGTAATTACCACATTAACCTACGCTATGATTATCAAATAAAAGAGATGACCAAATAAAAATGGTTAAAAAAAACGTTTTAACTCACTTTATCAATTTAGAACTGACATGATAGATAAGCATTAATGTTTTTATATTTATAAAAGTAAGAAAAGGAAGGAACACAGACCAGTCAAATAAAAAGCTCAAGGATTGCTCAGTTATTAATGAAGGAGGAAGCTAAAAAGCGTACAACAATAAGACGGAACACAATGGCGGCCTAGCTCCGAGGACATTTGACCTCCGCTTGGAACTATTCTAAATCATTCCCAAGGAAGTATTTTTATCCACTGAGATGGTAAAATTTTGTATTAATAATAACCAGGGTACTACGAGTAGGTTAGGTATTGAATTAGCGATTACCTATTTATATAATACACAGTGTGTGAGAGGCTTTATTTAGTGTGCGACTAGTCTTATGTCGTGTCGAACAACTTATTGTTGATTGGTTGGTGTCCAAAAGATGAGAGATTACTAGATTCTAGGATAAAGTTATTAAAGTATTTTATAAATTATGTTAAATTATAAATTATATAATGAAGAAAATAAAAGAGGCATTTCTTTTTTTTAATAGCTATCAATACATTTTTTTTGCAGAACACTTCGCGGTCGCGCTCAATAGAACTATTTTAGTAAACAATAATTTCAAATTGTCTAGGCAAAGAAATAGGAGAAAATAGCACACAAATTAGTTTGCTTTTGAAATAATTCTATAGATATTAAAATATTTACTAAGCGTAAATCGGCAATGAAGCGATGGCTTTTAATGTCAGCCACCAAGATGCTATTTGGGTCACTGAGACAGCGAAAGTAAATTATAAGAAAATTAACATCATTCTAAAATATCCCTCGTAGAGAAATGTGATAACTCAAAATGTTTGAATTCAATCCCTAGTGTAGTGAGCTCGCAGACGGTGAGGCGACCGCAGTCAGGATGTGTCAGAATAACCAAATCCGACCCGTTCTGAGCTTGCACATGACAGCTTCCACAATTCTATTCCAGTCTAGTTTCACAAACGAATTAGACCACCGAGTCTTAAATAGAAACACTTTAAGCTTAATTTGAAGGCCAAATGAATCAAAAACTATTTTGTATAATAAATTGTAATGTAAAAGCAAATACGACTATTCCATGGATATTGTAAAGGAGATGAATTGCCGTGAAGTAAAAATGTGTTTAAATAATAACATTTATATATTTTTATAGTAAAAATTAATTTTATAAATTAAGATTATATTGCATTGGATAATATAGATATATAATAAAAGTTATAAGATATATAATAAAAGTTATAAGATATTTTTCGTAAACTATTTTTCGGAATGTATAGTTGATTGGGAAACATAAAGCCTCGTCTGTGTATTGATTCGCACAAAGGCATGAAATTGTGGTGAAGTTTGTACCTTGCATAAAAATAAAGATGCAATTTATCAAAATCATACATCTTCTTTGTATATAATCACAGCCATCACATCGGTACGCCCAAGCCCTTGGACAATGGAATGTCCAGTGAGCACCATAAATCACGCATAATGGACCGTTCGATGCCCACTCCATGTTGAATCACTTTCAGCTACACTTCCCTATTCATGCTTCTACTCTGACGACGAAAGTTTTTCTATGTCAAAGTGGCAGTTTTGAAAAATAGATTTTTCTGAGTTATTGCATTTTTATTTTAAAATGTATTATTAAATTGAGTCGTTTGGGGATCGATGTTCTTATGTCTACACTAATATTATAAAGAGGAAAGATTTGTATTTTTGTGGGTTTGTATTGAATAGGCTCCGAAACTGCTGGACCGATTTCAAAAATTCTTTCACCGTTAGAAAGCTAACTGATCACTAAGTAACATAGGCTATAGCCTAATATATATAATATAATATATATATTATACTAACTGCCCGCCCCGGCTTCGCACGGGTTGGGACAAAATATTTGATAAATGTCTATGCTCCGAAACTAATGTCTACCCGTGCGAAGCTGGGGCGGGCCGCTAGTATTTTATAAAATTCTGATGCCTGAATCAAAGTGCGTTCTGTTTTAACACCGGGGGTGGGACACTCTATCAGCACAGTTACTTATTCTAAGTTTGGGTGTTGTTTGTCGATGAAACTATTAATATGCCTATGTTAGGAAATGGATATGTTAAATAGAATTATATATAGTATCACAATGAAAGCCTTATTGTTATAATAAATACGACAAACATTTGAAACAGTAACTAAACTGAAACAAAGGGAAAATTCGCGCGGTTGTCATTCCGCGCCAGCGAGGTCTCGCCTTCAACCTCGATCATTTTTCAACTGATACGCACTCTGGCTGTGGGGTACACGAATTGTGACATTATATTGTGATACTTATTCGATTATCAAAAGCCGTTTTTTGGAGCTAACGTCATTCGGTAGTAAAACAGACATTCACAAGTGCCTTATTAGATTTAGATACCCGAGCTTAAAATTGTATGTTCTAACCCGATACAATGTTTTTATAGTTACCTGAAAAAATATAAACAAGAACCACCCACACGCGTACAGAGGTGGACTTAGATAAGGAATATTATTCTAGCAACAAAAAAACTTGCAAACACTCTTTATACGAGCGGAAAAAATATTAACTTTAGCTTCCTATAATAATTTAATATAAAGTATCATATTACTCAATCGAACTAAAAATCTGTATACAAGACTTACTGAGTGATACTATCATATCATTCTCAAATATAGCAGCTAAAATTAGACTTGGAAACTTACTAAACCAGTAAACAACTAAATTACAGTTGATTAACATCGATTTCATCAGCTACAAGCATGACCTTGAATACACAGAATATTTTGAATGTCATTAATAAATGCCACTCACATTGTGCCGGGTTCCTCAGCCGCTAATGATCTGCCACCACGGTGGAATACATACTCTATTTGGAGGACATGTTATTTCTTATACCGCGGTGATATATTATGCCACGCATGCTATACGGGCTCATTTTAGGTACAACATTATATATGTGTGCTCTTGATAGCGAAATCTATTACATTGATATAAATTTGTTAAATATTTACATCATTAATCAAGGTACGTCACTTCATGATGAATAGAGTGTGTAAAACTGGCTTACAAACAATTTAACAAAAAGAGTGTAAAAGAGGGCAATGCCGCTAAGAAAAATAATGAATATCACTTAAAGGATTCATATCTATCTTCATTAACAAGTTTATGTATGTATAGATGTTTTAAATAATTTCGATCGTGATAGAGGCGGACAACATCCATGGTTCATAGAGATTTGGTTAAATCTGAAAGTGCTGGCCAACGCATTTTTTTGTATATTCTGTTAGTGCTTGTTCGTCTGAGCCTTGGTCTGAGCATTTATTACTATGACACCAAAGTTGGAAGTTACAGGACATTTCATTTGTTTTAGTTATTTTGAATTCCTATTTCGAACAACACATTATGAAAATTTTCGAACTCAAATAAAATCAACTACAATAGTCCTACAGGTTTGGGGCCACAGTTAAAAATGCTCAGACTAATAATTTGGTGCCCACGAGACTGATGTTTATATAGACTGTACTGATACGGCCTGACTATGAAACGAACATTAATATCTTAATTAGCCTAGTCTTGAAAGCCTTCCGCGTAATCAACACCTTCAATCTTCCAAACAAACTATAAAACAAACACGTATCTTTATGGGCAGTAAAGCAGCTAAATAGTTTTTTATCGCGGGTAGGGCGAGTGACGTCATTTGTCACCGCTTCGTCGCCCCTCGGCGATTAATGACCATGTTTAGTTAGGGTTCGTTGACCCAATCTGAAGTTTGGGAAACTGTGTCCGAAACTTTTAGTGTTGGTTTTAGGAATGGAGTTATAATATGTTTTGTTATATATTGCTCGGCTATTTTAGGTAAGTTAAGTTATTTACGATTAATGCAGTAGGTATTCGTTAGTCAAATATATTTTTTTTTTCATCGTTAGGGTCGTCGGCAATGCGCGAGTGATACCCCTGGTGTTGCAAGCGTCCATATGCTACGGTAACCGCTTACCATCAGGCGGGCCGTTTGCTTGTTTGCAACCTTCGCGGTATAAAAAAATATATGATCAATGTTACCTGTTGGTATAATAAAATGCATTATACTTCTTTTGTGAACAGTGGTAACGGAGAAAGTTGACAAATATTGAGGTCTAATTATGACTCCAACTGGTAAGCGGTTGCAGTAGACTGGAAACTCCCACGTTGCACACCAGCACTAGGTATAATGTAAAAATATAATAGATTTGTAAAACCTTGAACAACGATTAAGCTCCACTTCCTCGAGCAGGGAGCTTGGCAATCACGTGTCCGTGAAATACTCGCGTCAGCCCCAATTTAAATATAACTTAATTTGTGAGCCATTAGTCGTAAATGGGTCGCCACTTATCGGCACATCTGAAGTTATTAGCCGATTTTATTGTGAGCAGCAGGATCTGTTAGCTTGTTTGCCAAATGAAAAGAAAAATTGGGACGGCAACACGCGAGTGATAACCCTTAGTGTTGCAGGCATCCAAAGGCTACGATGACCGCTTACCATCAGGTGGGCCGTATATAAAAATATAAATATTGAGCTATGAAAAATGTGCAGGGCATAGTTTATCAGCTTACGATATTTTTTTACAATTTATAACAATTTATGCGCTGATATATGTATGACAGTGAAAATCTGTTTCAAGAAATAATTTAATTACCTAAGTCTTCGTGTCATAGGAAAAATGTTTAATTGTCCTCTTAATAATGGTTTCAGTAGAGTTACATAAGAGAGATTTGAAATAGAAAGCCTTACTTATGTAGCTACTGATCCTTGGAAAACGCTTCCTTTTTATTCAACCTCTGTTTCCCACAAAAGCCACTTCATAACAATTTCCACATGAGTAATTTTAGAGCAAATTATGACACCGCGCGGCGGGAACGTCGCTAGATACTCACATCTTTGCATCACAAATAAGCTGTGATGGTACGCGTTTATTGAACGACCTCGGCTCAGCTGAGTGCTTTACCTGCATTAAGCAATATGTATTACACGGAAATACTTGTCAACATACTTCGCTTAAAAGGACTTTTTGTCTAACTAGCTTTCGCCCGCGGCTTGGACCGCGTGGTTCTAGATAATGCCTATTTCCTTCCCAGGATATAATCTATCTCATTGCCAAATTTCATTATGATCCGTACAGCTGCTTAGTCGTGAAAAGGTAGCAAGCCAACAAACAAACAGAGTTACTTTCACATTTAGAATATGTATTAGTATGGATACTGCTCGCTATAAATGAACAACATAACGAAGCGTAAACTCGTTTTTAAAGCACGTTGATTTTGGAATTAAGTTTGTAGTTAGAATGTTCATCGGTTTATTTTATTTGAATAACTCAATTCCTATGAAATAAGCAGCATTTGCTTTAATATATACTTAACTTTAATATATACTCCAATTTGATTACGTTCGCGTGTTGAAAAGCCATTTAGCACAACTAATAGGGTATCATCAATCAAATTGAGCCCATAATTAAAACCAGCGGCGAAACAATATAGTTATAGGCGCGAGGGAATTCGGCACTCGTGTTTTAATCGCGACTTGTATCAGTGTCAACGGGTCGTGACCCTTCCACCCACTGGCTTCACCCACTGGTGTGTAGACGCCTAATCAAGAAACCCGTGTACCCACCGCCTCAAGGCTGGAATTACGTACATTAATTTTTGTTTCACGCAAGTTTAATAGTACGTTTGAATATGTATGTTACCACTGTAATTAGAGCGTATGAGGGTCAAGGGAAAGGTCGTACACGGTCACAATTTACATAGACTAACAGAACATACGTGACATATAGTACGAACCGTGGACTAAAGTTAGTGTTGTCTTAGTGCAGAGGTTCTTAAAGTGGGCGACACCGCCTCCCAGTGAGTGCTGGGGCTTTCTGGGGCGATTGAAACTTGTAATATAAGGGGCTCTTTATAAAAATCTCGGTGCACGTGAAAAGTGTAAAGACCCGTAAAATTATACATAACAAAATGCGAAATGTAAAATAACTTAACCTTAGTCGTTATTGGTGTCGTTTCTGTTGTTCAAAATTACTAAACTTAATTAATTTGACAGGTTTTAAAGTCGTGCTATCCTTTTCTCATGTGCGGGTTTAAATAAAGATAGTAACATTTTTAGACCTGTCAAATAAATTATGTTTGAACAACAGAATTGGCACCATTGTTATAATGTAGTTTTAATATTTAATTTGAACTAGCTTCTGCCCGCGACTACGTCCGCGTTGAGCTTAGAATCTCGGAGGAACCTAAAATTTTCCCGGGATAAAAAGTATCCTATGTGTTAATCCAGGTTATAAATTATCTGTGTTCCAAATTTCATCCAAATCCGTAGAGCAGTTTTTGCGTGAAAGAGTAACAAACATCCATCCATCCTCACAAACTTTCGCATTTATAATATTAGTAGGATTACATGTACACTTTAGTTTAGCTTATTATAAGTTACTTTAATTACTTATTTAGGTTAAAATTATGTAATTATTATATTATTTCATGACAAATAATTTGAAGTTTCTGGGGGCGTTTATATTTTATTTCTAAAGGGGGTGACACACTAAATAAGTTTGAGAAACACTGTCACAGTGGGACTATCTAGTTCGACTTTGAAAATAAATATGGGTATTATTCAACTATCAATACTATAATTTTGTCAATTCTGTTGTACTAAATCACTAAACTTAACTAATTTGACAGAACTAAAACTTTTTAATTCCTTTTTTTTTTAAGTCCTTGCAAATTATTTTAGTTTAATGATTTTGTACAACAGAATTGACCCTTATATCGGAATATGGTAATACTATTGATAACTTGCAATACTATCGATCCATTATCGATAGTTGTATTCTTCAGCCATATTCTCTCTAAGTCGTACATATGATAAACAAACTCATATTATATTGGAGATGTTAATAGTTCCTTACCTCTTTTAGTCTATATATGTGTGCCAAATTAACTACTTATTTAAAAAAATCAATCCATATTTCCTTTAGCCACGGTATCATGCGTGAACGGCTGGATTGATTTTGCTAATTAGTTCTTATTTTGAGTTTGAAAAAAGGATCGGTATATTTTTAATATCGGGATAAACTAATGGTTCTTTTTTCAATTGTGTATTTGATATATGAATTCATAGCTAAGACAGGATATCGTCTGTCGGCACAGCTAGTTTATATAGAGGACATTAATCTATCTTACTACGAATGGCATCGACAAACGATCAAACATTCTTGTTTTCCATATAAATTATTTTCTCTAACACTATATCATTTATGAAGTGCTTGTCTTGGTTATAATTTTCACTAAACTAGCCTATAAACTATTAATAACAGGCAAAGTTACTCAGTAAGTGGCCAATAGTAAGGAGCTGCGGAAGAACCTCTTTCTACTGGTATTACATTATCTTTTGTCATTCCCCCTCACTATTATTGTCACTTTTGTGACTTTTTATGTGGTACATTAGTTATAATTACAGCTTATAAAGTTGAAGGTTTGTTCGTCGTTGGAATGATATCACTTGAAGCATAATGAGGCTTTAAGTTGGCCTGATAGCTTTTTAAGTGTGTTGTGCCGGAGTGATAAGTTGTATGAAAACAAGTTATAGTTTAGGATTAACTAAATTTAAATTGTTTTTTTATTTCTTTCCTAATTAAACATGAGCATGAGCATTAATATAAAACTCTAAAATATGTAAATATCTATCTATATCTATAATCTAAAAAATATCTATCTCTATAATCACAATAAGATCCATATGTACAGATCACCAGAGCGGAATTCTATAGAACATAGCGTGGTCTCACACATACGTTTTTATACTTCTTTACTACGTGGTTAGCGTGATTGGTTGTCATTGCCTAAACTTATTAAGTCTTAATCGTTATCAATATCCACAATAATATTTAAAAAGTTAAATGTGTGTGTGAGTGAAGAAATCAATGGAGGTCCGTTTATTTAACGTAATGTGTCGGTCGTTAGTCAAACACAGTTGAGGCACACCCCTACTTTTTGTACCGTCAGAAGTTAATCGACTGACGTGATTCGCTACTTTTTTAACTTATTAAAGCTAATAACTTGGAAAGGGGCGTTTTGGTGAGTTGAATTGGTATATTGGGTGGTTAAGGTCAGTGACCCGATGTAGATGAGACATTTATTAGTACTTTGAACGAAGGGGGTTAACGTACTTTGTAGGTAAAAAATGTTTCAAGGCTAATAATAAAAATATTCTTATTAAATTAAAATTCTTGATTAAATGCTAATTACGTTCAAATGTCGATATTTAATTGGTATTTGCGTTTAATATATTCCAGCCTTCTTGTCACCGGAGGCCTCAATCAGTCGTCGCGAGACCTTGTACAGCAGATGAGCCTCTGGACCCCATGGCCCCAGGGTCTCCACTGCAAATAAGAAGTATTAATAGGATATAGTATAGTCCACGTTAGTTATGATTCTCAAGCGCCGGAAATATGCATGTCTTGGTCCAGGGCACATGTTTTTTGCATTTGCGGTTGAAACTCTGGGTCCCTGGGGCCCGGATGCTCTTCAACTTTTTAAGGAGGTGTCACGTAGGCTGGTTGAGGTCTCCCGTGACAGTCGTGCTGGAACATATCTTGCTCAGAGAATCAGCATTGCTATCCAGCGTGGCAATGCTGCTAACATTCTTGGCTCGCTCCCGTATGATTCTGGTTTGGGTCAGATCTTTCATCTATAAGTAAGTAGTTCTTTTTTTGTAAATATGTTATGAATAAAAGTGTAGCTTTCCATTATTATAAGGTTTATTTTAAAACGACCCAATAATTCATAGTAGAAAAACGAGTTTTCCATAGACAATAAATCGCTATCACAGTATTTTTATATTGGAAATATATAAATAAGTGTTTTTATCAGTGGTGACGTTAGTAAATTTAGAAATATAAAGTATCAAAAAGAGTAGATTACTGTGTATCAAAAGTATCTTGTAAGCAGGTCCCTCTAGACACTCTAGAGCTATCTATGGCTAAGCGTTATTTATTCGAAGGTTTACTACATAGGGTCGTTATACGCAGATTGTAGTTTACGAGCTCCAAGGCTCTCACAGCCATGTAAATTGCGACTAATGGTTATTCGATCAATAAGGGCTACTTTCGGGGAATATATTGTCACGAAATAAGGCTTTGAATATCTTAAAAGGCACAGATACATTATGCTATACCGACTATATATTATATGATAATATTGTATGTTATCTTTACTATGCTTTATTACCTTAAAACAGTGGGCTTATATCGTTTGATAGTCGCAAAGATCATGACATCATTAAAAAAAACTTGTGACATTTGTTTTTGTGTTGCTGCTACGTCATAATGACGTCAGACTCTCCACAAATATTATATAACCGTCATACAGAATATACGCACAGATTAAAAAAAAATCAAAAAAAAATAGAACATAAAATACGTACAAATACGAGTAGATAAAGGTTTGACCCAAACCAGAATCACGCGGGAGTGTGCCAAGAGTGCTGGCAGTATTGTCACGCCGATTATTGAAAATAATACAAAAAGTAAAATAAATGATGCATTGGTTCGTTCGTATAAAGTTATGATATACCATAAGAATGGATATACCTAGTAATATAATAGTTCTAGATACGTTGTGATCATACCACCATTGCACTTGGTACATTAGAACATAAATAATAGATATTGATAAATAATAATTAATTTAATAATAATAGAACATAAATAATAGTAATACTAATAAATAATATGTATTGTATTGACATCTGTCAAATTTATTGGGGCCTAACAATACAAGCTGTGTGCAACGACACACATAAAAACACGTTAAAATATTTAAAATATTGGTACAATATAACAAAAGCACTAAAATATAACACTACATCTTAACCCCACATTCCCAACTCCAAATAAAAAGGGTTTGATAATAAAAAAAATGTTTGTAACACTTCACAACGAGTTTTAAAACAACATGAAATTGTGTTATGAAGTGAGGAGCGAAGAGAGTAACAGCGTATTGGAGTGAATAAATTTAAAGGAAAACAGAGCTCATTTCAAATATTAAAGAAAAAACTTGGATTCGGATATTCCCCACTGAGAGCAAAAAACGCGGTCAAGTGCCTGAGTAGTTTATTTTTCTTAACAAGAACAGCTTTCGACTACGTTTCGTATCGTTTTCGACTATTTATGTATGAGAAAATGAACAGGGCTGCGTTGGGCAAAAAGTGAAACTAAATATTCGTATGTACATTATGACATTTTGAGAGTTACGATTTCGAATACGTAGTCGAAAAATTTTATTGCTGCCAGTACTTCATAGGTTTTTTTTTATATTACATTAGAAAGTTCTTTGACTAAAGTTCAAGTAATTTCCAAGAAAAGAACACTTTTCCTTGTATTATTTCTGTGTCCAATATATTTCCAGGGCGTAATTTCCACTTTCATCCCCTCTCCGATGGTGCGTAACAAAGAACATACAAATTGCTCGAATTATTATTATACGTAGGTAATATAAACGAGAAAAAATGTACACCATTTACATAACAATCTTTAGGATGGGGAACCTTTTTACCTTTTCATTACAGATCCCAAAAGTAAAACTGAATGACCGAAAAATATTCCTGGCGAGGTATTATGGGAAAGTTGAATTTCTTCATGGAGCTAATGCCCATAATCTTTGCAACTTTTAATAGGACAGCCTCCAATTTGAAGGCCATTATTCAAGAAATATACTCCGAGGGTGTCCTGCCATCTGTGAAACTTTATTTCATTCGAATTATGTCATCACAGTTATTTTTTGTGGGTGCGGTGCTTCCAACTTTTAACGTGAGCTGCCAACTTTGAAGGGATTTGGTGCATTTCTCGCGTAAAGTTTGTAAGTGTGGCTTGAAGATATAGAGATGGCGGATCTACGTGACCATAATTAGGAATCTCATTCTTTTACTCACTCACATTCAAAATAAAAAATATCGCTTTTGGGATGGTCTAGGTTATTTTTAACTCATGGTATTGCAGTCTGAGAAGAAATTCAAGGACGTATGTTATGCCCAAGCGCCGGCGACGGACTCACCATCTGTCACGTTTGCACCAAATTATCTCCAGTGGAAAGTGAGTGTTGTATCGCTGCCTCTTCGGAGACCCAGGTTATACTAATTAACACCAAGAAACAAATGTAATATCATTAAGAGGATAAAAATCAACGTACATCAACGGTTGAATAGTTCTTTTCAAAACCTCACAAATGTCTGCCCAGCAAATATACAAGTTCTCTGGAAGTTTGCAAGACTTCTTAATTTTTTCAACCTCTTTGCAAAGGCGTCCATTGTCCCCGAACAAATTGCAGCCCGGACGAACAACGGCAGTTGGACGTAGAATGACTTGTGCTAATTAAAAATTACTGCTTTTAAGATGGCTTCCGAGAAAGAATCATCTCAGGGAGTGGTTTTAGTTATGAGTGCGCTTTAATATTTAAATTAAGCCTACTTAATGAAACATTAAGCATTTTCAAGAATAAGAAAGTACGTAAGAAGGTCGAATATACAATTGAGGTCAAGATGAGTGACGCATTTGCGTGTCAATTTTCATCATATTACACAATTAAATACGAACGTTTGTTACACGGGCAAGTCAAAAAAGCTGTACAGATTGGATTGAAATTCGGCACATAGATAGACCATGAACTGGACAATATAGGATAGTAAAATGGGATTTTAGGGCAGATGTTGATAGAAAACTAGTTTTATACAATTGCAACATAGGTACCTATGTAGAATAGTTACTGACGAGACCGCTGGTCTGGTGGTAAGAATACCTGACTGGCATTATAAGTAAGTTTTTACAAAAGAAATGTATATATGTATTCTATAAGCTGCTGGTTCTTATTGTACAAGCTTTGCTTAGTTTGGGGCCAGGCGGCGCTGTGTGGTAATGTCCGTGCATTATTATAACTGAGGCCGACAGTTAACGTCCCCGACGTTTACCAGACAAATGTAGAATAAGACGTGTTGTACATAATACTTACAATACATTATCATGCAAATACAATACCGAACTCACTCGAGTATCTCGTCATCCTATCAGGCGTCCCGGCTGCTGTGATGGTCTAGACAAAGGACCGAATGTATTTACTTGGGCCTTGAACTAAATTCTCGATATAATTACTTCGCAGTATAATCAAATTTTGGTTACATACAGTAAGATATATTGTTCTGTCGAAATACGAATATGTATCAGGTTGAAAATTTATACATACGTACATTTGATCATGCCGGGTTATTTTCATGGTAGGCATAGATTAAAGAGCGCTACTTTTGACTTGCGGCACTTTTGCTTCTGTTACATCATCAATCTCTTCATACATGCGTCGGTTCCGTGAACTCTACATATCCATCATTGAATACGTTGTAATTTTGATCTAAAAAGTTAGACCTATCGTGGCTTCTCTCAGTTTGTATTAACGTAAAATGTGAAAAATACTTTCAACTTAAAAAGGAACAGAATGTTAGTCTTCGGATTTCCAATAAAAACCTATTACATACGATTAATTCCGTCCTAAAATATCAAAGGAACAAAGGAGCCGGGCCGCTCCCCATCGCCACTCGAAGGAATTCAATTGGTGACCTACAACAGCATACTTGTGAGCACAAACAGTATTACAGAGAGAAGGCAATAAGACGAGACGCCAAGTGCACATTCCACAACAAAATTGATAGATGGAAGTACTTAAGGCGAAGGCAAATACAGGGCGGGATGAAATCTCACTTTATGTTTCCATTCCAATAAAAATCAAAAACAATCTTTGCGATTTATCAACTAAATCATAAAAGCGCTGTTCATGTCGACTATGCTATGTATTGCTTGTGTGTTGGGAATACAATTGTATACCTGAATAAAGGCCATAGAAGTGGTGGGAATAAAATTATGTATCTCTGGGAACAACCCCTTGATTTACGCTTATAATCCGAAAGTTACATGCCAGCGTTGGCGGACCTGATGGTAAGAAGTTACTGTAGCTGACAAATACAACTCTGATTTAGTGTTGTTTTTTCGATGAGTCCTAGAGCTCTTCGAGGATTAGTTTTGCTAGCAGTATCATAAGCTGCACAGTTTTTCCTAATGATAAGGTTGGGCTGCGGTGACCGCTTACTGTCAGGTGGGCTGTAATATTGCTCGTCGGCTTTTTAGTATTATAATGATACGGCTAGTGTAAATATTTACACGTTAATCGCTGTAGACAGCATATTAGACCCTTCTGCCAGCGGCACTTCCTCGTAGGTTTGGAAACCTTTTCTTATCGTAGACTCACAATACTACATTAAAGTGCAATTTGACTGCGGACAACTGTGAGGTCAATTACTGCTACCTTAGTCAAACAGGTGATGCTATTCTTTACCTCATTTTTTTTACCTATAGGTCTTCACTAGTTTAAAAGTGAAAATCAGACCCGAGACGCCAGTGATAATATTATTATCCAAATTATTTTATTTACATACGTTTTATAACGCCAATCCGCAGTCCCTCACGACTCGTGAGGCGTTATAAAGTGCGCTCTCTCTGCGCCAGTTCACTCTTGACTTGCACACCTCTTTTGCTTCTTTTACATTTATCAATCTCTACATACAGACTCTCCGGCTTCGAATACTCTTTCTATCACTAGATATTTTGAATACAAAGTCGAATATAACAATCTCCATCCCGTTTATCCAGACTAAAGAAAACTAAACCGATTTCCCAGCGCGTCAGACTCACAATATAAATCTGTCAACGGGATATTAAAAAAGGGATCCTCTTAACGTAATGGTTAATAACGAAAAATCTATTTCACGCGTCATCACCTTCTCCTGTACCGGGACACGTTAATTTACCCCGGGATCCAATTTAGTTCCACTGAAAATTATGTTACGCCCACGAATAGTTGACCCCGGTAATGAACAGTAAGACTACTCTTACGATTGGATGGAACTGTCCATTTTGAGAATAGCGTTAAAATAAACTCATTATGTTGATAGCGGGGTAAAGTTGGACAAAAGCTTATTTGCTAACTTTAGTAGGTTTTAATAATTACATATTTTAGATATAACCGAGAAATTAAATTATCGTGTAATGTGTGACTCTTTTGTCTATTTATTATATATGTCAACTAACTATCAAATTCAAAATCATATTTATGTGACTTTTCAAAGAATTAATCTCAAGTCGTGAGAATTCACCACCTGCTAAAACCTCCAAGAAATGCAATCTTAAAACGGATATACCTTAAACATGACATATGTATTATTTGTCTCAGTTGTAGTTCTAGTAAAGTGATTTGGTCTGAGTTTAGATTTAGATTGTTCACTCGACGGAGCTCCGTGGAAGCTATTGCACGGTTATGGAGTCACATCAAAACAATTTAGGCTTCCGACAGAGTCGCGCGATATAAATTTTACCCAACCCTCGCTATCAATTTACGTCAATGCAGCTACAAGCTTTTGCAGTATACATGCCACTCATTTTGTGCGAGATATTTTAGAATACAGTTATTTTATTCGTTGCTTATCTATCGCTCTTTTGATACTTTGACGCAGAACACTCGTTCTAATGCTCAAACGATATCGTTGTCCTGCTTACTCGTATTATGCGTAAGTTAATCCTTACTTACTTAATCCTTAAACGAAATCCGTAAAATTTAAGTGTATGTTTGTCATATCAAAAAAACTGATTTTTACTAAATGCATACATAAGTAAACACGATCCTGATATTTTTATTATTTTTTGTCTGTCTGTTTATATTTTTGTTCCGGAAGGTTTCCGAAACGGCTCTACTGATTTGACGGGACTTTCACTGCTGACTAGCTGACATTACAAGGTGTAACTAAGGCTACTTCTATTTTGAAAAAATAATTTGTATTCCGCGCTACAAATAAAAACCCATGCAATTGTGAACTCAACGTGTACGAGGACGCGGGCACAGCTTATATAATAGTAAATGTAAGCAACGAACATGAGATTTGAATGAACGCTTTCATTAACTATGTCGTTTGATATTAATTACTTTATACTACTGACTCTGGGAGTGGAAAAACTTTATATGCCTCTAACTTTAGAAGAGTTAATTCACAGTACAGGTTGTAAAAATGTAACAGGCCTGGACGCCAAAAAATTTTTTCAACCATTTACTTGTATTTTCGTTTCACCCCATCGGCCAGTGAGGCTTGGTCGCTATTTCAGCACACTGCACGGTCTCTCGCTCCGTCAATTTAGTTCCAACCCTCCGCTTCAGCGCAATTTTTCACCGAATTCTTGTTGATTTTTTGTCATCGACACCCATCCTCGTATTCCTTTTAACTTGCTATATATTTTCCGTGTAGGATCTCTATGTGAAATACACGCAACGATGCTGTTATTTCTCTTTGGTTATTTTTGAAGTACTTCATTTCGAATCCTACTACAATTTTGAATTAGTCGACAAATGTTACCAAAGGCTTGGAAGAAATAAAAAAAAACATATATTTTGTGTTTTGATTGCACTAAAACAGTTTCAACCACATGAGTATATATTAGGCCTGAAATATCAATCAGTTTTTCGTTTCATGACTACAGTAATTAATCAAACCTGCTCACAAACTTTGGTAAGGTGTACGGGACTTCCCATCCAAAATTAAACCAGACGGAGATCTTCACCATACAGCAGATTGCTGCCAAATAACACAACTTTAATATAGTTTTGTTTTTGTGTAAGATTGTCAGAGCTTGAGAAAACGCTATGCTGGCAGTTAGGAAACAAACAGAAGACCGCAGTGAAATAACACTACTTGATGTAGTGTTGTGTTTCTGCAGTAAGTAAGGTTGCCAGTGCTCCACGAGGATAAGCTGGGCTAGTAGTAGTGATTCTGCTAGCACAGTGAGTCCTCTTCAACAACGTGGTTGGCAACCCGTTAGTGATACCCCTGGTATTGCTAGCGGCTATAGGCCACGGTGACTGCTTACCATCAGGTGGGCCGTGTGTATGTGTTCCACCTTAGTGGTATAAAAAAAAGTTATTAGAATATTAGTTGTTAGAATAGTGAGTTCTCTCAACAATAAGATCCGCAACTACAAACAACTACAGTTACCGCTTACCATAAGATGGGCTGAGCCAAGGTTGGCACATTCGTGGTTTAAAAAAAACCGTCGCTTAATGACGGTATAAATAATCTACGTCATCTCAGTAGTGACGTCATCTGGCTTCAAATGCGGGTAACATTGTAACAAATGACGGGCGATACCCGGGGATCCGGCATGTAATGACAAAAGTTGATAGTCGGGAACACTGCGCGATAGGCCTCCGGGGAGAGATCCGAGCCTGGATTGCCACGGGAAAGCAAAACACCAGCCTCAATATTATATTACCCAGCTTTCTTGAGACCTAGAATAAGCATGAAAGGAGTTTAAGCAGGATTTAAAAATAAAGACAAAAATTTCGCTAACGAAATAAATATAGCTGTGATTGATGAGCAAAAAAGTGCACACTTTAATATATGTTATGACAGTTGACGAATTTCCTCTTTTTAGGATAGTTGCAGTGGGTATCCCGCTATTCATAAAGAATTAAACCTATCACTAAAGTACAGGTGATTTTAATCTATACATAATATAGATGCAAATAAAATCATGATTGATATGTCCCTCTATACTCCACCAACGTTAAGGGACTCGGCGTGATGATTTATACGTATACAGAAGCAAAACCGCTGACAAAAAATAATCATCTCTATAAATTGTAAGGAGATTCCACTTCTGACATGTGGGGAGAGTTAAAGAAAAGATCCGATACGATCCGGAGCACGTAAAGATATACAAAGCGCTGTCAAAAGAACTCCGGGATGAATATTTCAAATGTTCTGACGGCAAACGGTCGGCCGACGTGCCCTGCCACTTTCATGAGATATTTTCACTTTTCCACGTGACTTTAACGTTGTAATTGACAAAAATTGAGTGAAACGATCATTCAGTAAAGCTCCCTGTGAGATCGCTGTTGGGTCAGATATTTATACAAGGTTTAAGTTACATTTTTTTTTATATAACTTTTATTTACATCATTCAAATTGCATTGGTAAAATAACGTCGCGTCTTATGAGCCAAGTCATTATCCAAGTGAGAATGGAATAAACCGTCTTATTTCACCGTCCGGGTCCGCAATAATAAGACTTATTTAGAATCCCAAATCGTGATTATGAATTATCTTCTATTAATTGTAATCACTGTATGATTTTTTAGTGCCTTTAACTTTTGTTTAAGTCCAAGTCACCGATCGGCAATGAACATTTTAATGTGATTATATATCTATATGGACTAATGATTTTGCATGCGTTCAACGGCTTACGTTAACCGCTTACTATCAGGGTATATGCTTATTTGCCAACTTAGTCGAAAAAAAAACGTCAACTTCTGAAAAATTGGGGTTCTGAAAATGACAACAAAGTATTTAGGATAAACCATCCAAATCGCTTCCTGCCTAGCATGATAGGACCTCTACTACCGAATACCAAAGATATAATAATAAATCATATACTATTTCCAAGAACAAAAATCCACCCGTATACCAAGAATACTTGAATTACGACTTGGCACCGACTCGGTCAGATTTCACTTTACATTTCTCGCCGTCCATAAACGTCCGCAATATAAAACTTCAGTTGCGCAGTAATGTATTCAGATTCAATTGCATATTGGATTTTAAGCAGTGCAATAGTAGTGGGGCTCGTTACAGGGACCAGGATTTACAATTTCAAGAATGTTATTCGAGGACACTCTTCTCTTGTTTATAGCGTCTTGTTACGACTTTCACAATTTATGTTCGCTTGAAGTTCAGTTCGATTTATTATCCAAATACTTGAGGAATCGTGAAGAAATTGGCAGACGGCAGGAGACAATTATTTCCACTCACCGACTTACCAAGAAATATGAATCGTTCAAACTAGAGACTTGGCAAGTACGTATACGCTTAATTTTTTTTTTAATCATATCGTATTCTTGTAAAATCTTAGTTTCGATTATTCAAAAGACGCTTAGTTAAATGGTCTTTATGTAAAGATTGATTCGTTTCAAAGTAACGGATACTGTTAGTTTGTTTTAGGAAATTCCATTTCAAAGTTAGATGGAGTTGTCGGCTCGGATATTTTTTCTGGCTCGCGAATTGTGAGTTTTGTTTTGATTGGAGATTGTAAGACATTTAATATACCTAGCTTTTTTTATATTATAGCAAACCTTAATCTTGCGAGGACTCACTTTATTTTCATATATATTCACATCATCACACCAAGTCCCTTTCGGGTAGGCAGAAGGTATAGAGCAACATTTCACTATATACATATATAATAATATGGCGTAAATCTTTGATCCTGACATTCTTAACCCTTTTGCTCGTCTATAGTATTATTTAATACCTTAAACTATTGTCTTTCAAAATAATCTAGCAAGAGTGTGACTGCATTTGTCGCAAATGCACCTTTTGAAATCAATATGTTGTCGTTAACACAATAAACATAAGGCTGCGTATAAACATCGCAGTGTACGATGTTCCTACGCATCCTAAATGATACTTGTGCGGCGATCCACCGCAGCGGCCTCTTCAACACGTCAAAACGTGAAATTAATGTCTCCTCGCGCAAGAGATATACTTTGACGGAGATGAGTGCTTTTTACACGCTTCTGAGTTTTAGCATCATACGCTGTTAGAATGTTTCTTTTTTTGCAAATAAGCGTGTTAATTTAAACTGAAAAAGTTACAAGATTGTATGGGCGGCTGGGACCGTGGATTACAGCCAGCGTACAATAAAACTACTTCTAGTCATACATATTAATCACTAGGTACTGCTTCTTTGTATATTTGTCACAAAATCTCTTGTTACTTCACGGTGATTCTCGGAATCAGAAATTCGAAGTTGTGTATTTTTTTTTTCATAATATTAAAGTTATACATAGTTGAGCATTCTCTCAAGAAATACCTCCGCTTTAGATCCATGTTGTTAGTCATACACAAGCTAAGCTTACCATACAGTTTACAAAACTCATTTAATCCCACTCTGATTTATAGCAGTCTCGTAAAACAAAACGGAGATATAACGCAAAACTAGATGAGATTAATTACGTCACGAGCTCGGAAGTGAAGCTAGGTAATAAATGCGTTTTGTACGGAAACTCTCTGGCGTTTGGCTTCTAGGAGACAATGAAAGTAGCTGAGACAAAGCGCTGAGAAGCATATCGGAGCGCATCCATTCTCTTTACGACTGTGGCGTTAACAGGTGCACGAATTCTTGTTAATATTATGTAGGTACTATTATTAAGCCTCAATACAATTAGACAGCATTGATCTTCAAATAATATTGAAGCTGTTGTGTGTGCGAGTGACTTCTAACCAAAAATCCACAAAAACACAAAATCCTCAGCTCTCAGACGAAATTTAAATCCTACTACTATTATAAATGCGAAGGTTTGTGAGTATGGATGGATGTTTGTTACTCTTTCACGCAAAAACTACTCAACGGATTTGGTACAAAACAGATAATTTATAACCTGGATGAACACATAGGATACTTTTTACCCCGAAAATTTTAGGTTCCTCTGAGATTCTAAGCTCAACGCGGACGTAGTCGCGGGCAGAAGCTAGTTTAAACTATTTGTATAAATTCCTTTCATATTTTCTTCATCACATTACCTTACGCCTTGGTATAATTATAATTATTTCCCAAAAAAGTAAGCCAATCCCGTCATTATTCAGCTGAATAAAAAACTTGAACTGGAATAAGATCGATGCGACAAAGGTGGCAAGTTGTGAGCTGTCGCCATTGTTCCGTGCCGTGCCGTCGTCGTCACGTCGCGGGCCTGCTCCCTAGCCGTAGGGCTGCCAGCTGCTAGCATTCTGGGCGCTTAGAGCTATTTTTTCCGAACCGGTGGTAAATTAGACCTTCAGTGCCATATTAGGGCCTAAACAGAATAAATTATTTTTTATTTTGATTAGATACGGTGAGCAACATTTCACATGTACACTGTATGGCACAACAAGGGGATACGATGTGTTATAGGACACATTATTGTAATGTTCAATTGGCGGTCTTATCGCGTTAGGACCATCTCTTCCAAACAACCTTTTAAATAACTGGAGAAGATTTTAATTAGAATACCGCCGTCATTGTTTCAATCTGTCACGAGAGCTAACTAAAAAAGAATGTTGTGCTTCTTTTTAAATGCCGGTTTTAACTTACCGTTTATGTTTTTGGAAAAAAAAAAACGTGTTCAGCACTTTTTAATTGACACAATACGGGCTAGAAATGGCCACAAAATTCGCAACAGTATCTATAAAAAAACCTTGAGTACTATATTGACTTTGCTCCTTATCGTGACATAAAAAATTTGCTCTTTGTTCCACGTGTAGATTAAAATCTGTTATTTGGTCAGTGGCAGCCCTGTTCGTCCATCTCGTTGGCACAGCAGGGAGTGACACCTCCTCACTTTTGTCACCTTGCACAACTTCCAACTGTATAATAAGTTGAGAATGTTTAATTAACGCTGATTTTCATTTAATTATACAACTTTTTCATAACAAACAGTTAATTAGGGTGGCCTTGTCATGAAGTACAGTGGCAAGTACATTTTAAAACGATATAAATTTATTTGAATATGTTAAAGTGTTGTCGTCTCAGTTTGTTCTTAAAGGACTGATTTGTGTATTTCATTGTATTCTTACACGTAGTCCTGTCTTAGTCCAAGAGAATACAACCGCTACGCTATAGTCTTAGTTATGAATTCATAATTATGACAAAAACATAGAAAAAATGACCTTTAGTTTATACCAAAATGAAAAATGTTAGCCGTTCAAACGTGATGCCGTAACCAAGGTAACTAGGGATTATTTTTTATATATATAGGAGATTAAATGATAAGATAACCTTTAATTGTATCTGAATTTAGCTTAGTACGTGTAAATCCAGTTGATCATGTTCGATCATTAATCACTGTTGAAATGCGTCTCGTGCGTCGCGCGACATCGGCGACAAAACGCGGTGACGCCGCTACAATAACCCGTCAACTGCGCTTGTTAGAATACAATTTATATTGTACGCAAGGGACATAACGATCTCTCATTAACGATGATAGATTCAACTCTACCACAACGCCTTAAGGTCCATATTTTGTGAGATTCTGTTGTTAACGGTGAATGTTACAGATTAATTACAATGACTTGTTGTCATATTCACTAATGGATGTTGGTTTAAGCTATTTCGAAAATTGATGCCTTTTGTATTTGCTTCGTTATTTTATTACATAAGTTTGCCAATTTCTTTATAGTAAAATTAAACATTAAAACACAATGTGACGCAACAACTTTACTTTTAGCAGGAACCTATTAATAATAACCTACCTAAAGTCAAACTCAAAATCTTTATTTAACTAGACTTTACAAGTATTTCAGATCTTCAGAACTTACCACCGGATTCGGAAGGTCGTTTTTTTGCTGCGAAGAATCCGGTAAGAAATTCAGCAATTACTCTTTTCAAATAAAATACTTAATTTACATTTAAATCGCTCTTACATGACAAGAACATATCACAAAAAGTTATCACATAAACAAGGATATAACGCTTGAATTACAAATCTAAGCTTATACATATATATATTATAGTATTTAATAAATAAAAAGGCTTGAAAATTTAAGTAAAAAATAAATGTAAAATAAGTTTGGTATAAAACGCATTTCAGATTGTTCTCACATCTAAAAATACAATTCTAGAGCAAATTTGAACGTTAATTGTCATTTCCCCAACCGATCGCGGCAAATGACAGGCACAATTTGGTCGTGTCAAAAACCCTGCGAGTTCTACCGAGCTCGGTGACAACTGACAGGCCGGACGGGACGTTAGCACCCAGTTAGCTGACAAGCAGTTTTGTTTAGATTCTGAGTGTGAATTGGCATTGTAGGCTCTAGTTTCGGACCACGTTTTTACTCTGCAAGAAAGACTAAGTGACGTTTTATGAATTTCTATTTATATTTTACTTGGACTAATTTGTTCTATTACTTGGATTTAGTACCATAAATCGTTATGAAAATAATGCAACCATATATTTGTGACTAACATAATTTAATTTAACTAATTTAAATTAAGAATCTGGAGGCTTATTGAAATGAAATCAATTATACAGTTTGGCTTTAAAAATGATCTAGAATAATAATTAAACATAATCCATTATTTTGACATGTGTATTGAGCATGTGTAGTATTATATATATGTATTTGTCGTACAGATCCCATTCCGCGAAATAATTGCCTGTCCGTATGATTATTTATCACCATCTGTCACTCCCAAAACAATGTCATTTCTGTCCACGAGTAAATATGACGTTAAACAGAACACGTTGAGCCCCAATAGCCACGGCATGTCGCGGGTGACAGTACAATTCCCGCGGTGTCATCGCGGCCGGGCCGGGGGCTGTTTGCGCCACTCACGCGTTGCACGGGTTGAGTGACGCAAAATCACCAGTTTAAAACACTGCAGACAGACTGAAATAGACATGGGTCTGTACGTGTAAATGTTTATATAGAAGCTGCACATAGTAATAAAAATCGGCGTTAGAATTCTCAAATATTTGCTCGAATCCCTCAGACAACTTGTTATACATTTCTAAATATTTATAGTTAAAAATTTCAGATTTTATTGTTTTTATAAAAAAAATGAATATCACAAAACTACCGTTTATTTAGCTTGGACACTTTTTATACATCAAATACACTTGACAGCAATGAATCTGGGTCACCAACGGAGAACTGTAAATACAAACTTATAAATAAAGTGATTCTAACACTCAGACATTGAGAATGGACGATTAATGATCTATATCATAACTGATAGCCACACGCTGTTTGAAATTAATAACCATCACATTGATGCTAATAAACTAAACTAATTTCACAGGACTTAAAGTATTGCCTTCCTTATTTAAACCCGCACTTGAGAAGGGGATAGCAAGGCTTTTAGTCCTGTCAAATCAGTTTAGTTTTGTAAATTTGTAGAGCAGTATAGACACCAATATCTGCTTTTAGTTGACGATTGATCGCAGACACTAATCAAAATAAAGTAAAATCAAGCTTTCTGGAGTATTCAATAGTAACCTACTGAAATTGTCAATTTATACTAAAGCTATATTGAACTACCAAGGCGTAGATATTAATCTTTATATAATAACTCATAAATACTTTTAGACATAAAAAATGGTAATAAAATACAGGAAATAGGACCACGTGTTATGGCAATAAAGTACAAAGTCGAGTAGCGAGTCGACGCTACTCTTATTTCCCGAAACCGTTCAGTAGTTTGATAGCGGGTTCAATATCCTTTGAGCCCAAATGGTGTGAGCGGAAGTGATGTGTCAGGAAAGGAAATTGCATTCACTTAAATGCACGAAATAAAAATTATGGTTGGAACGAAGTGGGCAATAATTTTCTAAATTAATTTCCACTTTCCGCGGGCAGACTAATGAAAAATGTGGTTTCTTTGTGGGAATAATTAGTCAGCTTGCTTATGAGCAACTGGAGTTTTAGCTGGAAAATTCAACGTATTTTTTAGAACACCATTAAAAAGAATAGGTTCTGTCAAATGCGAGCCCCTCGCAGTAAGTGGTTAAGTACCAATTTATTGAACGTTAATTAATTTTTAATGTTTACTTATACTAATCAATTAAGGTATATTGGTATGAAAGCTTGTAGACGGACAGTCTCCTCACACGCTTCATTTATTATATTTGTCTGGGCAAAAGTTTTTTTTACTGTATCAAAGAGTTAACATCTATCAAAAAAAATCTTAGAAGGCCAAAAAAAAATTCCGTCGGCTAAGGCCCTACTGTGCCTTGTCACCTATCACGGCCGTGTTGGACCACAAACGGCTTAACTAATTCTTACCTATTTTTGAATGTTTATGAGTTTTGACTACAACATATTATATACAAGAAAATGATCTAGTATATAAATTAGAAATACAGTGGTATTTAATTGCCTATTGGTTGTTTCCGTTGACATTTTCTGTACATACGGAAATGTACATAACACTCAACATAGCATAAACATTTGCTTGAATTAAAAACAAACGTGATATTAAATAGCGGACTCTCTATATACCTACCAATAAGGAAAGTTTATTTTTTTATTTCAGGTAAGCCATATCTGCCACGAGCCATTTAGTTAAACCAATCTTCACTTAATGTAAGTCCTCTTTACATTCAAATCACAATAATATAAAAAATAACATCACTCGAAAATGAAGTCATTCCACGGATACAGCTCCATTCGAGATACTAAGAATAAGGATTTTTTCGGCTGCGGTCGATTATTACAGGCAATGCTCCCTTATTACCGACAGCAAATTATCAATTGCCAGTATGGATGCTATTCGCACAACAGTGCTCCGTAAAACTAACATAAACGCTGAGTTTTCTTACTGAGATAGTTTTTAGTGAGATAAATGACAGTAAGAAATGACATATCTTTTGAAGGTCTGAATACACAAACAAAAGCAAATTACGAACTGCTCACTAAGTACTTGGTTTTTGTTGTTTTTAAAGCAAAAAATACTTCCTGGATAGCTTGAGGTGATAAAACAGTTTTTGACATTAAAGAGTGTAGCTACCCGGTTATTCTTTCTATCTTACAGAGACATATCTTTGCAGTAAGCTAATGCATGCACATTTACAAAGCACGGCAGTTTTGTTTTCCGAAAACGACGCGTCCTTGTGCACACAGGAGAAACACATTTTTTTCACTCATTCACGAAACAGGCAGACGTGCCATTGCAACGGCAGTAACGATAATCGTTACCGTAGTCCCGAAACGCTTCTATCGTTATAACGTCGTTTGGATAACGACGCGAGACCGTTAGGTAACCGTTACCAAGATATGAAGAAACACATAAACCACTTCCAGCGGATGTAGAAAATATTTGACATTGTGACCAAAACCCCCAAAACCTAAACTTTTTAAACGCTGCCGTGATACGGAATAAGCCCACTGGTTTGTGGTTGAGATCCCCATGATTACAATTGTCTCGCTTTTGATACTTTAAACATTATTCTTGGCTGGAGTTCAACAGCATTCTTTCATAAATACAATACAATTGTAAAACTCTAGACTGGCAATGCGAGTATTTATCATGACATAACATACTGAACAGTTTCCATTTGCATATAGATAAAAAAACTAAAATTCTCAGATATTATTTTCAGTGAGAAAGCTCAAGTAATAAAACTGATTGACTATACTGCATAACTAAGTTCTAACTACGAACTGAATTTAATGACACTATCTCTGTTATTCCCATAACGTTAAAAAGAGACGTAAAATCTGAGGGTAGCCCCAGCAGGGAGGAACTAACTAGCCCACGTTATGCAACCTTAACTAGCGCTCGGCGGCTGCTAGTCGCCGCGACATTATCTGCCATTATGGCAAGCCACTTGTCCCTGTTATACTCGCTATTTTATGCTATTTCTGTCCCATTTAAAAACTTCTTCTTCGGTAGTGGTGAAGCTAGTCTATTGGGAGTTGTTATCTGGTAAAAATATCAGTTTTATAAAAAATCTACTGCGAATTTAGGAGTTACTTGTGGTCGCCAGTTTGATAAGAGTTTTTTTCTATTCCACTAAGGTGGCACACAAGCATACGGCCCACCTGATGGTAAGCAGTCTAGCCTATAGCCGCTAGCAATACCAGTGATACCACTAACGCGTTGCCAACCCTGTTGTTGATGAGGACTCACTGTGCTAGCAGCATTACTACTAGCCCAACGTTTCCTCGTGGAGCACTGGTGACTTACCGCAGAAACACAACACTATATCAAAGTGTGACTATGAGAACACTTTATTTAGGTCCCATTTTGAAAGCACTCAATATGATGGTATGGTACAGATTACTCGGAACTTACGGGCATATCGAAAAAGCAAAGAAAGAGTGAAATCACTTGCTATGCTTTCTGCCTACACCGCCAGGTTCTTAGCGTGTATGTATGTAGATCTTTATAAAAGGTTCAAAGAGAGGTAGGAGATTTTTAAAGAGAGGCAGGGAGAAATGCGGACTGTACCTCCCCTTACAGAAGACCGCAGTCAAATAACACTACAGTTTGTGTATGTGGTGTTGTGGTTCTGCAGTGAGTAAGGTTGTCAGAGCTCCACGAGGATACGCTACAATAGTAGTAATGCTGCTAGCATAATGAGTCCTCATCAACAAAGTATTGGCAACGCGTTAGTGATACCACTGGTATTGCTAGCACCTGTAGGCTACGGTGACTGATTATCATCAGATGGGCCGTATGCTTGTGTGCCACATTAGTAGTATAAAAAAACATATTGAGGTAACTTCGACTGGAATTCTTCGACATTTATATAAAGAGCCGCTGCGTGTCATCAATAATCAAGTTAAGACAATGTTAAGACCGTCCATGCCCATCCCTACTGCATCGATAGCCGAATGAACAAGAGCCGTCACTTACCTAGTATTCTTACAAAGACAATAAATTCTTTGAAGGTCACAGTAAAAGATGAGTGCGAACATTTAACGGAACAAATGGTCGGCACAGGGACGACCTAGCGAGCTCTCTTCTAGATTAAAACCAATACTTCAGACGGAATGTCGCATTGTACTGGCCAATACTAAATGAGATACAATTTGGCAAAAAATTCGGGATATTTTTTTTGTTTTGTATCTATTTCTTTCCTTCACATACATACAGTCGTTTGTAATGTCTCTACAGAAGCGCTTTCTAAAGGAGGACTACAGAAGGGTACACATGCTAGGTTTATTCCCTGTCCTGCCATGGAATTTGTATTGTTTTTTCTTACGAGCACTTAGATTGTGGATAAATCATCGTTGATAATTTTGACATTTGACATCTTTGCTACGATTTTTGAAATGAATGGATGTGTGTATACAAATATTTATAAATGCGTAAATTTGTGTGTAAATTTGTAGTCTTCACTCCTCAACGGCTGAATGGATTTGCATGATATCTAGAATGGACGTAGCTAATAAGCTGGATTAACAAATAGGACACGTTTTTTTTTAAATTGTTCTGTTCCCAAGGGATAGTAGAGCCATAAGTGCCCAGTAGGGCAAAGCCGCGAGTAAAAGCTAGTAGCATAATATTCATCTGAATACCTTACCGTCAAATGATATTGAGAATTGTTCTAAATTTAAAACTGATATCGTATTCAAGTATCATGACCATCCACGTCGTTATAAGAAAGGGATATATTTTAATGACGACTGCTGTTTTTGTTCGACCCGCGTCTGGATAGAGTCATTCCGAGCCAGATATGGAATACGTGACTGCGTTACAGTGGCCTTTTGGCGTTACACTGACATCTTTATCTAATGGCAGTAGTTGTGGGGGATCGCTTTAAATCGCTATCTTTGAAATACAGCAACGGAATAAAAGTATCGAAAGATGAACGAGGTTCTAGGATTTTTTTCACCTCGATAGAAATTTTCTTCTTCTTCTTCTTCATTCTCGAAACAGCTTTATTAAGGAGAGATAGGGTGAATTGGGATCTCCCGTCGGTTTTACCGTTAAAATTGGAGCCTCGTATTCGTATAATTCGTACCTCCACCTTAGAGAAGACCGCAGTCCAACACGTAATAAATTTAATAAATAAATAATGTAGTGTTGTGTTTCTGCGGTGAGTAACGTTGCCAGTTCTCCATGAGGATACGCTGCACTAGTAGTAATGCTGCTAGCACAGTGACTCCTCATCAAAACAGGGTTGGCAACTCGTTCGATACTCATGGTATTGTCAGTAACTATAGGCTACGGAGACTGCTTACCATCAGATGGGCCGTATGCTAGTATGCCACCTTAGTAATATGAAAAAATATTAAAACGTTTATTATAAATATAATAAGTGATGCGGCCTTTGCCCAGCAGTGGGAAAACAACTAGATAGAATAGAATAGAAGTGATTTATTACATACTATAGCGTGAGAATCCAACAGTGAACGGTGAGTTCATAGCTACCAAAAGTCAAGTGCTTCAGAACTCCGCGACACAGCGAAGATACTTCATACAGAGCTTATAAATACAATTTCTGTGAATTCTTAATATTGTTTCAAATTGGTATTTCCAAAGGTTGCTAGGAGACAGTTCATCAGGTCAACATGAGTGTCCCGAGTGGGGTCCACATTAATTGCGTCTCTCCCGAAATCTTTGCCTGTACATTTAATGGGACTTCTGGCCTCTTTGTTAGAAATTTTTCAAGTGTGTTGTCTCCAAATCCGAGTGAGATGCTCCAACTAATGAACGAACCTTCGAGATGTCTTTGTGAGACATAATTGCTTTGGTCTAACGTTACATAAAGTTATCGCTATTGACTATCTGAGTACATAAGGCATTAACAATAAAATTGTTATTATAAGTGGGGTTGTGAAAGTATTTGTGACCAAAAAGAACTGAAAATGAAGGACAGAACTAGATTATTGGAAAATTTCCAATGAAGTAAAGTGTTTCTCTCGATAAGTATTTTACAGTATAATGTTTATGAAACATTTGCAAATTCAAACAATAGCAAAATACTTACAGAAACTCCATATCATCAAATTCCTACTAAGAAAACCTGCCAAGCACAGCGAGCAGAAAATATTGCGGGTACGAAAACCATTGCGCAGAAACAATACGGCTATAACAATATATTCAGTGGCGAAGCCGCAGTGCATCGCAAAATTGGAAATAAATTGCCGATGCGATCTGCAGCGATGAAAGAACCAATCTAGAAGACGAATTGCCCGCAGTCTGGTCTTAAGGTGATTTATTGCTAATTTAAAAAATATATTCTCCTAGTGTAGCGATTGGCTTGCGGTTTGAGACTTAGATTCGGGTTCACTGTAATAAAATTTAAGTTTCAAGACAAATGAGTTGAGAAATTCTTTGAGCTTATCTTGTTCAAGATGAATTTATTTTATTTATTTAGGTTAAGGATCACCAACAGCCATCTTAGTGCTAGTATGAAAGGTACATTTACTTATAGGCTGCCACAGCTAATAAAGAAAACTAATATGTAAACATGAAATATATTTTTTAACAAAATTTTAATGTGGGAATGGCATGAGTAGAAAATCTAAAAAAGACACGAAAGAAAAAGTGGGTAATTTTTTGTGCACAATTTTATTAAGTTTAAAATACAATTTATCACTGAGTCTTTCCACAGGACGTATGTCCGGTGTGAATGGTGTGATCATATATAATTATGTGATTGTGTGGCATTTTTAAGCACCTCTTTTTGAATGTTTATTTTTAGGAATAAATCCGAAGCTCGTAACGGATTCATTTAATCAGTAACATAAAATTTTTAACCAACAGCCAGATCAAATAACCTTATAATAATCTCGTGCCTTCGAGCCAAAAACTTGAAACGACAGCCTCGAATTAATCAAGCAATTATGGATATAGCCTTTGTAGTCCGCCATTCGAAGCCGTCTATGGAAACCATTGTACTTCCACAAAAGCCTGAAAGTCGTGAAATGTAATTCGAAAACTTGTCTGTTCTAAAGTGATTTTTGTACACCCGTAGAACACGCCGAGGTTCTGAAAAGCGCTTACTAAAATAAATCGAATTCACTTTAATTGGTAAAGTTGAGGTTTTCACTCAAGTTTTGTACGAAATTTGTGCAAATTCAACCAGTTACCTACTATAGTCAAGCTAAACGTGCTTTCCAACTAACTACTACTGCCTAACAGCCTCGAGTAAAAATTAAGTAAACAGATATTTTTTTATTATAACTGTAGCCAGCTTACCAATTATACTCACTAGCGACACGCCCCGGCTTCGCAAGGGTTACAAAAAACCTAACTTAATTATACATAAAAACCATCCTCTTGAATCACTCTAGCTATTGCTAAAAGTTAAAGGATGTCTTTCAGCTGTAAAAATATCAAAACGAAGAAAAGATATCAACGTTTATGTCGCAAATTTTCGCATATTTTGTTATTTCACAAGGGAATCTAAACCTATAGGGTAGTTTCCGTTGAACTGGAATCGTGAAATTTGGCAAGAAGCAGTGCATATAAAAGGGGAAAATCTGAAAACCGTAAATATGAAGTTTAATAACAAAAATAAAACGTATTTACTGACTAACAATCTTACAAAAATATCACTTCCTCTCCTTACCTACAAGTTTGAACGGAGCCCTCGGTGTGCTACTCTGACTCGCACTTGGCCGATTTTTTTTTATCAACAACCCTAAATCTCGTCAAAGCAAACTAAACAAATTGCCTACAACAAATAGAAAAAATACATATTATACTCATCTATTGTGTTTGCCTATTTATATGAGTTATATTACGATAATGAATTGTAGTACCAAATTGCAACAATTTATGTAATAGGCTGTAATCCCACATAATCGGACCACTCAGGCTTCACATGTCTAGTTGAACAAATATCGTACTATCAAAACTATCATAAAGTACTCAGACATCTAAAGAAGTTTGAGTTGAGTACTAGTAGCGAACATAGCTACCTTTAATATGCCGCAACTTAGTGCGCGTGGAGTTAATTTTGTTCACTATTTTATGGGTTATTTTTACGTTCCCTAATAGTTCGTTAAGTTACGCCTTCTAACACCATATATCTGCCAGTGAAATACCCGTTATAATTGGTCCAGCCGTTTCGTGTATTAGTCGGAACAAACAAACACTCCAATTTTCAAACTTTAAATAATTCAGCGGCCCAACTGACAATACCTTCCTTTACCTTAAATAAGATTGCAGTCAATAAATATAACACTAATGTAGTGTAATGAGACTGTAAACATTCATGACGGCAACATGGCAAGTTGGCAACGCGCCTGTGATTGATATTGCAAGTGTCTGTAGGATAAGGACCGCTTACCATCAGGTGGGCCATAAGCTTGCTTGCCTCCTAAGAATAAAACACTCTTAAACCGATATGAAGATCATCGCAAGATTTTGGCAGCAACTCCTGCACTGCTCACTAGTGCTCACTATAACTATGACTATAAGTTTGACGCGGAATATCAAATACTTAATATCAATTAAATGCACATATACCGAGCTCATGTCTCTCTGACTGTACAAGCGTTCTATAAGTATCGTTTGTAAGTGAATTGGATTGGATTGCGTTTCGCTTCCAACTTTTTGCGTGTCTGAACATCTTCCATGCTTA
This sequence comes from Falcaria lacertinaria, assembly GCA_951449985.1. Lineage (NCBI taxonomy): Eukaryota > Metazoa > Arthropoda > Insecta > Lepidoptera > Drepanidae > Falcaria > Falcaria lacertinaria. The sequence goes on from OX602124.1 coordinate 9,507,645, forward strand.
CGTTAGTATTACCAACGCAGAGCTACAGTACTGCAGTGGGCTATGTTTGCTACCATCTGGTGTGCTGCGATGGTACAATTTAATTTTCCTCATTACTATGAAAGCATTTTATAGCTTGTATTTTTACCAGGCTACTTTAGACGCAGGCTAATATTTTTGAGTTTATGTATCTTCACCGTTGCATGGGCATGCAACAGATGCAGTTCCACCCAGGATGTTTAATCGTAAATCTAGCGTGGCTCTGTAATGCGCTAGTCACATCGATACCTTAGTCCATAAGTATTTTTATCGTAAGTTATTCTGTTAAGCTAAACTAGTTATGACGAATCTGTATTAAATTCAGCTCAGTTAACAATAAATTGCGGTACTTAAAAGTCGGTTCTTAAAACAGCCAAAGTGTACGCTATCAAGGTAATATTTTACCACCTCACCTCTCTCGCCATTCTCTCGCAATTTCCACGCATTGGAACTGAAGTGGTCTTTCACTGCACGGTTCCAAAAGAGCTTCCTCCCGAGGACAATTTATTTGTGGAATGAACTCCCCGTCGTGGTTTTCCCAAACGAGTACAGCATGGAGTTCTTCAAGAAGGGTGTGAGGAGATTTCTGAAGGGTCAGCAACGCGCGATTGAGACCCCTCGTGTTGCAAGTGTCTATAGGCTACGGTAACCGTTTACCACCAGGCGGGCCGTATGCTTATTTGCCGCCTTAGGGGTATAAACAATAATGAAAATTTAATATGAGTAGTGATCGAAAAACAATTTTTAATATAAGTTGTTATCAGAAAAGTATTTCAATGTGAAGTTTTCTCATCATAAATTGAGTCCCTCAATTTATGATGAGAAATAATTTATGATTGGAACTTATTATACCGTCCGGACTCCGGCCAGACGGAGGCAGGTGATTTAATTCTGAGAACGGACTAACTTTTTAATGCTACGTGCTAATAAAAATTGTTTATTCAATTTTGCTACTAATAAGGTAGTAATGAATCTCGAAGGCTTCTAGTTTGAAGAAAGCCCGATGAGAAGATTCTTCAAGAAACCCTGTAGCAGTCGTTATAGAGTCGATAACGAGTGATACCCCAGGTGTTTAAGCGTCTATATCGGCTACGGTAACCGCTTACCATCAGTCAGGCCTTATTCTCGTTTGCTAATAATAAATGAAGTCAGCTTTACATTTGTTAGATATGAAAGTTGAAATGTATTCAGTTGAGACCTTAATAAGGCACTTGAGAATGTCGTAGCTTAATGCACTTCTATACAGTAAAGCAATGCAGACTTAATATTCAAACATGAGACAAACATCATAAAGAAGCTAAATTGGCTATCCACAAGTACGTCGTTGCTTGAAAACTTTAATAAAATTGTAATATTTAATAAGCTAAGAAAGCTTCGTAGTCTATGGACATCACAATAGCACATTGCCAACATTATGTACAGAAGAAACGATATGCTATCAGCATATAAGATATCTATAAGACAGTTGCATAAGGGTTGCAAAGAAGTTGACGTTATTTTGGAAAAAAACGTGACATCTTGTAAGCAAAATGGCAATTTTTTCATGTTGCAGCTGCGTCTCAACTTAAAATCACGTCAGAACGCTCGCCACCGTCATAACCCCACTGCACGTTTACTATCTAGGTATAATCGTTTACTCTATAGAAACCGTAATAAATGTAAGGGAAATTAAAGGTACAGACCGGTGGGATTGGAATTTGCGTCGCTAGAACAGCAGGCAACACTTCATACCACACAGCCACCACGGCTCTTTACGTCCGAAATTGAATTATTTTTACTTATTGCGATTCATTTCACACTGTTCTCTTTATCCGCTCTGACGAATAGAAATCTGTATCTGTCAATGGCAAAGGAGTAGTCTTGCAGACATATTCATAGTGTGTATGATGTATGAGTCTGCCATTCGCAGTGATACATCAATACTGGCACAAAGCGGCTCGCGGGGCGTGAGCAATGTACACAGGGAACTCTGAACAATAGTAGGGTGGCAATCATGGCATGCGGCTTAGGATATTCTTTTATATTGCTTTATTGGCAACTGGTAGTTCATTTATTTTTAACGATTTGTTTGTCTTCAAGGTTATTCAAATTTAATTATTAATTTTGCCATTAATAAGCTGAGATAATAGAATGTGCTAGTTTTTTTATTCTTTTACGTGCAACCAGTGGAACAGATTCATAAATATCATTACGCCAAGTCGCTCACGGGGTAGACAGAGAGTATAGAGCGCCATTTCGATCGTGACTTGCACACCTCTTTTGCTTCTTTTACATTCTTGAAACACTTCATACCTACATGCCCGTTTTTATTTGTTAATAAATCTGGAATTGTATTTAAGACACTTTTACCACGTGTTTAACAACTAATATATTGTATTGACCGGTTCTTTGACGTGAGAGTGAGGCTTAAACAACTTTACTTAGGATTAAGAATAAACCATCATTCCAATAATATAAGAAGTTATAAATATATTTTGGACAAGGGCACCTTCGCAGTGATAGCTCGTATATCTCGAGAGCTACTTTAGCCCGTCGATCACTACTACTTTGCGAAGGGTGCGTCACAGCCTATAAAAGGTCTTCCGGAAAATGAAGTGCAAATTTCACCCGGAAAGAAGGTAATTGATTGTCACTCCCTCCTTCCCTCCAAATTCAAGTGTCACTTAACTGGAGTGATTTTTAGTCTGTGGCGTAATTGGATCAAATTTAAGAAAATCGAAGTAATGTAATCATAATAAAATTTGATATGTCGCGGGCGTTCGTCTACCTCTCCGTATATTTATATATAAAGTATGTTGTACTCACTAGAGTAGGTCTCACCTTTGAGAATGCAGAAGTCAATGAATAGTAAAATAAATGGAGTCAACTTTCATTCTCAATATGTTTTTTTGTATATCAATTTTTATATGTCTTTAGTATGTAATGTTTTTACACGCAAAACACTAACATATTCTTGAATTGTACATGGCATTACATTCTTCCTCTGTATAACAAGATCGATCAGTGCACTCGACATGCAGGGTAGAGATGAATTGCACTGCATTTTGTAAATACTTTTTCTGCAAACAATACGTCAATCCGGCCCAGTTCCCGAACTGTCCAACATTATGGTGACACTAGCAGTGCAAGTAGGCCGCGCCACAAAGCGGCAATGACGCCACAAAGCAATAATGCGACACTGCACCATCGAAGAGCTATACATGGATACAACATTACCTAGTTACAATTCACGACACAAAAGTTAGATTTAAAAAAAGAAGAAAAATATACCCGCCAGCCAGCATTCAAGAACTACTCGATTTATTTCAAATTTGGAATTTAAGAACAATCAAGACATTTCCGTTTTTCCCACTCTAAAAAGTTTGTAATAATTTCCGCTCTGTCGTAGATAGAAAGGTATCTTTCAAAATAAATGAAATTATTTAAAAACATGAATTCAAAAATAGAGTATTCCAGAACTTTCTAGAAATTTGTATTCCAAATGTTGAGACCGCTTTGATTGATCAAAAGCCAATTTCAATACTATATTTTATCAATAAATTGACTAAGAAAAGTTAAACTCGTCAATCGCTCTTTGATGTGCCTATATTTTCATACTACTGCATTGAGTTTGATCAGTAAACATCTAAAATGGACCTAAGTTCGTGAAGAGTCTATATTCTAGTCCCTATAGTACAAAATGTAATCCTACTAAGCCGGGGATCGGGTCGTCACCTCCTGATGATACTCGTACAATTTTCTTTTATTGTACTGAGCACTGTTATACTTAAGAGAATTGAAAATCTTTGCTCTTTACCGTTCACTTCGGATAAGGTTAGGCGTCAACTATTTCTTTAGAGTTTGCTCGATTTATAAAAAAAAAAACATTTCTTAGATTAGGTATCATTTATTTTATTTACCTACCGACTAAAGAAATACGTTTTAGGAAAGCCTTAAGAAAAGTATAATAATAATAGTATATATTACTCAGATGACATCATTAATTAGCATGAGATTTTAAAAACCAGTTCAATATTTTCGTTCAAGTTTTCAATATTACCACTTGCTTAACAGACCTCCTTTTTGCGTCTACATTCATGAATCGCTTCATAAATTCCCGCTGGCTACTAAGTTTCAACCCTGTCGTTGAGGACTTACTTACCACGCTACAGAAACACAACCCTATATCAAAGTAGTATTATTTAACTATGGTCTTCTTTAAGGTGGAGGTACAGTAACCAGTCGGGAGACTCCAGTTTTAATGGGAATCCCACGGGATGTCCCATTTCGCCCTACATTTCTTCTTAAGCTCACGTTAACTCACGGTGTGATTAACCACTGTACATAAACTTAGAAAAACTCATTGGTTTTTCTAAGTGACAGACCATCGAGGCTTAAACCTACACTCATTAAATGCCAGACAGTCACTTCAACCACACAGCCACTACTATATGACTAAAATATTACCTTTAAACTGGAAGCAGTATAAACAATTTCGCTTACGATCGCTAAGTAAACAATAATTTGGCAAAGAGTAAAAGTTTCCCAAACTTTGAAGTTATCCCCTGGGGTTGTTGCTACAATCGTAATTACTTTTTACACTGTGCGATAAAGTTAATGGCTGTAGCTAAGGTACCTATTGATTGGCTAGTTCGTCGACTTTATATCTTTTGAATTTCTTACAAATGCCTTTATCTTTGTGAGACTAATTTGCTACATTAGTTTTGCAGTGACTGCGAGAAAACCACAGAGTAAATATCACTAAACTAAGTTATTAATTTATACTAAACAAAAGTAAATCGCAGACCTCTAATATTTAGCATGCATGATCGATATGACAGATATTCTGTACCAATTGACGACCGTATAGTAATAGTAATAATAAAATAAAACTCGTTTCACGATTCCTACTTAATTTAAAAAAAACAAATGCATATTGTTATATCTAATACTGATGCTCAGATATGAAGAAACCTACATGCTAAGGGGGGTTCAAGGTAATTAATCAAATGTTGTAAGCTATATGTAAGACAAACTTCAGACTAATTAATAGATGAGTTTAAATTATAATGATTTCACCTCGTTTGTCAGATTATAGCAGGACAGATACATTGAATTGATTCAGGTTTTACTTTGCGGAAATTCATATTTATAGAATACAAAATATATTATAATTTGCTTTGAAAAAACACTCATTAAGCGGACAAAGCAAATTATAATATATTTTGTATTCTAGGACAGATACAATTAATAATGATGACTTCAAAATCATCACATTTCAAAGTACAGAATAGGAGGCATCAATCACTTTGAGAAGCGCTGAGCCCTCGAGCCGGCCTCATCGATACGATGGAGTGTCTCGATAGTTGACAGCGCCCGCATGCAATCGCTTTGCTGTTGCAATGACGTCATTTGTATGAGTGACGTCATCCTTAGTGGGTGCACTGTACGTTTACACTATATCCACTGGCCTGTTGACTTACGTTCGTTTGATTTCGGATTTCAATTCGGGTGATTAGAGCTAATGAGGCTTGATGAAACAACGTGTCTATTATAAGATTAGAAACTGTTTTCATTATTGGTGCTTATTATGATTATTGCGAAGGCTTTAGCTGGGATTATTTTGTATAGTAATCCCACGGTTCACTTCTGGCTTTCCAATAATAGCGCAATATCATTTACATTCTCAAAAATACAATAATTACTTATTAGGGCCCAAGCAAGGATATAATTTTTTGATCCAAATTCTTAAAATACATAAGTTGATACAAATGCTCGTCCACGTTTTTCAACTTTCAAATTATCAACACTCAAAGCAGTTTTGCTTGGTAGACAAACGGTACCAGCGATGGGCAGCCAAGCTTTGAACATTATCTTGATTGTCTTTAGATTGAGACATATACTGTTCAATCACCGTTCATAGTATGACTACACTATATAACAATTCTTTACTATTCACAAACAATTCGTACAAATATTTACTCACATTAATTTCTAAGTTTTCTCTGTATTTTAGGAGTAAGATTATTAAGCTGAACACAAATAGATCCTTTATTTGCCGTCTAATCATATTACAAGGTAACCGTCGAATTTCTTTCATATTTTTGGGACTGGATATTGTGCTGTATATAAAATGGACATATCTTTTACCAACAATCCGATCCGAATCCTGTGGTAGATTCGGATAATTTGAAAGCACTTATTTGTAAAGTCTAGTCTAATAAAAATTATTTTGAGTTTGAGTTATAATATTTATATAAGCCGTGGTGTCCATGTGGTTAAATTGACTGCCTAAAATCGTCCGCATTCGAAACCAGCTATGATTTTGTCTAATTGACATGAATTTATTGCCCTAGGTATATGCGTAGATTTCTTAGTCTATTTAGTAAATGATAAAACTGGAGAGGCGTGACAAATTACATAATATGTAGTAATTTGTCTCATTTAATAATAATAATAATAATGCTTGGACATTATCACACAGCGCCATCTGGCCCCAAACTAAGCAAAGCTTGTACTATGGGAATCAGCAGCCGATATAATACTTATATACATTTTTTTTTGTAAATACATACTTATAATACATACCAAACTTAATGGTTAACTAACGGACACAAACTACGAATATTATCAGCATTCATCAGCTCTCCGGCTTTACGAAACAGGGACTGCGTTTGGGTGTCCTGACGCCTTTTTTCCAAACCGGTGGTAAAGTATACATCCATAAGTGCTTTAAATATAGAAACAATTTTGATTCTGGATTGAAATTCTAACGCGCTCTCAAAACGCTAGATTAAACAAGTTTAAATTAATCCAATGGAAACTATTCCCGAAATTGATTCGGGTCGCAACGTAATGAGTTAAAATGTGCCGAGCTAGCGAGTCGGTCGGCTGGCCGTACGAGGCGTAACACTTTGTTTGACCTATTTTAATATCACCAGAACCTACATTTGTGTAACAACATTGTGCAGAAGCATAGTATGTAACATTGTGTTTAACAAGGAACGGTGTAGCGGAATATTCCGCTCTTTCGTTCCGTCTAAGTTTATTTCTTAGTCGGGAAAGTTACAGCAATCTGCAATTAGCAGTTGTAATGTTCTGAGCCCTGCGGCGCGCAAGTTTCCAGATCTCCTTACAAAAGGGCTATATAGCCTGTATATTATACTGGCGAGAGAGTCTTATCCTCTGTTCAATTGGAGATATATCTACTACTTTCCGTGTATTTATATCAGTAGAAAAGGCGATGGAATATCAAATGCTTTGAGTATGATAACGGCTATTAGTACATGCAACAATTACGTTACGTTTACAAACAAACGTTGGTTGACAATTCATGTAAAGAGACCAAGATAATATTTTAATATGACATTACATTCTAGTTTTAACAACGATGACCAACTGCAAAAACACGTAGCCCATAGCGACGAAAGCAACGAGAGGGTAAAATAACCTTGGTACCAAATAGATTTTGCGTCGCACCACCACGTATACAATTTTAGAGACACGATATTAGATATGTTATTGAAGCATAAATACATTTGTAATCACATATTATTATATTCATCACGGCAAGTCCCTCACGGGGTGGAGTATAGATCGCCATTTTGCTATATTTTGCATAAAACGCTCCACCTAACGCTTCGCTTCAAGTGAAGCATTTGGGTCCAACTCGCAATGCCTAGTTCTGGGCACTGGCCAACTTTTAATGAATCCACTAGAACATTTTACACCTAATGGAATAGCTAACGGCTGAAATAAACGCGACTCACAAAACACCTCTTTACTGTCTACCATTTAGCTTGGCATTATAGTTATAGTAAATATTTGGCATATATGTATTAGTACATGAAGGGAAACTAATGCATTTCATAATTTATTTAGAGAAAAGAAGACAATAGTTTTACGTATCCAATTATACGATAAACGAACCGAGGTGTCATACAATACGTTATGTCTAGCTGACCTGTAGCGCGAGCTTGACTTTTGCGACAGCGTTTTCGTATCGCCTTCGACTATTTCTGTATTGAAAAGTGGAACTAAATATTTGTATGACTATTTTGACATATCGCGAGTTACGTTTTCGCTTAAGTAGTCGAGAAATGTTCCTGCTACCGGCACTGATATACGTTGTCTTGTCGAAATATCACAGTACTATTTTCTTTATACATGTCATCCGAAAAGCGTATGTACGCTAAGTGTCATTATGGTCGATTTTTGATCAACCAGCGACCTTGAGCACAATATAAATGTCATAACATTAAAGTACTTAGTTTAAATACTCGCAATATAAATTTCTCCAAATAATTTACTCATTTTAGTAATAGAAATGCTAAAATCGTGTTTTATTTAACTTTGGAGCCAATTTGAACTGTAGCCCATTGTACGTACAACTCATTATTAAGTGGCCGCTCAGTACACTCGTTGTAACTAGAATAGCTGCCAGCTTTGTACTACTTCTACGAACTAAGTAGTAAATTGGCTATCCCAGTTTTATTTACTTAGCTCTTGAACCAGACGTGATGTAAATGACGATACAATCAATACTGTACCTAATTACAATGTAACGGTAATATATAACGCTTTATTTACATACAGTGGATATAATTCAGTTTTATTTTGTTTTCATTATATTATGGTGTTAGAATTTAAGGTTGGGTTTTTTTTTTTGGACATGGTAACAATGTTTTTTATCCGATTGTCTAGAAAAATGGTAAGGTTTTCCGTTTTTGAGCATGTCTTAATTTTTGATTTTACTTGTCATTAGATACATCTTAAAAGTAGGACCGACTTTTGGAAACAACGAGCAAGCCCTATAGTAGTCACAAAATATTAAAGTCGTCACTTCTAGCGACATAGAGGACAAAGTACTAAATTGGCAAAAAAAAAACGGCTTCTTGTACCGCATTTCCGTCCCAAGGAAGAGGAAATATGTCACACATTAAAAATATATGTATTCTAAAAATATACGTAATAGGAGCTTCAACTGATTTTATAATCGTTGCAGTTTTCAAATTTCGTACGAAATATATAGTAATAAGCACTTTAATGTCTACAGAATAGATGTCAACATTAATCAAGAGCCAGAACCGATATATGAGACTGACATTGGCCGGAGAGCGAGTAAAGTATACACAAGCACTAAATGTTCCACGGAGACACCTCTGGGTCTTCCCTTACTCAAAGTGACAGGACCGATCTGCATACAAATTACACATTCACTGACGATGTAGATATAACTGTAACATATAGGATTAGAGTTCAAATTCACTTGTGAAGGTCAAGCCCATGTCATGGGAACTATATTGTTTCGGAAGGATTTTGCTTGAGGGAGTACGATCGAGTTAACCGCTAGAAAGTTACTAATAGTTCATCAAATTGTTGGAGTGAATTACGTTTGACTCGAGTGACAGCCGCGACGAGCCTGGGGACTGTTCAAGTTCAACTAATTATCTTGAATGTGTGTTCTATTGTCAGGTCGATAAGCTGTATTTTACAGTAAAATTGAGTTTTTTGTTCAGAAAACTCAATTAAAAACTTTTAAAAGAGTTTACCATTATAAAGTTTTTGCATTTTTCACAAAATGAATATTTTTTTGTACCTACGGCCCGAATTGATAAGCGGTCACCCTAGCTTAGAGATGCTTGCAATACCAGGAGTATCTCTTACTTACTGTACTATCAGTATAACTAATGTCCTTACTGACCAGCGTATCATCCAGGATCTCTGGAAACCTAGTAAGGTTTCCACGTGGTGAGTACACCGCAAAAATATATCATCACAACACAACATCTGAATAATGATATTTGTCTGCACAATTTTAATGGCCCGACAAATCTGCAGTCTATAAAAATTTCAAGGCAATTTATTGTCCACCATAAAATAACTTCTCGTAGGAATAAAGCCAGTGAAGCAATCTGTTCCAAATGTAGGCGATGTCGAACACGCATAGTCATCTTTTTGTCATAAAACCGCCTTTCAGTAGAGCCTCTTTATGAAACAGTAAAAACGAACTCCGCATTTTCCAACACAGTATTTTAGTGCGACGGTCATACACAAGGGCAGTGAGAGCCACTTCGATCCACGAGTGTCAAGAGTGGCTCTTGTAGCACCCGTGCGTTTAATTGTTAATTTAACGGAAATACAAATAATATATTAGCGTAATGCGTTTGGTTCGAAAATATTATCATCATGACTCCATTTTTATTTCTCACTAGCGTACGCCCCGGCTTAATACGGCTTGCGTCACATAAGTTGAATACCTACGAAACATAAATTAATTAAAAAACCTTCCTCTTGAATCACTCTATCTTTAAAAAAACCCGCATCAAAATCCGTTGCGTAGTTTTAAAGATCTAAACATACATTGTTGAAAAGAGGTAGGGCGAACTGGGTTTTCCCATTAACATTGAAGCCACCCGACTGGGGTCTGTATCAGTCTGTTTGTATACTAAGTAGCTAATGATTAGGAATGTAATTTGTCTTGCGCATTTATTAACAATAAAAAAAATCATTGATTTGTTCCTGATTACGTGCCAGCCAATGTATTCCTTCGTTACGACTATCGGTGTCGTAAATTATACCGCTCGGACATTTTCAATCCGTTTCGCATGAATATTAATATAAAAATAAAACATTATCGTTGTGTATGTGCATTAATATGTATGAAGTGCGTTACATAATGTATGTATGAATGCCGGCACTGAGCAACAATATTCAAAGTATGTATTGTTTCAGCATAATTTCAATAGATTTGTAATCTATCTTCGTGGCAGTGAAGCCATTTGTGTAATGTACTGTACGAACATACTCAGTGGTATTACGAAAATGTATTCGTTAATTCATTAAAGATCGTAATTTAAAAAATATATCTGTGCCTGGCAAGTCATGAAATCTCATAAGACCGGGAAATTCCGTGAAGTACGAAGTATAGTCAATTAATTCGTCGAAATTAAAATTAGAAAAATTGTACTCAATTTTTAATATTTAAATCTATTATAATACTAATATTACTTCCCTGAATAATTAGCCTATTATTATTAGCTAAATTAAGTCGTGATTAAAAGATTCATGCATACATATTTCCACGCTAAGTCCATTTCAGGGTATATATTGGTGTAGAATGTGTTTTACAAAATCACTAAACTAATTTGACAGGACTTAAAGTATTGCCATCCTTATTTCACCCCGCACATGAGAAAGGGATAGCAATACTTTTTAGTCCTGTCAAATTAGTTTAGTTTAGTGATATTGTACAACAGAATCGGGACAATTATACTTATAAATGTTCGTACCGTATAAAAACAGATTCCTGAGTCAGCAAGCCCGCTGATTAAACAGTAATTAGACTGTAGCTGCTCTTAATAAGGTTAATACCTATCATCACAGGGGATTAATTAAAATTAATTCATCGCAGCGATACGGGACAGTGGCCGGCCGTAAATTACTATTAACGGCTTGTTCGCTCTCATTTAATAATTAAACAATTAAAATATTGAATTGAAATAATTACGGTGTATTTTCGGGAATTATCTTCGGACGGGCGTTACAAATCACAAGTTATACGCTTTTAAGTTTAATGGCGGTATTGGTTGAAGTACCAAATGTGTCTTTAACGTTATTGGATAAGGTTATAGGTACGTAGTATATCTACTCTATAGCGTGCTGAGGATACGGTGTTATAAGAAACAACACTCATATATCTTTATGCGATAAAATTATCATTTTGAGTAGGTATACATTTAAATGAGAAAATTACCTTTTTTAGGGTTCCGTACCTCAAAGGAAAAAATGAACCCTTATAAGATCACTTTGTTGTCTGTCTGTCTGTCAAGACCTTTTTCTTTCCGTTAGATCACGTGGATTTATCAAGATTAAATTAATATCAAATACCCGGGTCTGTGGTATTTCAGCTGTGAAAATAACCTAGAATCATGAAATTTGGCAAGAAGCAGAGTCTTACAACTTACAGCACAAGATATGGAAAACATCAAAAAATCGTAAATATGTAGTTAGAACAAAAATTCTAATTTGCGCTGTGTTTGTTTACATTATTCTTGAATCGCGCTGTTGAGAGTCACCGACGACTAATGACCTCATTTGATGTTCGCCTAATTTTACCTTACCTACAAGTTTGTACTGAACCCTCGGCGCGCGAGACCGACTCGCACTTGCTGATTATTTTATTAATTAGTAGAAATAGAAACGAAAACTAAACTAAAACTATGAATATACAAACTAAATTACAAGTAAAATAAATGTCCAAAATCACTGTCACTTATTCCAACTTTAGGTCGTACTAGATCGAAGCCAATATGGCATGGTCACCAGAGTTGGAGGTACAAACACAACTATGTCAACTATATTTACAATCCATTTTCCAGGGGAAAATCTATTACTTGTAGAAACCAGTTGCCTGATATTAAATGTAATGTAGGTATCAAAAGATTATGAGCTTAATAAAGCTTTTATTAAGAGCATAATCTTTTGATACCTATTATTATAGATAAGACTAACTTTCTAGATCAAATTACCACAGTACTCAATGATGGAATGGTAAAGAGTACTCGGAACCGGCGGGCATGTATATTGATGAATGCAGAAGAAGCAAAAGAGATGTGCGAGCGTACCTATTACTAATGGGGCTCTATAACCTCTGCCTACCCCGTAAAAGACTAGGCGTGATAATATGTATTTTTTACACCACTAAGGAGGCACACAAGCGTACAGCCCACCTGATAGTAAGCGGTCACCGTAGCCTATAGCCGCTAGCATAACCAAGGAGGATAACTAACGAGTTGCCAAACCAAAGTATATTCCATGATAAATGTCAATGTTAAATATTATCGTAACAATAATTTCAGAAACATAATTATTGCTCTGTAATTAGTGCTCTGCAGACAGTTCACGTATTGCGTCATTAATCTCTATTACCTCTGCAGCGAAATGGGTTATTATCACGTTAATATTATATTGAAAGGCTGGTGGCACAGTTGCTATTGCAAATATTTTAACAATCTGATGAGGTCAAGGTTATTGTTATACCACTAAGGTGGCACACAAGCATACGGCCCACCTGATGGTAAGCAGTCACCGTAGCCTATAGCCGCTAGCAATACCAGGGGTATCACTAACGCGATGCCAACCCTGTTGTTGATGAGGACTCAATGTGTTAGCAGCATTACCATTAGCGCAGCATATCCTCGTGGAACACTGGCAACCTTACTCACGCAGAAATACAAGACTACATCAAAGTAGTGTTATTTGACTGCAGTTTTCACCAAGGTTTTTAATGGGAAAACTCACGGGAGATCCCATTTAACGTTAATTAACTTTAAAATCTCATGTTACCTTACTTATTAGCTTGTTAATAGAAGATACCATTAACATAGGATACACAAATTAATACAATTTCTTGCAAAATTTTGCAGATTCAATAATAGTTTGCTTAAAAGCTTGGTCATTTGGCAAAACCTCCCCAACAGCAAGCATTTAATAACCCATGAGTATTAACTCGGTATAACATGAAACGAAATAGGAGGCACCGCAAAACCGCGGAAGCATGCAGCGGATCCTACAAGCCCACTGCCCTTAGCGAGATCTGAGGTCGTCCCGCACATAACTCTATCCTATTTGGTAAAGCTTTCGCGTAAGCCCTTTGTATTCAGTGGTTTTAAATATTAACAGAAATAAATAACGCATGAGAATAATAATATATAGAAGTATGTACCTATAGAGGTAGAAAATATATTGCGGGATATCGATCGATGATAAAATGTCGAAGTCTCTACTTTTCTTTTGCAACTTAACGCGATGTATTAACGTAATGTTCGCTGATTGATTGATAAATAAAAAAGTAAAAGATTATATTTGTATCTATCTACAGCGGCTTTAATGGCTGCAGCCCTTAAATATATGTAAATGTAATAATTTGTATCTGTACCTTCCATAGATCTGTGGGATCGCTGCGGTGAGACCCCGATCGACCAGCAGATCAAACGCCGCAAGTGGAAATGGATCGGCCATACGCTCCGAAGGGACCCTGATCATATACCGAAGCAAGCCCTTGACTGTAATCCCCAAGGAAAACGTAAACGTGGCCGCCCTAAGCAGTCCTGGCGTCGGACGATCATCACAGAGGCGAAGAACATAGGAAAGACTTGGGGCGATCTGAAGCGCGAAGCTCAAGACCGAGCGGGATGGCGGAGCACTGTGGAAGCCCTCTGCCCCATCTAGGGGACACAGGAACATAAGTCAAGTAAGTCAATAATTTGTATCTCGTTTCCGTTATTGCCCGAAAATTAGAATCAATCCTTTTCTCGCAAATCCATAAAGGAAATAAACTGTTCGCAGAAATAATTGAAAACAGCATAGGTATAATTCTATCCCTTTTTAAAATAAAAATATATAATTCGAGAGATAATTACTCGAACATCTTCTATTCACACAAACATCGCAAAGCAAATCATAATTCGTGCTACTTAAAGTCGTATTTCGATTGCTATGATTCGAGGAAAATTCCTCGCCTAACCTATTTACCAACTCCAAAACAAACCTCTCCAAAGCTAAGTTTCTCAATTTAAAATTCAATAGTCCCACAGTTTCCCCATTATTTACATGAGGGACATAACGTCCAAGTTTGGGAAACGCCGACATAAATTTCGGCCGAGAAGAATTGGATATAGTGCCGCCTCTTTGTCATGCGAGAGCGAGTAAAAGCTTTCGCATTATTATTAATGTTTGGTGAAGGAATCTCCTAAATCTATCCTGGAGGTACACAGAAAATGATACTCTATTTTGAGCGGTAGAGGAATGCTATTCAAACAGCAGCCGAGTCGGATAAGAGATGGAATTTAAAAGTCTGGATGATTCTGGTGCCGTTATCGAGTGAGTCGACTTACTAGACATGTTTTTAATAATGTAGTGCATAGCCTTTGAGGTACTATTTTTTCTTCACTAGCTTTTCCCCGCGACTTTACCGGCGTATCAATAAACTATTATATTGCCTATGTTACTCAGTGATAATGTAGCTTTAAAATGGCAAAATAAGTTTTGAAATCGGTCCTGTTTTTAGTTCGTTACATAGAAAAATTCAAATCTTTCCTATTTATTTATAATTATTATATAGCGGATAAAAAAACTAGCTCTATGGTATTGTTTAGGAAAGGAAGACAGTTTATAGAATACAAGTATACTCTGCAGCCGGGAATGCAGTTTGAATTTCGTCATTTTACCGTATGACCATTAAAAAAGTTGTGTCATTAAAAATCCTAGCTATGTAATTATTTACAGTTACCAACGTCAACTTGAATATATATATTATTATATTAAGAGTTTTTTTTTGTTTTCTTTGAAGGAGATTAACATTTCAGGGCGAATGATTTATAAAAACGTGTTTAATAACATTCATACATACATAAATATCATCACATCAAGTCCCTCACCGGGTAGGCAGAGAGTATAGAGCGCCATTTCACTCTTTACTCACATACCTTGGTTCTTTTATATTCAGCATTCATAAAATAAATAAATTCTTAGCGTGGACCTAACCTAAAACAGAACCAACGTATCGTGAATATCTCAATATCGTATTCAGGCGGTGTATCAAAGCTCAAAGTACATAAAATTGGCTTGGAGTGACCGCGAGCTGACAAACCCGGCTGTACCCGGCTCCCTGTTTTGTTACCTTACTCCTTGTTCTTGCTTCGGTAAGGAGCTTTGTGAGCCAAATTGTATACTGCATACGCTGCCTGAGGCTCCGGTTCTTATGTTAAAGCTTAGTGAAGCATTTTCACCGGCATTTTTGTGCGGAATATTTTGTGATAACGTTTTTTTGTTACTTTTTTCTATAAACGCCTCAGCTTCGCACAACAATTTACAAATTAATCAAAAATTATTTCGATATATCCGGTGAAATTTCAAAACAAACTCATATAAACATTGTCCTGATAATTACGAAAACATAAGAATACAGTCAAATTGATGGAGCCGTTCTCAATGCATGTGAAATGTTTATATTATAAAGAGGAAAGATTACTATTTTTGTGTGTATGTTTGTATTGAATAGGCTCCGAAACTACTAGACGCATTGCAAAAAATCTTCCACCGTTATAAAGCTATATTATCATGGTACTCCATGATAATATAGCTTTATATTATAATATAATATATATATTATACATACATAGGCTATATATTATAATATAATATATAGCCTATGTTACTACATAGGCTATATATTATATTGGCTGCCTGCCCCGGCTTTGCACGGGTAGACAAAATATTTGATAAATGTCTACCCGTGCGAAGCCGGTGCGGGTCGCTAGTGTCTATATAAATATAAAAATGTTACGTACATGCTATAATTTCAGACAGCCATTAATTCAATTTACACATACAAACACAGTACTTTTAAATGTAGTTGATAATATGGTGGTGTAACGCGCTTATACCAATTAGCTACCATATGCTAATCCCGGTATGTTTATGGCTCAACAAGGTAATTATCAGAAGTGGTCAAATCTGCGCGTGGATTTTGCAAATTGCACGCGCTTATAATTTGGTTATAAATCCACCCATGTGTGTTTTATGACTGATGCACTATTGCAAGCATTTTTTACTACGACATAAATACATTTCCCGATTTATTAGCTTGTTTCTTGACACAAAACACACCTACTTACCTACTACTTACCTACCTACTTATAGATAAAAGATCTGACCCAAACCGGAATCATGCGGTAGCGTGCCAAGAATGCTGCCAGCATTGCCACGCTGGATAGCAATGCTGATTCACTGAGCGAGATATGTTCCAGCACACCTGTCACGGGAGGCCTCAACCAGCCGACGTGAGACCTCCTTGAAAAGCTGAAAAGCATCCGGGCCCCAGGGACCCAGAGTTTCAACCGCAAATACAGAAAATATGTGCCCTGGACCAAAACATGCATATTTCCGGCGCTTGAGGCACTCCTGCTGAGCAGCAGCGGCGCCGGCCGCCACCGAGGTGCCAGGGAGATGAGACGGAGCCAGGGTATCGACACAAGTTGCATCCCACACCAGGGGCCGACCCAATCTCCATGGCACCAACGACATGCCATCCGACCTCCGGCCAGCGCCAAGCCGACTGGTTCCAGTACAGCAGGTACTCCGGCGGTGACCAGAGCCCGGCGTAGCAGGTCATTACGGGTCGAATGACGTGACAGAAACACTCTTCTGGAATTTTTCCATATTATTATGACATTTATTTTATTTATGGAAAGATCACCAACAGACGAGTACAATTTTATAAATTGCTCAGAGAGCTATGAATTTTGATTTACTAAACTCTTAAGTAGGTAACCTCATAACTAAAACTATTAACAAATATAGCTGAAATCAATGAATCTAACATACGAGTAATGTATAATTTAGTCTAACGTGTCGCAGAATGGCGAGTCTTGATATTATATAGATTTTTATGTTATCGAAGATAGATACGAATATTCAACAAAATTGTATAATTCTGCTACCTTCAGTTAATTTCCACCTTAAACTGATCAGTCGAAATCACTCGACCATATAACCTCCAAATAGACGAAATAATAATAATATTTTATGCATCTAATAGATCATTTTATTATACGGCCATTCCCGTGGCCCGGCAGAATTATTCGACTCATTTCCCTTACTTAGCATTCATTCCCATTCTTCAACCGGGAATCACGACCAAAGCGGGACTGTGTTCGATGGTAGGCGTCGCTCGCAGTCACTCACAATACAACTCCCATATACACATATATATGCTTTTATTTATATGTGGCGCACCAAATAAATTCTCTATAAGTGGTATTTGCGAGGCCGTCGCTCCTCCAGCCAGGAATGAAGTTTTATGTACTCGAGATTGTCCCAATAGGACGCTCGATAAAAACGGGGCTTGTCGAGAGCCGGAAACGTCGTCCCCATTCTGATAGTAATAGACAAATTTGTGGGCCAATTATTTTGGTGTTTGGATAACGGGAGTATCTATGTTTTCACTTTCTTTTCTGTTATTTGAAATTGAAAATTACTGCTTCCCTAATTTTAAGGGGACATCAAATTTCATTGACGAGACCACTGCTCTAGTGGTAAGTATAGCTGTCAGCTACGTATTTTAAGTATCTTTCTACAAAAAAAAGTATGTAAGTATCATATCAGCTGCTGGTTCCCATAGTACAACTTTGCTTAGTTTGGGGCTAGATGACGCTGTGTGATGAATATCCGAGCATTTTAAGTAAAGATAAAATAAACTCGAGTTAATCTCTTGTCCCAATTCACTGCACTGTCCCGTAATAATATTCATCGAAAACAAGTTGCGATACACAGGCTATATGCATTCAGCTTGCAGACTAGCTACGTAATATCTATTACGTAAATATAGGGCAAGATTAACTTTGAAATAACATCGCAATTCGAGGTTCAAAACAATTTCCATTGAAGAGTACACCGGACTCACAAGCTAGATGTAGCGATACGCGCACCGCCTAGGCTTTTTATTAAATTGCTTTACATTCACTAAATGTAGCTTACTATCGCATCGGCCATCGTAGAAATTTCAGCTTTAAGATTGAATGCGCTAAAGTATAAAATACAAAAACCACCGTAAAACTTATTAAAATAATTAAAATATACTGTAGTGACTTTCGGTTAAGGCTCTAAGTGCAATGCAACATTGTAACTGTTCGAAGGTGGGTAGTGCTTTGAAACCATGTAGCTTCCACATAGATTTGGAATCACAAAATGTATGTTAAATTTGAATATGTTTTATTGTAAGGAATGTTGTCCGAGTCTGCAGGTCTTTGTACAATATTCCCTTTAGGAAGCCTGTAGCCTTTATTTACGGATGATGTCGACAAACAACGTGACTATTTTCAAATCTATATCAAACCAATACGAGTAGGAGCGGGCAAACAAAACTTACTTTGAGTTCGACGGAAATTACGTAGGTAACACAAATTTGTTATGTTTGTAAACGTTCCGTTTTCAAATGTTTGTTCGGTAAATAAACAAAGGTAAATAAGGCTCCGAGCGAATGTTTGAGGCGGAGGAGTGACAAAATGTGACTCGGTACCTGACTACCTGCGTATCGTTATCCCACTAATATTATAAAAGCGAAAGGTTGTGACTATGGATGTAAAAGATGTATGTTTGTTACTCTTTCACGCAAAAACTGCTGAACGGATTTGGATGTAATTTGTTACATACTAATAGTTTATAATCTAGATTAAACATAGGGTACTTTTTATCTCGGGAAAATGTTAGGTTTGTCTGGGATTCTAAGCTCAACGTGGACCAAATCGCGGGCTGAAGCTAATTAGTATACATTTTGGCTTTTAAAGCTCTGGAGACATGCATGTGATTGTTTAGTAGTATGTACGGTATACCGCGATCAGTGAGGTCATTATATTAATACCCATACCCAATTTATTATAGAAAGAGTAATAAGTAAAAAAAACTACTTCTCACACTTTTACTACAGCAGTTTATTTCTGCGGTTTTATTCGGTTGTAATAACGTCCTTGCTTGTTCCATATACAAGGTTCAATATCGACGCGAAAATCATACTGCTATAAAAGAAATTACAATTATTCTATAAAATATCGAACTTTTTACTAAGAAAATTATAATATTATTAAATTTTTACTAATTTTGTTCTTTAAATTAACACAAATTTTAATGAAAAAGCCTTATTAATTTATTAAATGCTAGTATTTTATTTCTGGAATTAATTTACAATGTTTAGTCTTGAAAATCCCTTCGCATTCCATTTAATAATATTTTATAAATATTTGTAAAACTGCTGTGATTCAGAGAACGGGTATAGAATAATCGTTGGACTACCTATGTGTTTTTGAAATTATATTGATAATTCATATAAGCTATTCCATTTAAGCACAATGGGTTAATTCGAAAATCTGTATCATGTACACGCTACGTAGGATACAGAAAGTTTTAGAACCAGGTGACGTCACAGACCGTGGATAGCAGCACTATTTCGTTAATTAAATTGGTAGAGTAACCGAGCTCGCTTCCCAAGAACGAACATAGAACCAGTGTAACAACCAGCGTGGTGTGTAATTTTTTTTTTACTCTTTGGCTGTTTTAAATCATATTTTTAAGCAATGTATTGAATATTCATTTGTATGGATATGGATGGAAAGATAAAGAGTAGGTACTCGGACCCGTTAGGTATATATGAAGAGATTGATGAAGGTAAATGAAACATAAAAACATGTGTATGTGAAGAGTGAAATAATAATGATAAATTGTTTATTCAGTAACATTACAATTTAACAGAAATGGCGCTCGACTTGTTGTCTACCCAGTGAGGGAATACCCGTGATCATTATTTGTTTTTACATACACATGTATGTATAGATACGTGATAAATTTAGTAACAAAAAATATATCGTAATTTTATTATTATGGTGTGCCGTTTCTTAACCGCCTCTTCATTTCAGCTCCTTGAAGCCACTTGAGAGGAAAATGCGCCCGCGCAGGGTAATTAGTGCAAGCTTGAAACATTTGATGCTAGCATTACATTACAACCAGTTTACAGGCGCTTATAGGTTATGGTGACCGCTTATCATTAGATGGGCTGTACTTGCCACCAAAGTCTCTTCGAGGAGGTGTATCCGAAATCATGATAAAATATCTCATCATCATCATTATCATCAGTATAAAAAAACTCTAATAAAATATAGCAACATCGTCTGAGTAGCCCTTAAATTATCAACTCAATAAGTAGGGCCATAAAAGCAGCGGTTAAGAGTCTGAAGGTCGAAGTCATATAAAATGTATTGACTCGCAAAATCTCTAACACAAACGTTAAATAATTAAAGTGGGCACTGGCCGGGTGGGCCGTCCTCAAACAGTAATAAAACTTTAAGAGCCCGGCGTCGATGGAGGTTATCTAGCCCTCATTGACGCCTAAGCAAGATTGAAAACATGAGTCAGCGGTGATTCCATCCCGAGCCAACAGCCAGGTGGCGCGCGCCGGCTCGATACGTAGGGAGGTGCATGAAGGTGATCGAGAAGAGAATACAATCATTATATCGAATAATACGTGTATCGTATTGTTATGTAATTTTTCTCCGCAGATCCTACTTCCTTGTAATACTCAACATAGCTTCGATTACTTTTTTCTGTTTTTTTCTAAGGTATTTCCTTGTGGACAGCCGAACAGTTGGGTAAAATATTTGGTTGGCAATAAAACTATGCCACAAATTATATTGTCATTTCATCAAGTGGTATATGTATCTGCATTAGACATTCTCATGTTCATCTGGCTAACTAAACTAAAATATTTGCCCCATTCTCTTATTACATTTTCAATATTTAGTTTCAATAAACGAGCATTTTGACATTACATAATTTTATTTGACGGCACTAAAACTCAATTCGTAATCACTAAGCTAACATTTTGAGTAATTCAGGCTTGACAAGACAATTGGCACTAATAATTAATTTTAAAGTAAAAAATATCTGCTAATAATATTTTATCGATATGTTAGAATGTATACACGTCACACGTCCCATGCCTAGCAGCCGATTATCCCTCCCAACTATAACCCCACACGCTGAACTAATGATGTGGAAATTCGCCCACTATATCGACTTGATTGGATTCTGGTGTAAATCTGTTTTTGGATTAGTACTTCATTTGTGTGATATGGATTGATTATTGGAAATTCAAAGCTTGCTTTCAATCCAGCGACTTTAATAGTATCGCCGAATTTGTTTCGGGACCGTCCTTACTCACGTGACTGGTTTCATTATTTGATACCCCTGACCTCAATTTCACAAGTCACTTTGCCTTGGAGTTAATTGATTTGGATAATTTTGCACTCCATTTAACATGACTACGTAAAGATCTTAACAATTTCTGTAGAATTTTGTATGAAAACACACACAAACAGCTCCAAAGTCATTCATAAGACACGCAGTTTTCAATTAAACAGTTACTTCTTAAGTGCTTCTTAATGATAGTCATATTTTGTTTGAAGAATGCATGTGTCATTAATTTGAAAAGCAATTATTTAAATGTATTTTGTTGTATGTATTATCTTATGTACACCTGGTCCTATGTTTCACTGTCACCTGTGGTCGACTGGTAGGCAATGTTCTACCATTGTACCAAAATTGTGCATGAACTTTAAATAAATAAAAACGTTCACATTAATTTGAAATTTGAAGTAATGTGTCATTAATTAATTAATTTTGATATCATTTTATAAAATTCCGCTTTGTATGAATCTATACCTTCGTGTTTATTAATCAAATTTAATTTAAATTTTCATCTTTATATTTCCATTTTAACGGCTACTAAGTCACGACTTATAAGTCAATTACGCCCAGTAAAATGAGTGAAACAACCTGCCACCTTGTAATGGTTCATGTAATTAAGTTTTTATGCAAATGTATTGAATTTATTACAAATAACTACGTCAATAGTTTACTCGTAAAACATTTTAATCGCTTCAGTGAGCTATATTTCAATAAACACAGCTAAATAACAATGTATCTGTTGTTGTATACTGATCAAACTTTTTACCCGTTCGTGGTAAATGAACCATTCCGTGCCAATTACTTGCTGTAGAATACATTTCAGCTTTAATTAATTGTAAAATTATTTTATCATATTGCTTCGAATATAGATACACAACTACAGTTTTAATAATAAGCGACCTGATTGGGAATTCGTGTTTTATTTTATTAACTTTTTTGGGACGCATTTAACTAAGTAATAAATAGGACCAGCCTTTATTCAAAATAGATTAAACTATTTATTATAATAATAAATTATAAAACCTCAAATGTATGTATCATAATGATCCTGTTCAGAGAAACCAAGATAAAGGTATGGAAATATTGCATTGTCATTCGTCCTTAAATGTGGAAAATTTTCGAAATAATCAGAGGCTTAGTAGTCAAAATCAAAAAAAAAAAAAAATCGTTGATTCAATGTAGGCCCTAAAAAGGCACTTATGAAGGTCTAAATTACTTACCTCCGGTTCGGAAAAAAAAGCCACCTGACAAGAACCGGCAAGAAACTCAGTGCTCTGCCTTTTTTCATGTAACAATCACGATGTAACAAAATTCTTATCGACATTAGTAAGAAATTATAAATATCAAAATTAAAGCTACCAAGTTGGTTTACTTTCAATGAAATTCATATTTTTTCAACTATTACAATTATTGGAATTCCGTAACAAAAATATACATACATAGAGGTGAAGGTAATCAAATAATAAGATTATAATTGCTTATTTATACTGCTAAAGAGGAACAGAACATATGGCTTTAATTAGATTATAATTAATAATTCGATTATAATTGCTTATTTATACTGCTAAAGAGGAACAGAACATATGGCTTTAATTAGATTATAATTAATAATTAGATTATAATTGCTTATTTATACTGCTAAAGGGGAACAGAACATATGGCTTTAATTTTGTGTGAGGTCCATAATAAAATATTTGAAGTTATATTTTCATCTAGGGACGTCTGAATTATAAAGATCCAATTCACTTATTGTTAAGTATTGTCAGAAGATACGAGCTGAACATGCCGCATCCAGTTTTATCGGTCCCCGGCCATCCAGGGTCAAGTTGTCTGGATGCTCCACAAATGATTTTCCCCGTACAAAGCTAATCTCGTTTCGGCTTTGTTTTTTGTACAAAAACCCTTTACATTCTTTTCAAAGGCTATTTTAATACTTTGTTTGCGTGCAAAGGAATGTTTTTCCATTTTTATTTACGAAATGTCGAAATATATTGCTTAAATCCAGATTAATGGACACAACTAATGCAACTGTTTGTAATTTTACTTATTTTATATAATTTTTAAAACCACTACAAGAATACAGCCCTGATGGTAAGCCGTACTAGCTTATGGACATTTTCAAAACCAGGGGTATCACTCACGCATTGCCGACTCTAAGACTAAATCTTGTTTAGGTATTGCTTTGCGTAGCACTACACTAAGAAACTGTAGGTAGAGGTAGGACGAATTTGGGTTCACGAAGACCGCAGTCAAATAACACTACTTTGATGTATTGTTGTGTTTCTGCGGTAAGTAAGGTTACCACTGCTCTATTAAAGGATACGCTGTGCTAGTAGTAATGCTGCTAGCACAGTAATTCCTCATCAACAATAGAATTGGCAACTCGTTAGTGATACCCGTGGTATTGCTAGCGGCTATAGGCTACGGTGACTGCTTACCATCAGGTGGGCCGTATGCTTGCGTGCCACATTAGTGGTAAAACAAATGTTTTGTCATCGGTTCAATTTATTCATACAAACAGACAAGTGGGATCTACAAGAATCATCTTAGTAAAACTTAACTTCACATTCGGAAATCAATATACTCCATCGTAGTCAAAATACGTTATCCTGTTTTTCTACGTCATTGAACAGCTTGTAACATACATAAGGGATTGAATGGCAAAGCAATGGCGAAGAGATAATTCATACAAGCATATTGCATTAAGCCTTAAATGTTTGCAAATCTCGAACAGATTAAAGACTCGCTTATCGCCAAGCTCAACAATTTCCGATGGCATATTTTGAATAAATTCTCTTTATAAAATATACTTTCATTCGATTTATTCCGTTCGATTGGAAGCGAATGAGGAACGAACGAATGAACGGTATCTGTGACCATTCACTCGTGCAAAGATTTGGGACACTCGACGTGAGCGAATGATTTGATTGATATTGAGGTGCGCTGGTACACGCGTGTTATACGTCACGCGTGGTCTACGTCACGCGTAGTATACGGCACGCGTGACGTAATGGAACTCACATTTAAAATATTGCTGCGTGATTTGATGCGGTGTTCAGCGCGAAGTGTTCTTTCGCGTGTAATGGAAAAAATAATGGGATTGACATTAGGCTCTTGTTTATTGTACATTTAGAAATTGTGCTAGGCACGGCGAAGCAAGTGTAGCCGAAGGTATATGCATGCTAGCAATTACAGTGGTATTGCTAGCGCATTGCTAACTTTATTGTTGATAGAACTCAGTGTGCTAGGAGCATAATATATCCTTACTGCCAGCATAGCGTAGCTGCGAGGGGCTCTTCAAAATATTAATCACCGTAGAAATACAGAAATACATCAGTGTAGTGCTTTTTTACTGCGGTCTTCCGTAAGGTACAGTCCCCAATCGGACGGAATTTTCTTTTTGGGAAATCCTATTTCGCTCTACCTCTGTGGAGTTATAAAAACCGTGATATCACTTTTTTGCTTAGAAGCCTTCGTCATGTCATATTCACGGGTCAGTGATTGGCCACGTTCTCACCTGATGGTAAGTGAAGATGAGGTCGAGGGTGGAGCGCGCTTGTCCGTCAGTAGCCTATTCACTCTAGTCTGAAAGAGTCTCAGGTTGTAGGATTCAGGGAACACTGACGGGCGAGGATTCGAGTCAATGTAATTTGTATTAAAAGTTACAGGAATAAAAAGCTCAAGAACCCTTTACGCACTACGATGAACGCTTACATAGACCCCTCTCCTGCTTTTCATATTAAATCACTGTTTCAGATCAAGCTTACTTTTTATCTCATAGTAAGTACGCAGTGTTCTTTGAGATATTCCCGTCCAAAATAGTGCCTAGCGGAATAAGTTATGTGCGCCTAAAGGAATATTTCACAGCGAGGGGAGATTGGGCCTCAAATTGTTTTATTTGTTCAAACGACTGTGCTTTTTCAAGTATTTATACCTTTTATTGTAACTCTCACGAAATATTTTCAAATAGACCTTTTTGGTACGCTTCGAGTTAGCATTTGTTTTGTGTATCTTTATACCTACTGATGGGATGGAAGCCGTTAACAAATTTAAATACATTTTAGAAATGTTTAATCTTATTTCAATACTAGCTGTTTCCCTGCGACTTCGCCCGCGTATCAATATAGTATGTAGCCTATTTTACTTAGTGATAATGTAGCTTTCTAACGGTGAAGGAATTTTTGAAATTAATTCAGTAGTTTCGGAGTCTATTCAATACATACATACACACATACAAAATTACAAATCTTTCCTCTTTATAATTATATAGGTATATAAATATAAATATATAAGTATATAGAAAAGAGATTAGTAAGAAAGAAACTATAGATTCTGTATTTAATTTATCTTAAAATTTCACATCTCACAATGTGTACTCACTGTTATAGAATGTAGGCAGTTGAAAATATAAAGGGCAAAACATTTTAAAAATCATTTTAAACACTTTTAGGGTAATGTAGGAATGTGTTTTTTATTTCAATTATCATTAAACTGTCATGATGTTACATTAAACGAGTCGCGCTGTAACAAGGCATAAATTAAACGCTGCTTCCACAAACAGATAAAAATGCATATATACTTACCTACACTGTAAACCATGAATATACACTATCTATTACATCGACAGATCTGAAAATGTATCTTTTGTACCTACTTACCAAATAATCACGCCAAATGTGTTTTATGAAATGCCAATTAAACGACACGACAAATATAAACTTTGAAAAAGAGGTTTATAATTATAACAACAGCCCGTTCTTAGGGTTCCGTAACCGAAGGGTTACCAACGGAACCCTATTACTAAGACTTCGCTGTCTGTCCGTCTGTCTGTCAGTTCGCTGTATCTCATGGTCCGTAATAGGTAGACAGTTGAAATTTTCACAGAATATGTATTTTGATTGCCGCTAAAACAACAAATAATAACAAAAAAAAAAAAAAAAACGCCTCCCTATCTAGAAACCAGTTTTGTTTTTTAGTACGAAACCCTCGGTGTGCGAGCCCAAGTCACACTTGGCAGGCTGAAATGTAAGAATATCGCCCTGGTAGCACACATATAATATTCTATGTGAATAGAGACCATAACTTCAAAACTGCTACCGGTACAGACATATAGACAGCATAGGCTAATTAAATACAAGCTATTTTCAACATTAATTTAATATACACAAGGTACATTGTAGCCCACTTACCTCCACTCGGTATGGACGAAGTGGTTGCCACGCAGAAGCAGTGAAGCAGCATAGAGAGGAGCATCTTCGTCGTCATTATCACGGGTATTTGGACTCTCATGCTGTCATCTTAGTGCCTACATTTGACTGATATCATTTCGCCTTCACCCGCGTTGAGCAATCAGGTGGTTGTTGCGTCATCTTGAGCTGAAACAACGGTTAAAAACTTTTTTACTATGATTTGTGACGTCACTTTGAATAGTTTGACGGTGTTATTAAAAAGAAAAAAAAACAATCAACAATCATTTATTCAGTTTAGGCCCTTATAAGGCACTTATGAAGGTCTAATTTACCACCGGTTCGGGAAAAAATTGCCTGAGAACTAAGAACCGGCAAGAAACTCAATGCTCTGAATTTTTTTCATGTAACAACCACGATTTAGTAGACATATATATTAAAAACTAGAGGCCCGCCCCAGCTTCGCACGGGTAGACATTTTTCAAATATTTTATCAATCTTTTATTTTTTTTCTAACAACCAACCTCGTAATTAGAGGAATATTCTAAAAAAAAATTGCGAAATCGGTTCAGCTGCTCTCGATATTTGCGCTTAGCAACACATTATGCGATTCATTTTTATATTATAGATAGATGACTTATTGGGAAATCGAACCTGCGACCATGAGCACAGAATGACCACTGCAGTCTGAGCTACAGGTGTTGAAGTTCAGTTTTTTTTTTGAATCAAACATAGTTATACCTAACTACTTTGACTTCAATGATTTCAAAACTTACTTCCTGAAGCTTAGCTTGTAAAGTCAATAAAAGGTATCAGACGTAAATCAAACAACGGCACATCCTACAAAAACATTGAACACTCCAAGAAGTCGGTTTACGAGTAATCCGATTTGGTTAAGCTTTTATCCGAGATTGTTGTCAGGACATCCTTGGAAGTTACTGAGAGACCAGTCGGGATTATCATGTCGTTGATTTCATTATTGAATGCTAAAGTATATGGCCTTGCGCTGGTTTACAATTATTCAATCCTACTACTATTATAAATGCGAAAGCTTGTGAGTATGAATGGATGCATGTTTGTTACTCTTTCACGTAAAAACTACTCAACGGATTTGGATGAAATTTGGAACACAGATAATTTATAACCTGGATTAACATATATGATAATTTTTATCTCGGGAAAATTTTAGGTTCCTCTAAGATTCTAAGCTTAACGCGGACGTAGTCGCGGGCAGAAGCTAGTATATACATATATTATGGAACATATCTCGCTTAGTGAATCACCATTGCTATCCAACTTGACAATGCTGCCAGCATTCTAGGCACGCGCCCGCGTGATTCTCATTTGGTTCCGATTTTCTATCTATAGGCTTAAGTGTTGTTTTATTAAAATATTTAAATCTGCTCAATGTTAATAAATTTACCAACGAAAATGTCCAAGTGCACGAGGCACAGCTGATTGTGTGGAGCGGTTCTGCCAACTCTTGTTAATTGATGGTTCGTGATGCCACTTTGCTGGCGGATACCTTGCCACATTACCGTGCGTGCCAACACAAACACACGCCACTACCTACCCTACATATATAGTGAAACATGTTCCCCAACCAACTAATAATTTAATAATAAAATTATTTATTATACATATTGTGCAGCCGTTGAAACCATTCAAATCTAATTATAATCACCCTGAACTGTTTCAAATCGCTGTTGGGCTTGGCCCTAGATCGAACCCATTAGTGTTGATACATTTGTGATAGTTATACAATACATTTGTATAACTATCAATCCTTTTAAGGCCTATATTATTCAATTCTGTATACCAATATAAATGATTTTTTTATATCATGTAGGAATTGATGAGTAATTTGAGATGAAAAGTTCTAACCCGGCACCCTTATGCACATAGGTAATGCGCGAGTGATACCCCTGATGTTGCAAGCGTCCGCTACGGTAATCGCTTACCATCAGGCCGTATGCTTGTTTGCCACCTTAGTGGTATAAAAAAACTGATTACCCACTTTTACACAAACGCCATGCTATCAAACCTTCGCGACACATTTTACAGAGAACATCGGATTCTGATCTACCGTTATAATAACGTACAAGTCATAAACACCCGCGTTTATCCCATAAATACAATGATTAGTAGTTTGTAATGTACCATCTGCAGGCATTACCATGATAAGCGCACATAATTGGTATTCACGTGGAGGATCATGCCAGCCATAACCCAACAGTCCTTATATACTCGACACATTCCCGGTACATGCGGCGCGGTCGTAATGCGTATTAATTAACATGACGTCATTTTAAACAATTATATTACCGTTGGAATGTTTAACTCTAACTGAATATATTTGCACTCATCAATCAATTAGCGTAATGGTGGTTAAAACTACATTTAATTAGATTTTCTACGAATAAACACTTACGAAGAAACAAACTGACGGATTATTTTGTACATGTGAGGATTAAATGAAACGGTTATTAATTATTTAACTGACTTAAAATGGAGGAGGTTCTCAATACGACTGTATTTTTTAATGTTTGTTACCGATTACTCCGCCAATTATTAAGCGATTTTGATGATTATTTTTATTAATTACGGGTCAGCGATTGCCCACGATCTCATCGGATGGTAAGTGAAGATTTTAGTAGCCTATTCACTCTAGTCGTAAAGAGTCCCACGTTTTAGGATTCAGGGAACACTGATCTATAAGACAAGCCGTAGTAGTACTTTAGAGTATCTGCCCACAACCAAAGGGGCACGACGTAGTTTTACCAATAGAGCGTTTTCTAAGCAACCTCATTCTTTAAAATGATATGAATATATTTCGCTGGGTCATCAGCTTGCGAGCTATTATTACCTGGGCCTAAGCAAGCCTGTATAGCTACGAAATCATGCTTTGTCAACCTACTTATAGATATATCGTGTACGACTTTCTCACACGATTAATTCCGTAACTTCAATGCTGTTCTGCAAACGAAACGTTTACTATCCTACTAGGATGTATGGATCAATGTTCGTTACAATTTCACGCGAAAACTACTGAACGGATCTGGGTGAAATTTGGAACACATATAGTTTATAACCTGGAAACACATAGGATCTTTTTTTTTTTATCCCGGGAAAATGTTAGGGAGCTCTCGGATTCTAAGCTCAATGCGGACGAAGACGCGGGCAGAAGCTAGTTAAAAATAATTGGTTGTTTGACCCAAGAAATGCTCTTTTGAGATTGATGGAGACGAAGATGTATCGCCTAAATACGTCTCTTTACTCACATACGTCCGGAAACATGGGAGCCGGAAAGGAATTCTAAGTACTCTTTTCTAAGAAATAAATGTTGAAGAAATACGTTGAGTGCGTGTACCTCTGAAGCCGGCTACTTAGTACTTGTTCCTACTTTCATAATTCTAGAATTTGGAATATAATTGTGTAGATCAAGTATAACACTTCAATGGTAATTAACTTCTTTAATGTGTTTTTAACATAAAATATGTAAGCACTTCCACTACAAGATGTAAGATATTTGCAATTTTAGGAAGTGGAAAAAAGGAACCCTTATAGGATCACTTTGTTTTCCGTCTGTCTGTCAAGAGGTTTTATCTCAAGAACGCGTGGAGTTATCCAATTGAAATAAATATGAAATTTTACTAGTTTATTTTTTTTAAATGCAAATTTACTAAAACCTATTCCTGACTCGCGCCGTTTAGTCACCGACGAATAATTACCTCATTTGAAGTTCACCTACTTTTAACCTTACCTACAAGAGTGTACAGAACCCTCAGTGCGCGAGTCCAACTCACATTTGGCCGGTTTTTTTTGTAGCTTAATGTAATATTTTATTTTATAATTAATGTAAAATATATTCCATCTTAATTAGAACCAATGCCGACTGAAACCTGATCATTAAGAAAATTACAAGTAATTTTAACAACCAACATATAATTACAAGACTATAATCAATCCTCAATAAACAAGGCTGAATACGGTCCATTATGGCGGCGTCGTAAAACAATGAAACAGCCGTTTGTACATTGGAAACACTACATTACCTGCCCATAACATTATCGGGCCCATAAACATGCTCGTTCCTTCGAATTCGTAGCAAATGCTAGCAATTTACTTTATTGCAGTCTACGTATCGACCACCAAGATTGCCAGACCCATCGGCCGCACCATCTTTAGACATTGTTACACGTGATTTGTGGTTCACAATACATTGGTTGGTAGATATAGGTTTCGTTGGCCGATTCAACGACATTTTTTTCGAGCTAAATTCGTTGCACGATCTCTCTATTTGTCAAACATGTCCCTAGGGTCTCGGTGCAGAGTCATTGTGTGATGGAAATGAGGTTAGTGGTGACGTCAGCGGGGTGTGCTCTCGTGACGTCACTGGCATGGCTAATTTGATAAATCACCTCCATATTACAGGAGTTTGGTGAAATGCCCTCCTTGATTTCTCTGGTTATGGAGTTATAGGCCTCTGGGGTATTTGTTTCAGGGTCAACGTTTACCTTCATTATTATTGATACGTTCTTTATACCACTAAGGTGGCAATAAAGCATATAGACCGCTTGGTGGTAAACGGTTACCTTAGCAAGCGCGTTGCCGGCCCTTCAGAAATCTCATCACACCCTTCTTGATGAACTTCATGGAAAATTAGCTATAGCTTACAACATCGTTCGCATCAAAGGAATGGATAAAAAAACTTGTAATTATAGAATGTATGCTTTTATACACTAAAGCCTTGAGCATGATATTAAACCGATATGGTGAATCACCCAAAGCCATGTAAAATTCAAACCAACCCGTTCAGTAATTACGGCGCCTACCTCTAACGAGCAAAGACAATCGGCAAATAATACTGAAAACTTCTTCAGACCTCGGTATAAATAATTATGCCGCCCCCTCATAATTCACGTAGCAATCACTTTTAGGAAAAAAATATAATTTTTTGCTTCCCTGCAATTTTATTCGAATGTACACTGTATGTAGGTAAACTTTAGTTTAGTTTACATCTGGAAATTATAGTACCTACTGATATACTTTATAGTATTAAACTGTTTAACCAGATTATGTTGAGTCTAAGCCAAGGTACTGTCAGTTAATAATTTCCATTACAATATGCATGAGCTGCCGTCACTCCAGACAGTATGTCACAAAACCACGTTATTAACGACGAGATTACCACTTCAATACAACTATAGTTCATTTCAACATCGTTTATCAGAGCTGAAATGTGTATTTTGACAATCTTCTTAAAGGTTAGTATAAAAAAACTGGTGTGATGAGATTTTTGCAAGATGTCTAACTCGCGAGTAATATCCCTGGTATTGCAAGCGTCCATAGGCTACGGAAACCGCTTACCATATTCCGTAAGCTTTTATTTACCACGTTAGTCGCTTAAACTTAAGTTTGACAGTGGTGCCAATTCTGTTGTTCAAAATTATTTAACTAATTTGACAGGTCTAAAAATATTGCCACCCTTATTTAACCCTGCACTTGAGAAAGAGATAGCAAGAATTTTAGACTGGTCAAATTAATTAAGTTTAGTAATTTTTGAACAACAGAATCTACACCAGTAACTGATTATTTATTAGTTTGTAAAACAAATAAATAGGTAAGTATTTCAAAAAGTAGTTTTAGCTAAATATTGTACGTTGGTAATTAATTTAATCGTCTTAGTCTAGTTTAGAAAGAGTTCTTTGAAATACTCTGAATGTCTGAAAAGTAATTTGTTACTGGCACTATAGTATTTATAACTCGCTCAGTAATTACTAGATGAATGTTCTAGTGGAAACTCTGGAGTGCTCTTTAAATTAGGATTCATTAGTTTAGTAGGTTTACAGCCCAGTCTTTTGTTGGATGGAATACATTATAAGATTAGCTGCCTGTTTCGCATCGAGCCTACAGTTACTTGAAACCTATTAAAACTTGCATGGTGGAGTTTCTGCGTAGATATTGGCCTTAAGAAAAAAAATCGACTATGTATACGTATCGCTTTTGACACTTTTTGTATGGGAAAATTAGCCTCGCTGCGCCGACGCCGGCAAAAATTTTACATTTTGAGAGGTTCTTGAATAAGTAGTTGAAAGATATTCTTGCAACTAGTACTGAAGAAAAGACTAAAATATGAGTTTTTTTTTAAGTCTAGCGAAGTTAAGTAAGCTTATCTATGTCCAATGGATGGATGGGCGCCCGTACTGTACCCAAACTTCGTACCTCGGAGAGCATGCTTTCGGTCGCGGTTGCCAATTGGATATATTTACGCAATCGTTAAAACTCCGTCACAAATTGAATATCCGACAACTACCAACTACTTTTAGGGTCGACAAGGCACGAGTGATTCCCGTGTTGCAAGGGTCCATAGGTTAAGGTAACCGGTTACCATCAGGCTGCATGCTTGTTTGCAACCTCAGTGGTATAAACAAAAGAAAAATGATTCGATTAAATATTTCTCATTTAGATTTTAAAGCAGATGGTGAAAACCAATTGACTTTGAATTGGTATGTAACAATTTCAACTAGTTAATTCAATTTTAAAGCCTATTGGACATCTGTGTTACTTATTAAGTTAGACCGACCTATGTTACAACAACTAAGCTAAGGGTCAGGAGAAATAAATTACTCCGCGGAATATACACTCTAATACAGCGGGGGTCCTACAGAGGTCCGCGCGGTGACCCCGCAGACCTAATTCCACCAGATTACACCGGCCCGGTCATTTAAGTGGGTATGTTTTAACAGGTCACTCATTACTTCAAAATAACTAAGATATAGGGTTATATATTTTACGTTTCTTCTATATTTTGCTGCTTTGATTTACTGAATTTAAAATAGGTGTTTTTTTATTTATTATGAATGGTACACAAGTCGTTTCAATTTAGTCTCATTGGATTCTAGATTTTATATCCATGAAATTTATTTGTAGATAATTATTTTGTGTGTTCATGGAACGCTCAATTATAGTTTATCGAGATGTTACTTTTATTTTAAAACTATATTGATAAATATACTCGATATATTTTAGGAGCATTCGCTTGAGTGCAGCTAATGTGTTGGCAACGCGAGTTATATTATTATATTAATAGTCAACTGTTAATAATAATAATTACTGAGAATAAAATTGAATCTGCATTTTATCTCCGTTTTATTTGGGGATACAGCAATATCTTTGTCTCCTTCATACCTATCTATCACCTTTCTATTGACGAAATACTTCGCATTTAATGTTGTAACGTTCCAGAGCGGGGAAAAAATAGAATATCCTGTTCTAAGGGAAAATGTTTTTACTTTTTTATTTTCGTCCGTTACTTATAAAAACGAAAATATGTATTAATAAAAACAAAAATTATGAATAAAGACTCGACTTATTCAGATTTATAAAAAGAATAATATTTAATTTTTGAAAATGGAACCACTTAATCAGCGATATCTTCGGAGGGATACGTGCATTGCGTAACGTAGATAGTGTTACTAATAAAAATGTGTGTAAAACTATCTCGTATACAATGGATCACTTTAGCACCTTGTATTAAAATCTGCTTTTAATATCATGAATTATAATTAACTTAATGATAAAGAAATATTACAAACGCTGTTTGTTCAAACGTCAAATGTTAACTTTAAAAACGTTGCTACGAATACAGAAGAATAGAAGGTACCCCTAGGTACAGCAAAACTTTACTTACATAGTAAAATTGTCCCCAAAGCTCTTTTAAACTCAAGTGAAAGTGGCGTAGAACTTTTTTTACGTTCACTGTTCAGCCCACGGCTACATTTCCCAGACCTACTTCACCTATAAGCTCTTAAGGATCTTATAAAATATGCTTTAGAATTATTCATAAATTTACGTACCTGCTAATATTACCTTTTTTATATTCAAGCGATTTGAGAATTTCGGACTACGAAATATTTAAAGATTATTGCTAATGAATGTTCTATTTAAAAATATTTGCATTTTATTTTCTGAAACAATGAAGTCAATATATTATTTTAATACGATCATACGTCAATATATCATTTTAAATTATTTAATCAATTTTATTTGTATTATCCTATCAAACCTTAGGTGCGCTTCGACATATAACTCTACCCATACACGCACATAATATTAAAATAGCATAGGTAACTATAGGCAGAACCTTTGAACAGTCTTTATGGTTGGCCTCATTGAAATAATATTTCTAAACTTATTAAAACGACTTCCAACACGTGGAACACTTCACTATACGAGCGCTTCACTTAACGTTGTCCTAGGTTTCATTAAGGCGGGAGCCCCCAAGGCTGCGTAATGGGGCCGCTACTTCTCCCTTGTTACGTCCTCACACGATGCCCCTTTGTACCCATTGTACACCTGGAATGATCGTTAGGCCATTGTTGGCACAAATAATTTAACTGAACAGTTTTGAGAACTCAAACTTGCGTATTACAACGTTTCTGTACAGGATTTGTGTGTTTGTGTAACTTGGTAGTACCTATGTTATTTGAAATACTGTCGAGTAAATACTGTAGAGTTGAGTCTTTAAGCATCTAAATTACTTTGGGTATTCCTTTCAAGTCCACCGTCTTATTACAGGGAAACAGTAATATTTTCTCTCAAAATAAGCGGTAGAAAAACAGTTCCCCTAATGATATAAACAACGAGTGCTTCTGTCTGTGAATATGATAATGTTTACACAAAGCCTTACGATATTTGTTCAACCGGAGGCGAGGAAACACTCCCATACTTCGTAGATCGGTCTTTGAGAGATCTCGCTCTTAATTTTAAAAACTAAAGTCGCGTTTACTAGATTTAAAAATATCGATTATTAGCTAACAAAATTATTGAATTTCACGATGGTATTTATTTCTAAAATATGGAAATTTTAATGAAATAATAGATTAGTTTACACGTGTGCAGCTTGTCATGGTAGGCAGAGGGTATTGAGCGCAAATTTGTATTCATCATGCAATGTCTACTGCTAGAAACATACTCATTATTCCCATCCTACAGAAATACTCCAGCACTATTCACCTTTCCAATTATTGGTGGGTCGAACAATCTTGTTAAAAATTATCAAACGGTAAATTCTACCAAAACTACGTCTCAAGATACCCATTTTGTTATCTAAATATTTTCCGTTTAATTTATAAGGCCTCACCTCGGTTTTCCATTGTCATTAAGGTTATTGTAAATAAATTGATTAAGAAACCCTTATTCTATTCTGGTGGTGTACAAAGGAGTACTACATAAAATAGAAATCGATACGAAAATGGGTTCAGAATAGCTGAGGAACCCGTCAACACAATCGGATCTCTCTCGATCACGTTTTGTGGTTAGGCCATGGCTCGAATTGATTGTATTGAATAATTAAACTGCTTTACAAATAGCCATTGTTGTAACGAATAGAGTTCCTATGCAGTCTTATAGAAGTTGATGGTGAAAGATAAAACAAAAGTTTTAAAATCACCCAATATTTATGATTAGTTACATCAATCATCTTTCTAGATGAAATCACCAAAGTACTCAATGATGAAATGGTAAAGAGTACTCAAAATCGATGGGCATGTATGAAGAGGTTGATGAATGTACAAGAAGCAAAAGTGGTGTACAAGTCAAGAGTCAAATAGCGCTCGATACTATCCGCCACCCTATGAAGGGTTGGCGTGATGATATGTATGTATGTAAGTCAGTATATCAACCACAGTTTACTTTGATCTTGTTGATAGTATAAATTATGATACATATAATCTCATTCGCATTGATGTCAAACATTACAATTAAGATCCCAGCACTTAAATGTACCTATGCATATCTATCAATGCTTCGCACAATATGTCTCCATCCAATTGACCGGGCTCGTTTGAAACATTAACGAGAGATGTATACAGTATAAATGATTCGCTCGCATAGCCACGGCGCTTGTCAATAATTTATTATTTTCGTTTCCTTTTAAAAGAAGCCATTAACGCCGTTGAGTGCTAGTCGAGATATTCGCCTCGTAAAGAGAATTTAGAAGAAGCTTCTTGCTTGGCGGCTCTTCGGGCTTATCTTGTATTAAGTAAAGCTTTCGAGAACGCTTATCAAATTTCTGGTGCGATAAAATGTGTGTTTGATTTTTTGTTGAATTTTCACGTCTTGTGATGTATCATAGATGATAAGATGAAATTAATTTCATACTCGCCTTTCTGTGCGAGAAGCGTTTATCTACTCATAGAAGTCCATCGTTTCAGAGTACTCTTTACCTTTCCGTCGCAGAGTTCTTTGTTAATTTTATCCTAAAGTTAGACCATGGTGTAATAATTCTTAAAATGTATAATGTTACTATAAGTACCTGTCTTAACATAGTATAAAAACAGAGGTGCTTTCCGCAGTCTATTTGCACAGACCTTTTAAACTACGCAATGGATTTTAAAGCGGTTTTCGCAAATAGTCGGAGTAAATCCTGAGGAAAGTTCTTATGTATAATTGAATTTTATTTAGCTTTTGTGTAAACCTGTGCGAATCCGGAGCGGAAAGCTAGTCAATATCAAAGTAAAATATGAATAGAGTAACAAAATACTTAACACTGAAAATGTTGACGAGTCGACAAAGGCAATAGCACGCCTAATATAACACAACCCGCTATATTCCGTGCAATAATAATTTGTAACGAAATAATTATTATTCGATTACAAGTTATTAACCCAATTACAACAATTCCAGCAGTTACCGGAGAGAGGTCCACTCCAACGCCCTCAGGCTATAAAACATGTCCGACACTTCAAACGAGCCGTTAGAATCATTAACCCAATTTCCAGTAATTTTCGCCATCGTTTCTTTATACACTTAAGTTATCTGATACTTCTACCTGCTGTGCTTTTATATGTTTTAGACTTCTAAAATAAGTCAAGTTATCATTATTTGATTTCACTTCAATAGATTGTTGTTCTCAATCGATCAAATCAAATAATTTATCACGTGATTCTCGAGGCGGGACTTACTGGGGAGCATCATATAACTCATCAATTACTCAGACTGGAATAAAATATCTTTGTAGTTTTATTCTATTCGAAAAAGAGAACCTACTTTGAATACGACTTGATCATCAATCAAAGTTCTCACTCACATGTTAAATTACACTTCACTTACCTTGATTAAGCTCAACGAGATTTTTTTTTTTAAATAATCAGTTGAGGAGACCAAACCCGGAAAAAATATTCAACTTTAAATAAACCGAGGAATCTGACAATCTCTAACAAAAAACATCCCGAATTCCTTAACGAAAATCAATGTTACCCTTAAGATTATCCAATACTGGTGTTTCGGATAAAAGTGGGCTATAGAGACCCTAATGAGAGCGACACAAAAGCATCGAGGGCTGCGGGAAGGTCGCGGTGACGTCATAGCTATAGTGCTGGTGCTCTGTACATACAGACGCGATGGAGAGCGGTTGGAAAGCATATTTTTTTATAAACGACACACCAAGTTTTTACTGACTAAAACTAGCTGTCACTACAGACGTTGTCCTGTCTTAGCTATGAGTTCATATGACAAATAAACCATAAAACAAAGGTCCTTTAGTTAGTACCGATTCTTTTTTCAAATTTTATTTACACTTCTACTTACAATAATAAACACAAAAAAAAAAAATTGCGAAATCGGCCTAGCCAGTTACGTGTGATGCCGTGACCAAGGGGAATAGGGATTCATTTTTATATATAGAGATTTTTCCTCCGACAAAAACGCTGGGCTGAATACATTCATAATAGACTGAATGCAATTGATGAGATCTATCTTTATTTTATTATGAGCGAAATCCGATTTCACTCATTATATCTACACGCGTCTAGTATTAATTTACAGCTACTAATAGAATCCCTATTCTTGGGGTTAGTGTTGTGTAATTGATAGATTTGAAATAAACGATACAGAATTCCAGTCATTGGGAATTTGTAGCCACTTCTTCGCCGTTCAAGAATTTTGTTCGCAGTCTTCCCTTATTGTAGTTGGCACAGTGTGCAAGCAACAGAATAGCTCCGATTACCGTTCGAGCAGCCCATTGTGCTAAACCCTAAAATGGCCCGAGGCGGCCTCCAGTGCCCCGGATCATTATCGCAGGTCTTTTTGTCCTGTCGTCCCTTTTTTGCACTACCCCGTGTAAGACAGCGAATGGGTAATAATTGAAGCACAAACCGTTTTTTGTCGAAGTCGTTACAGATTTTAATGCGATTTCGGTCTCCTGTTCCCTTGATGCCACTTTTTGAGTCATTAACTTGTGTTTATTGTGAACAACTTTGCATTGGTTGTTTTGTTTCATTTACTTTGTGCGGAATTATTATAATTTTATTGTAACGTAATTTTTATCGATATCAAGACGACGGATCATTTTGAATTTTTTAATGTTTTAAGAACCGATGTCAATACAATAATTCCATAACTTTATCCTAATATCCTGACCACGATCATCAGGATACATTTTGAAGCGTACTTTTTAATCTTTTAAACTATGTAATAATAATTATCCATCAAATACAAAATTCATAATTTTTAGGACCTTATCCGGCGCCACACAACTCTTCATCAAAGTTTAACGCAATTGAAAATAATATGGAAAACAAATATACATTTTAATGTTGAAAAGGGTTTCAATTTGGCATCTGCAATATACCGATTGTAATACCTTCCGTAAAAATTACTCTGTGAAATCAATGCTGGAATACATAACACTACGAATTATATTATATACTCTGAGATATAAGTAAATCATAGGTTACCCAAACACCCTCAGAATAAATAT
This sequence comes from Falcaria lacertinaria, assembly GCA_951449985.1. Taxonomy (NCBI): domain Eukaryota; kingdom Metazoa; phylum Arthropoda; class Insecta; order Lepidoptera; family Drepanidae; genus Falcaria; species Falcaria lacertinaria. The sequence continues at coordinate 9,547,389 of OX602124.1, forward strand.
CTGGACGTTATACAAAATATTTGCTTACGGGAATCGACCCCGTGACCCTTGATGAGGCAAGCTGATTACTCGTCCACCAGATCAAGTCGTATGCAGTATTAAATTATTATTTTTTTTTCCTTAAATTAAAATTGAGTTACTGTTTGTCTGTCTCTTGTGGCTTTGTGTTGAATAAATTAATTTACGACATAAAACTCGGTTGTAATAAGACGCCTTGCTGGAATAGTCGCGATGAGGATGTATTTCATATAAACCTGGCTTTTTCCCCACCCTCCGGGTAATTATGGGCTCGTAGATTTAATGAATTTATTTTGGACTCTCTAACTTTGAAGCTCTGTTAAGAATTTCCATTTCATTCAGCGCCTTCCACTGGAGTTGAGAGCTCAAGTTACAGCTTTGAACTTATAAATTAGGCAATTATAAATAGGGGCTTAGCTCCATCACACGTAAGTACTAACGTAGACAAGATATTACATATTTGATGGAGGTATTGAATGGTAGTATTAGCGGCTAATAATGCGTAGTACCTACTATATACGTTTTATTTTATTAATTTCAAACAAGTAGTTTGCCCGCCTGATCGTAAACGGTTACCACATCCTATGGATGTCTCCAAATACTTCATCTTCATCAGGTTTCTAACCTTCCGTTGAGAGAAATTTTAAATTGATTCTGAAAAAGAACATGAATTGAAATTTAAAATGAAAACTAATTCTTCTCATCAAAAATCGTATACTGCGGTAGATTGTGAAGTAAATCTTTGTAAAGTCTAGTCAAATAAAGATGATTTTGACTTTGAATCACTCCGCTAACGAACAAGCTTTCTATCTGCCGGCTAGTATAGCGCATCTGCGAGAAGCTCTGGAAACCTCACAGACCACTGCAATATTGCAATTTTTTATAAAGTCTACTATCACAGTCGAACAGCTCTGATTTATTTTTCAGAGTAATCCCTGAATGCCCTAATCTGTCTTTATATTTTTTTTGACAGAGCAAATTCGAGACAGCATTTTAAACTGTCACGAGGAGAGGGTAACTGTGAGAGGGCTGTGGACACCAGTATCAGGCTGGTCATGTACTGATTTGACGGTGTAGAGGTGTAAAAAACACAATTTGATTAGACCCTTCAACTTATAACTTACTCCACAACATTATTCACGTATTTTAATCTCGGATGAACGGGTCTAAGGGAGGCATTTCTTTAAGCTTGCTGTTAAATAAAATTTAAGGCGAGCCTCCGGCTAAGTCGGGGTGATTTGGATTTTAATTTTTCTGCTCAACCTGGCTTAACAGCAATAAATACTTTATGGTATTAAGTTTTTAATTATACACAATTTTTCATAATGATCCAAAATGCGTCGTTTAAATTAATCTGAGCAAGATTTCATGAAGATAAAATTATTTTATGAGATTTTCATGAGCCTTTATATTAATTTCATTATGGAGATCATATTATTATCTACTTATTCACACAGTTGGGAACGCCACGACGGCAATGATAATTAATATTTATATTCAATACCATAATTGTTGACGTATCTGATATATGGAGCGAGATATCCTATCCTACTTGAATTTATTTTTCTATGCCAGTAAGCTGTCACACAAACCTACGGCCCATCTGATGGTAAGCGGTCACCGTAAACTATAGCCGCCAGCATTACCAGGGGTATCACTAACGCGTTGCCAACACTGTTTTTTCATGACAACTCACTAACGTTTATCCGTCAAAAATAACACTTTAACATTAATCGTTCTTTATTTTTGCTACCAACGTAAATTGCTAAAAATGTACCCGATCAAATAATATGTTAGAAATAACTCTGCGATACAAAAGATATACTTTTAAATAAAAAGGACAAAAAACGTTACTATGCAATCAGGCTAAAAATCCTGAGCTAGTCTTCTGGCCAGGAATTCTTGAAGAATAAATAAAATGCGCGGCCGTGCGGATTATTTTTCGAGCAGCTTTGGTATTATGATACCATCTATTCAATTATTTCGAGACCGCAGGCAAATTTCTTCCGTAATAATTTTTGTTTACTAGTGCCTCGCTCTTGACCAATCTTCGTGAATTTATTGTTTATTATTTGCCGCACTTAAATCCTACTTCCTACTAATATTATAAATGCGAAAGTTTGTGAGTATGGCTGGATGTTTGTTACTTTTTCACGGAAAAACTACTCAACCTCCTAACCAAAACTCAATTTGGAACACAGATAATTTATAACCTGGATTAACACATAGTATCCTTTTTATCCCGAAAAAAATTTAGGTTCCTCTGAGATTCTAAGCTCAACGTGGACGTAGTCGCGGGCAGAAGCTAGTAAGAAGTAATATTCACTTCTAAAAAGCTTAAAAAGACAGGTAGGGCAAAATAGGATCTCCCGGGCGTTTACCCATTAAAATTGGAGTCGCACGTCGGGGTACTGTACCTCCACCTTACAGAAGACTGCAGTCAAATAACACTACTTTGATGTAGTGTTGTTTTTTTGCGTTAATTATGGTTGCCAGTGCTCCAGGAGGATACGCTTCGCTAGTAGTAATGCTGGTCGCACAGAGAGTTGTTTTTTGGGGGTTGGCAACGCGTAATTGTTACCCCCTGGTATTGCTAGCGGTTATGTTACTTCTTATTATCAAGTAGGCCGTAAGCTAGTGTGCCACCTTAGTGGTACATAAAAAATCATTTCATATTTATGAAGATAAATTACGTGATGTACTGACATAAGTTGAGATTAAATAAGCCATGGTGATATGGAGGAAAATGGTAAGGTATCGAGGCTAATACAATTATTGGCCTCCAGATCCATTGCAGTGATCACTGGCAATCATAATAATGATTGCAGGGGAAAATATATGGGGCCAATTAGTTTAGCATGCTCAGACGTAAAGAAAAATATAATGTTGAGTTGAGTAACAGCAGTTATAGAGAAACACGATTATATATCACATTGATACATATCATCACGTCAGTCCCTCGTGGGGTAGCCAGAGGGTATAGAGCGCCATTTCACTCTTGACTTGCACACCCATTATGATTCTTTTACATTCATCAATCTCTTCATACATCCTATTATTCGTCAGCTAAACAGCAGGCTTATCAATGTTTATTATAAATGGGAATTGAATAAATGCGTTATGTCACGTGGTCACATTTTTAATTCCTACACATTTATTTTCTATAGCGTTAAAATTGGATAGCAAACATGACTACAGGTATAGAATAGATTATAAAGAATAATTACTTAATACTTGTACGCAGTATATTATCTGAGCTACTACGAACATAAGCCCAGACGCGCTCCATGGATTAGTGATGTATAAGACAGCTCAAGTCTCACTCAGTCTGGATTCAAGTCTACAGTTCAGACTTAGTTCATTAAGCAGGCTGTCGCGCGTATGCCTGTATCTCGTGTTTTCAGCCTGATTTACGTTCCGAGACAGCAATTCAGTTTGAAGAAATTAATTAGGAACCAAATGATGCCTGCTGGAGTCTTGATTTATAAAGACACGTGTATCAGCTTGCAAAGGAATGTAATACTTTATTCCAATATGTGACGCAAGATTTTGTATTAATAAATTAAAGTTAATTTAGGCTCGGCAGTGCGCAACTGATACCTAGTGTTACAAACGTCCATACAATACGGAAACTGTTTCTCGTCAGACTGGCCGTATGTTTATTTGCCAACTTAGTTGTGTAAAAAAACGACTGTTATTAATTAATTCCATGGATAAAGTAATATAGTATTATAGTATATCATAATGTAAAAAATATATTTATCCGTTATCATAAAAACCGAGATTATTTAATAATTAAATTGAATTGTTATCCAATCGAATCTTTACATTCATGAATGTCCTGCTCTAATAACTGGTGTTAACTTTATGAACTAAGCGGTCCTATAAATCTTTTAGAATCAGTTAGATGAAACCAATCAAAACTTTAAATCGAACATGGAAAAAGCCTGTTCTTATTTAAGAGCAGCCCACGTTGAATATTAAATTATCTCTGTTCAATCTACTCTGTGGAAATATTCTCCGACAGTTTATCCATTAACAATCTGCATAAATGAAAAAGGTATTGGAAGTCTAAATAAGTTTAGTTAGAGTTTTTCATACGCCTCGGTTCTCGTAATGTAATTTAGAAAAAAAATAAAGGATTATTTTGTATAACCAGTAATAATTTAGTCAACCATTCCACACTAACATGTTATCATAATATAAATGGACTTTACATTCATCGCGTTAAAATTTCACAAATTCTCGCACCTCATAACCATAATGGCTACACGAACATCGAGCACATGGCACGGTGTAGCACGCTATGAACATTCCAAGAATTGTTGCATGTTTACACTATAATAATACATCAACCAGATTTAATACACTTTGCATTCTACAAACTTAATATGCAGAATTCTTGAGATTCAATTTGGGACATTGTTTTTTATACCACACTATCCATGCTTATATTGTAAATGGGAATGTAACTATGTCAGTTTATTTGCAACCTTTTCACGACAAAACGGCAGAACGAATCGTAGTTAAATTTGGCAATACGATACAGTTAAATCTGGGGAAGGGAAGGACCTAGGCTTTCTTATCTAGAACCACGCGGGCGAAGCCGCGGGCAAAAGCTACTATAAAATATACGGCGGTGTATGAAATAACAAGAAATATAATTTGTTTTCTCTCATTCTTACCTATAGGTAGAAATCACTTACTAGGACGTCCTCCGCGGATATGGAACTATAAAACGTAAGTGCGATGACTAAGAATAAAATATTATAGCGTTCCTTACATTAATAATACAAAATTCAGCGTGAGTTGGTAATCCACACTACTGGGTTGATACCAATAATCGTGGCAAAATATTTCCTTTCTACATTAAAACGGCGTGATCCGAAGAGATTAACATTATTTGTCCCTGTCGAATAAATCGAAGCAAATGTGGTATATATCATATTATATAAAGTAAATATTCCCTGAGACCTAGGCATCGCAAGTGTTAACCATTACCATAATAATAAGTAATCCATTATTTGGAATATATCATGCGTGGCAGATACATAATATCACTACTAGTAATCTTTGGCTCTCGTCAAAACATTAGCCTAATACTAGTGAAAATGTACCGAATATAGGTCGAAAAGGGTTCCGATGTAAAATACATTATACCTCCGTTATAACATGGTTCACATATCTTGCATAAATAATATTACTCTCACTTTTTATACAGTTGAAGGCTTACTATTGGTTAGATTGCTGACTTATCACGTCTGGTATCGAGGCGGGAGAGATATTTATATCGACGCTTGAAAGACAAAAAAGACTAAATCGAGTAAACTTTACAGGAGCGTAAATGCATTTTTTTAAAAAAGCACAAATTGTTACATAGTCATGCGATTTCGATACTTGTTTTAAAACATACACATAGGTATTTTTGTTATATTATATTGTCTGCTTTTCAAACGTCGATATTATTTATATAGGTACCTCATTGCGTTTGTATATAAATGCTCTATGTAGATATGGAACTATACAAAAACAGTGCCAGTGTGCGCCATGAGTTAGTTCCGTTTTCTATTCATCACTGCGGCTTCTGACCGGATGGCTTGCAAGGGGCGAAGTTACTCCTTGAGTTACTGTCTTCATTAAAATGCACGCCGGTACAGGGGCTCATATAAATCTAGGATTCATCAAGGTTTTGCTAAGGATTGCTAAGATTAGAATTACACTAAAATGCATATTCGTGTGGATTCTGTTGTACATAGTAACTAAAATAAACTAATTTTACAGGATTCTTGCTATCCCTTACTCATGTGCGGGTTAAATAAAGATGGCAATACTTTTGTCCTGTCAAATTAGTTAAGTGATTTTGTACTACAGACTCGATACCATTATCTTGTTAATTTGACTGAATAAAACTAAACTATAATATTAACTATATTCAGAAACTAAAGTTTACCTTTAGACAGGACTTAATTAGATTTGACAGCACTCATCTAAAATATTATGTAACTAGTGTGTAACATGAGATTTAGCACCAATTTCTATACTATTATTATTATGCATAGACTTCCCTTTGTAGTTAAATAATATTTATTGGCTCAGGTCACAGATACATTGATTTTATTTTTCTTTTAAGACAATTCCCAGACAATTTATTTTATGATCTCAAATATTACTTTAAATTATTTTTCCTCGACACAATAATAAAATGAACTAAAATAAATAAAACCTTACAAAGGAGCAAATTCAATAACTGAGAAGAATAGCACAAAAGATACAAAAAATGCTTTCTGTTTGTTTCAGAAATATAATTTCCTCGGGATACCGTGGCGTTGCTAAGTCAGTGGGTGCGAGTGTTCATTGTAATATAAATCGTCAAAGCAACACCTGCAATTACGATACAATTCATATCCAAGTAAACAAACAATCGTTCAGCAACTCGTTATAATGTCACGGTTCGTAGTCAAGGGCGGGAGTGAAACTGATCGCCGATGCCGCACATTGCGTAACGAGCCCTTTGTGCTGCAAATTGTTCTCTACCACCGTAATTGCTGTATTTTTCACGTTTTTAATGAAAACGGTACTTAAAATATTATTAATAATGTTGATTTTCCCTCGGGTCGGTGGGAGTGACCGGCTGATGAGGGGTTCATGTTTGCCTTTGAGTTTTCAGCTTTTCTCCAGCTTTTATAATTTGTTTCGTTCATTACAAACTTTTCCTTGTAACCGTTTTATTATATAACATTTTTTAAAGTAGTAGATATTGAGATTTATTACTCGTTCTCAGAAAAAAAAAAGATATATAATTGAAATGTAAATAATATTTGTTCTTTCTTGAAAATAGTAAATGCTGAGTTTCTTACCGGTTTCCTCTCGGGCAAAACGACCTTCCGAATCCGGTGGTAGATTTTACTTTATACAGTACTAATCTTAATAATATCGATTTTTTTATTTGAATTGCGAACACAACGATCCATTTAATGCACTTTATTAATACTGCGTAACATAGGCTATATACATATTATACTGCTACGCGGGCGAAGGCGCATGGAAAAAGCCTATTATAGTATAAAAGTAAAGAGCTTCGTTCTTGGCTTAAAATATTGTAAGCGGTAATGTGTGTTTAGTCACTAATATCTCTTAACTTGCGTCTTAAGAGATGCGTTAAGGCGTGTTTTCGCTGCGTCAAATTACGGATGATTGATGCCCGTCCGGCCGCCCGCCCAAATTCCGACCGCAGCCATATTCATCGCGCCGCTTACTTGCCGCATGTGGCTGATCACTAATATTACTTATTATTTTCCGCACAATTTCCATCCCATTTTCCTATTTTACGTTAATAATTCAATTTAATCTTCTGATATTAAAAATTTAAGAATATTTTTGTTATTTTTTTGGTAGTTCACTAAAGTTATTGTGTGCTTAATTACAAATTAATTACTATGCAATATGTAAGCGGACTCGATATAAAAAAAAACTTTGAAGATGAAGGCTTTTTTATACTAAGGTGCCACCCAAGCATACGGCCGACGTGATGGTTAGCAGTCACCGTAGCTTATGGCCGATAGCAATACCAGGGGTCAGGAATATCATTAACGAGTATTCAACCCTGTTGTTGGTGAGAAGTCACTACGCTAGCAGCATTACTACTAGCCCAGCGTATCCTCGTGGAGCACTCATACAGATTTAAGAAATATAAAGCCAAGTCGCAAGCAAAGTGTATATAATTCAATAGAGTCCATAAACGCCGTAAATGACAAATAAGTTTTCTTACTAAGATATATTTGCACCCGAACAATCTTCACGGTATATGAAGTAATTTCTTTGTATTCCCCATTATGCCCGAGTGATTACTGTTATACCAGCATGTTTGGTTGGACACACTGATCCCAAATTGTTATCTTCACAGAACGAATTATCTTCGTATTATTGATTTCCGATAGCTTTAGTTACTTCTTATTCTCGAGAGAGGATGAAATCTCTAATAGTAGACGATATTGGTCTTAACTAATTTCAACTGACAACGTAAGGTGATTTCGAATGATATTTTCTAACGAAGGACTATTTTGAACACTTAATAACGGTTTCTTTATATCACTATTAGTGGCACACATGATTGTAAGCAGTCGACATAGCCTATAGCTGCTAGCAATACCAGGGGTATCACTAGCAGGTTGCCAACCCTGTTGTTGATGAGGACTCACTGTGCTATCAGCATTACTACTAGCCCAGCGTATCCTTGTATAACCTTACTTACCGCAGAAACACAACACTACATCAAAGTAGCGTCATTTGACTGCGGTCTTCTGTAAGGTTCGCCGGGCGGCTCCAATTTAAATCGGAAAATCCACGAAAGATCCGATTTCGACCTATATCTCCTTTTAAGCTCACGGTGTGAATAATCACTGCACATAAGCTTAGAAAAACTCATTGGTACAGGCCGGGGTTCTGAACTTGGGCCCACCACGGCTTCAAAACAAAGGTTTCAAATATGGGAGTGGCATGACGGATCAATGACTATCACTAAGCCATACATTCAAAAGTTTCATTGTTGACAATAGGTACGAGTATCTTATCTGTAGACAAGTCCTTCAAGAAAACTCTGATTTGGCAGATTTTGAATGGAAAGCGAAGACTTGGAATATAAATAAAAGTGTGGCATGCAATAGAAGGTTTATTTGGCGAAGGCTGCGTTATTGGAGCGACGCGGCGTTTTATCGAGGAATCTCGCCAAATTTGTCCTCCGGATCCATTTCATCCGATATTGCTCTACGGTTTATCGCGTTGCCAAATTTACGTACGCTTACATTGTTTATGGCGTAGTTCAGAGCTCTGTGGTTTAGATCATCATTAAATGTATCCTCGGATGTTGAATTGATTTGTAACGGACTATTGTTACTTTAATTCCCGAAACGCTATCGATTCACAGTTCGTTGCATCATCCAATTATTTTCTAGGTTAATAGCAATGCAAAATTTCATGATACAAAGTATGAATGCCTATAGATTTATATTAAGTACTAGGTTTTTCTCCGCGACGTCACCCGCGGAGAAATTTAATGCGAATGCCTATGTTAGACGCTAATAATTTAGCATTCTATTGGTAAAATACGTTTTTATTTGTCCCGTAGTTTTTCATTACAAACAAAAATACAAATCTTATCTCTTTATATTAAAGGAATAAATTCAGTGTTCTCTATGTTGTAACCATTTCAATGAATAAATGTATATTGCTGCTAGTTCTCCTGTCAATATGACTATACTAAAACGAAATGAAAATATTCCCTTATGTCATGTTGTTTATTGAAACTAAATAATATATTCATTATTTTGAAAGGGATTTACTTGATTTTGAGAGCTCTGAGATAAAATTTTAATTGAAGTGCACTATAATGTGTGACAATAAAATTGGCACCATTGGATGGCTAATTTCATAAAATTCTTTCAAAATATAAATATATCTTTATAGTAATTTCAAGTTCATGCATTTTTCCTCCAAACTATTCAATATCTCAAAAATGTTAATAAATATTTTCAGGGTAAATCTTTTCAAATTTCATAGCAACTTTGTTGTCGGTATGGCTTCGACTCTTTTGCCCATATCCCATCCTACCACAGCAGAGGTAATATCCAAACACACTGCTCGCAGTACATCACTTAGAGTGGCGCAGAATCCTTCTATCTACTTACACTAGTCATCACATATTTGTGTACAGTAGCGGGAGCACGAATAATTTGCGACAACGTTTTCGTATCGCCTTCGACTATTTTTGTATTGAAAAATGAGCAGCGCTGCGGCGGTAAAAAGTGGAACTAAAAATTAGTATGACAATTGACGCGCGAGTTACGTTTTCGCTTACGTAGTCAAAAATGTTCCTGCTACCGGCACAGTTGTAGGCGAGTGGAATGTTGTGTATCCTTCAGGGAACATGCTAGGGGAGGATTTCCCTCCGATTATACAGACGTACTTGTAAAGTATTCATAAGGTTCCGGGACTTTTTAAGACGATTACGTATTGGTAGAAATCAGAAGTAATACAGCCAAAAATAAATAAATGAAAAAGAAGTGTAAGCTTTATTATTTTTTCCGAACCGGTAGTAAAGTAGATCTTCATAAGTGCCATATAAGGTCCAAAACGGAATAAATTATTATTGATTTTAGGTATGTTTGAATTAAATTTCCAGGCACTCAGTATTGAGGTTATATAACCAGCCGTCATAGAGAGAGAAAGTAGCATAGAGGGGGACATAACGCTTTTTTGTTACGTGACGTTTTCTCCTAGTGAACTCCTACCTAGTAGCGTCAGGGAGCGTCGTTCCAGTTACTTAATTTATAATTAACAAGTTAAGTGGAAACCTATTCTGTGACCGCGAGAACTCTTTCAATGAGGAGGGTCTTGTTCATTATGAGAATGGAACGGCATTGAAAAACCTCTAGATTATCCGGCCCCACTAGAATCTATAGAGGCACCCTTTGATTTCCTTAGACCTTAATAAAGTGTCGCAACTCCGGGAGCCTTCTAATTAAGCCTGATTGTAATTAAAAGGGTCTATTTTGCGATATTTGAACAACAATCCCTAAAAGGGTCCATCTGCTTTGTTTACATAATGTACTGCGTTTGAGTAGCTTCCACTCTGTTGTGTTTACATCAGGGGTTTTATTGATATTTTAAATTGCGAGGCTTAAAGGCGACCTGTCAGTGAGTAGGTAAAAAAATCTGATAAGCGCGAGTTGGAGGTTTCCGTTCTAATAATGACCAGTTTAATTGAGCAAATTAACTTTGCGGTTCCATCTGTAGACATTCCTTTTGCAACAACCGCAAATAGTAAATTCGCTCTTTTTTTTAAGGAAATACAGCAACACGCACGCTATGATAATTTCAAGCATCTACTTGTTATACCATTATACAAAATGCCAACTGTCTGCCTATTACGGATCATGAGATCAGCCCGCGGTTTCGAACAGAAATAATTCCAAGAATAAGTGTAGTATATAATATTATAGGGTATATATAGTAGGAGCTGTCTGGTAGAAATAGTCACCTAACGAAAAGCATTTATATTACACAAGCATTACATCGCCAGTCCGTCTGTCTGTTTGTCCGTGTACGTGTCATTTCAATATAAGTTTTATCCGTCACTTCACTTCACAAGAAGTGAAATACAATGCTCGGATATACCATAAGGAATTTCTAGAATGATTTATATGACCACGTTCGTGCAGAAATCATGTTAGCTGTCGCGAAACCCCATAACGATGCTGTCATCATAACCGTCTTCACAAAAAAGGTGCAATCACAGAAATCCAATGCTAACTACATCAAATTATATAGCCTGCAACGTGAACCGAGACGAGTATCGTTGGCAATAAAGTAGAAAATTGGACGATCAAGCAGAGCGTGTTGCAGGCGTAAATAAATATAATTTATGACGTGTACGTTTGTGACGCCGCGGAGTTGGCTGTTGACATATGGCCTACTAGATTGGACACTCTTTTCATTGCGCGACGGGATGGTAAGGTTAATTAATATGAGTAGGGCTGATGAATATTGCTCGGGCCTTCACACACACACATACACAGGAAATATTAGAAATATATAGAGATACTAAATCCTGCTTAGGCATTTATGAGCCCGCTTAGGACTTAGTAGCATTAGAAAATCGTTCGATTCAGTCTCTAATATGGTACTTATGAATTTGAAACATTTTAAGAAAGACAGGTAAGACACTCAGCAAAGTGTTTTTTTCTGTATTGTGGTTTATTTTAGATATATAAGGTTTACTGATCTAGTCAAACTGTCTTGAGTTTGGAACTAGTGAATCAATTCTTAACTTTCTGGAAATATAGAGAACTTTATACCCCTGAGTACAATTGAATTAAACGATTTTTTGTATATACATTGAAGAAGTATAATATAAAATTAGGACACGGTGATAGCTTACCATCAAGTCAGCTGAACACTCTTTTCTACTACCTACTTCTAAGAATAATAATATACAAGCAAAGTCATCGAAGGCCTTGCAATAGCAAAAAGGTTTTGGTTCACGTTTCGGATTGAATCAGCTGTCACAACTTTAATATGACGTCATTTGTTGGGCCCGATGTGGGCTCCGCACAATACAGATAGCGTGAATAAGTTATCGATGTTATTTCCCGGCAGTATGGATCGCTTGATAGTTTCGGCAACTATATCAAACTACTGCGAAGCAAAATATTGTGTAGAGCCAGGATTTTTATTCACATCTTGTCAATGTCATAGTAAGTTAAGGAAGCATACATATCATCACGCCAGGTCCTTCACGGGGTAGGCAGAGAGTATAGAGCATTTCGCTCGTGACTGAAGACCTTGCTTGTTTCATTTTCATTCATCAATCTCACCATACATGCCCGTTGTTACCATGTCTCTTTACCATTCCATCATTGAGTACTTTGCCAATTGTATCTGGAATGTGATACCCTGGTAAGGGTCTATACACTAAGGTTACTGCTTACCACCACGCTGGTTACATATGTATTTACACATAAAGTTCGCTTGCCATATTCGCTGTATAAAAAAAACCTATATCTGCTTCAATAATTTGGACTAAGAGCCTTTCGTAAGGACCATCAAACAGAAAACTAAACCGACCGCACTTGACTTACCTATAATATTGAACTGATAATACTTTCTCGCAGACCAGAGACCAGCCTAGCAGGCCCTGTCCGTACAGGCTTTTAATCGGTATTGCCACACAATAACAGCTCTTCTTATGTTGGTGATGTAAAGACCAATGGACACTGACCTGTAGGATCACACATACCCACTTCGCGGGAGCAATTAATTGCGTCTGTAGGAAGGGGCGAGGAAGGTCAAGCTACGTCAGTCATGTTAATGCGGAATATATGAAAGGATCTGGGATTTTCCCTTTTCGCTTTCCACTCGATAATCCCAACGAAAGGATGTTTGAAGTGGTTGGCCGAGAGGGAATGTGTTGTGCGAATGATTGTAAATATTGGGTGAAAGCTTCGGTTTAGAGCAGAACACCTGCCAACCTATTTCAATGTGTTGACCGACCACTTGAAAATGTTAAAACAAGTTTGAAAAACAAGATTTTACACTCTAGTTTCAAGTCTATATACCTATTTGAAAGCACGTCTAACTTACTGTTATTGCTTTCAAAACACATAGTCAAGACAAAAAAGAGTCATCTAGTCCCAAACAAATATAGTTTGTATGATTATTGTACCAGACCACAGATAAAATACATACATGTTAAAATACATACAATTTAAGAAAAACCTTGATTTTATGTTGTTCGATCTGTGTGCGTAGTTACCGCATGTTACCGTTAGTGATGTTCGGGATATCCGTGTCTGTATACGTATCCGTCATTAATCTCGCGGATCTTTTAGGGAACAAATTCAACTAACAGGATAAAATGCTGCATCATAACTTAAATTACGTGAGTAGTATAAAAAAAAACGTTCAGAGTTTTATTTAATTCTTAAATCAAAAATTTGGCACGTTTAATTGCAAACATTAACTCCAATTTACTTAATCAACTATGTTATGAGATCAATATTGCAGAAAGATTGACAAAATAAAGATCCGTATCTGTATCCGCGGATCATGACACTGAAATATCCGTATCCGGATCCGTGTCCGCGGATATACATTTTTGACGACTCGCACATCTCTAGTTACCTTACCTCAAGACCCGAACGCTCAATCTAGTACATACATATCATCACGCCAGTCCCTCACGGGGTAGGCAGAGAGTATAGAGCGCCATTTCACGTTTGACTTGCACAACAATTTTCCTTCTAGGCACTGGTAAGGCTTGAGCTTCTTTCGATACAGTAAATATTATTTGTAATATAAAAAGTCATACAATTCGAATCTATTAGGAACATAGTAGAGTGTTTCGTTTTTAAGGACTTCAATATTGTATGCGGCGTCAGACAGTCGCATAATAAACGATAAATAATATAAAAACAGTGTTTTTTATAATTTAACCCGGCGCTCCCGCGCTACGTCCCCACAGTACATAGGTATTACTGCGGCCATTATATATATTTCATTCCTCTATCTCTAGCATACAGCTGGTACTGTAATGCCAATATCACAGTAACCTACCTAGCCAGTAGGAGTGTCCAGTACGCATATTAGTAAAGTAATCCCTCCAAATTAAAAGGCCACCCGGGTGATATAATCGGCCGGTATTTTACGTATTTCATTAAGCGAATAATTAATCCGGCTCTACTAAGTTACGTGTTAGAATTTGTAGGCTGTATGAATTATGTGCGGTTGGCTTCGGGAATTAATGTAGGCTAGTACACGAATTAATGGGGCGTAGCTTAGCTGTTTGTACATTGTTTATTTAGAAAAGACGGTATAGGAGGGCTTTCACATAACTTATGTATGAAACGCACGAAGATTTAGTTAGTCTTTAGTTCTACTGTGAAAGAAAGCCCACACTTATCCGTATAGATATTTAGTTTTTTAACTCTATAGGGGTGAAGCAAAGCTGTTGGTCTGACAACTGCAGCCGCAATGCCTACCAGTAGGCACTTCAGTTATATGATTTATAAAAGACAATGAAATGCATCAAAAAAATCAAATATAAATTTTATTGTATCAAATAAAAACACTGATTTTATTATATTACTAGAAAAGTTAAAACAAAACATTAAAAATGCTCTCACCATTGGTTTATTCGCGCAAATACTTCCACTCACTAATACATTACCCTGATCTGTAGGGAGGGGACGTGTCGAAATGTCGATATAAATTCTCCGGCGGTAGTTCCCGGTATCGATATAAATAACGATGTGGTGTATGTTATTTGGGGGAGGTGAGAGTTTTGTCACGCGTGGTAATATGCAATGAATAGTTTATTCATCCGGATACAGTGCTGGTAAATACACCAACAGAGATATAAACGAGGAACATTCGAGAACTATCGTACCAGACAATAAAGTAAATAAGTAGGTTGTAGTATATTATCTACTCTGAGATAGGGTTCAGAAATATTGAAATATTATAAACAAAACTTACATATATGATTAGTAGTAATTACTCTGAAAATCTAGAAAAATATATAAATAATTCACTGAAAATATACTTAATTTAAAATGATCATAGCATAATACACATGCGAATATATATACCGCTTATATGACACGTGATTTGTATCGTATTAATACGTCAGACAATATAGGTAAACTCTAATATTATCGTGGTAAAATCCCTAATGAGCAAGTCTGGTTTAATACACAATATATAATTGTCCAATTCGTTTTTAAAATAGTGAGCACTGTATGTATCTAGCCCGGTTCTAATATAAAATATGAAATTCATAATACCTTATGTTCGTTATGCTAGATGCACAATTTACATTTCTATATGACCGTTACAAACCCCAGGAGATTTCACAGCACTATTATTCCATTCAAATCTCCCGTCCCTTGAGCTACCACAATTTTCATCTCATATAATATACTTGCTATAAATATTGTAGTTTTGTATATTCATTCTGTTCCATTCATCTCTAGGCTTTTCATTCAACAATTCCAATTTCTACAAAACTTATGACGATAAAAATTATACGTAAAAAAAGTTTATAAAGTGGTGAAAAACTGAGAATATGTTATACAATACCCCGTATGATCAAAGTATAACACTCAAGATCAAATTACTAAAGTACTTTATGATTGAACGGTTAAGAGCACTCGGAACCGGCGGCGGACATGTATGAAGAGATTTATGAATGTAGAAGAAGCAAAAGTGGTGTACAAGTCAAGAATGAATTTGCGCTGTATACTCTCTGCCTACCACGGGAGCAACTTGGTGTGATGATGTGTTTGTGATGTAGGTTTTTAAGTAAATCTGCTGCCTCGGGTGGCTATAAAGTCTAATAAAATTCGGAATTCCTAGCATAATGCATTCAGGGTGTATAAATACAAATCAAAATCAAACGTAGTTTATTCAATTTGCCTAAATTGACCTCCTTGGAGGGCACTTATGAAGGTCTACTTTACGACGGCAAGAAACTCAATGCTCTTTTTTTAAACAGCAATCATAGATACAAATATAAATATTGAAACTACCCATGAACATATTTATATACCTTATACCATTTATTATATACATAGGATGTATGTGTAATATATGTAGTTGTGTTAGTGTGTAACGTAGCATGTAATGGGGGTCGACCTTAGTCCACCGTTCTCTCACACTCCACTGAGCAATGACTGCACCGACGGTTTTAGCCGAAACGGACAGGGAGCTAGCTTTCAGTACAGAACTACAGGTTTCAATAAACTAAAACTATTTCCAGGTAGTAAATTCATTGAATGCTCTCAATAATGCAAAGAGAAGGTGTAGAACATCGCGGGATTTTAAAATTTGAGCAGCAGGTACGACACAATTCATAAGCAAAAAAACTCTAATATAATTTGGATTTGAGGTTTCTGTGGTAAGCTGTCCGACTATGGGAATACCCGTCCGTCTATAATTGTGCTAATATACTGCTGCCCAGTATAAGTTAAGCAAATTGTAAGTGATATTTCGTAAAGACGGCAGCGCGGTACTCCTATTCTTGTAAGCGTCAATAGCTTTTTAGCTCGCAATTCATGTGTCGGGTAGTATCGGGTAGCCAATTGTACAGCTATGTAATTTATTTTGTGTTTTATTACCTTTTGATTTCA
Organism: Falcaria lacertinaria; assembly: GCA_951449985.1. Classification (NCBI taxonomy): domain Eukaryota; kingdom Metazoa; phylum Arthropoda; class Insecta; order Lepidoptera; family Drepanidae; genus Falcaria; species Falcaria lacertinaria. Next base: position 9,564,089 of record OX602124.1, read on the forward strand.
GTGTAGAATAAAGAGTTATCTATAAAACAATATTTGGTTTTTTTTTTTTTTATTAAATCCTAATTTTAAGTTGTTCCTAATTTTAAGGTTTGTTGTATATATATAGAACGGGCTACCCGCCGCCCTGCCGGTATTTTTCATAATGTATAAGTGCGTGGAAGGCGCTAATGCCTCGCGGAAGGCTTTTTCGCTCGACTGTCCGAAGGTGGTATAATCCCCGCTGAGCCTTCTTCAGCCAAAGCATTATGGCACCATCACGGCGTGGTATTTTTCGTTTACTCAAAACGATGTTAATTTAATTTATTTGTAATTTTCAGGAGTCAGGTAATTTAAATTTAACTGTAAATTAAAATGTAACTCCTCTTTCGCAAATTAAATTCTTCAGAAATTTGTGAAATATACTTTAGTAAGTAGGTCTATGACAGCGAACTTTCATATGCCTAATATCCATTTAATAATGAAAATGTGTCACGTAAAATAGGAATTCAAATTACGCAATGGCATTACACAAACAATTTAGGTTTATGGTCTATAAAGCTTAACAAATTCATACAATATCTCACGCATGTATCTCTTGGGGATACGCAGAAACCAATGTTTGCGAACTACGATTCACACACACCTCTTTCCCCTCATTCATACTCATGCACTTACCATTTATACTTATAAGTGCTACTGATTTTAGAATTCTAGAGAACATTATTATACCCACAGACTATCTCAACAACTAATTATTACAATTTATGTCACCGAGGAGAGCTCAGCGCTACATCCGCTAAACTCCTGAAAACAGGATTCCAAGGCTGCATTGTCTCCAATCCGTAACGAACTTGCTCCAAGACAATTAGCCCGCCGGATGTAAGGCTTCCGTGTTCCTACCAATAGAACCAGTTGTAGGTACTGGGAAAACTGATGTGTATTATAAAATTAATTTGTATTAAATTAAATAATTTACATCTAAAATGAAACTCAAATAAAATTAAATGCGGTCGGGGACCCCGTCAGCAACGAAATCCCTTATATATAAGTTTTAACGAAATTTCAACTCATTCAGTATTGTGGTTATAGTATAACCGGGCGCCCGAGAAAGAGAAAGTCGCACAAAAGGAGCATAACACTATTTCGTTACGTGACGTTTACCAGTCTACTTCTGCCGCAAGACACGTTAAAGTACTTCGTGTCAAAAACTAGAACACATGATTTTATTGATATAAATTATTTTTTAGTTGAGAAATAGGAATAAAATTTAGTAAACCGTATTTGCCTTTGTTCCTTACGAGACACATCCAATAGAAGAAAATAAACATGTCATGGTCAACTTGGATAAAAAATGTTACCAATAATAACTAATACCCAATAAATTGGCTGCCTAGTAAGAAGCTAACGCTGATTAAGTCTGATACAAATCCGATTGCATGAATTGCGCAAAAACTGACCTAAAGCCCTAAGTTATAAGACCTATGTCATTGTATGTCTGATCTGTCTGCCGTGTCTGTCGGCTTGTCCACATAACGTGATCCAGAATTCAGAAACTAATAAACCTAGACTGTACTGACTGTACCTCCGCCTTAAATAAGACAACAGTGAAATAACACTACTTTGATGTAGTGTTGTGTTTCTGCAGCAGGTAAGGTTGCCAGTGCTCCACGAGGATGGGCTAGCCCAGCGTATCCTAAGTAACCTTATTACTACTGAGTAATGCTGCTAACACAGTGACTCGTCATCAACAACATGGTTGACAACTCGTTAGTGATATCCCTGGTATTGCTAGCGTCTATAGGCTACGGTGACTGCTTACCATTAGGTTAGCCGTATGCTTGTGTGCCACCTTAAAAAAAACGTAGTAATGACTTCTAATGTTAGACTTATTTTGTTATCAGAATTCTGATTTGAGTTTTGAGACTTGGTTACAATACAAAATATTCGCATTCTGGCATTTAAAGTTTGATATTTCAATGAATGAAAGATTTAAAGAAGAACCGTACCCACTGTTTGCAATAGGTTTAGTGCTCCTTTACTAAAATTGTTACATCGAATGACATGAAACATTCAGTAGCTGAACCAGACGCTGATTCTGATCTTATTTTTATTACCAATAAGTTAATTTAATTTAAATATTACATTATCGTTACCACTTAGCGTGGGCTGCAACTTTTTAAGTACCGCCCCCAGCTTCACTATTAAGATATTTCGCGCGTTGGAAGCTTTTCATATTCTCGTGTGTTCCATAATTTGCTCGCGCTGTTTATTTTTCAGCTCGCATTGTGTGTTTAATTTTGCTGAGTGTTCGGTTCTAGGGAATGCCTTGGCGGAGGAAAACATTGTTAGCTCGGATAGCCGGCTAAGCCCGTATTATACTTTGCAAGGCTCTAATTAAATGTTCCACGTAACACGTGAGATGTTGATTTGCAAGACTTTGTTCCGGTTATCATTTTCCTACGGATTCTAAATTATATTCATTAATAAATACGTAACGTGCCTATCGTTAAAATACGTGATGGATTCGGAGCTGGTTATTGTAACTAAGGTGGCACACGAGTGTTACAATTACAATACACAACTAATAAACAATTTCACGTGGAATCGATCTAACTCATTCTATATTCAAATAATTTTATTGTTATTATTTATTTTTTCCTATTATAATTACATGAATGGGATAGTACATACCTCCACCTTACAGAAGTTACCACAAAAACGCTTCTCTTGGAGAGTGAGTTTCTGGTGGAGAATAAGGTTTCCAGGGCTCTTCTAGGACATGCTTTCTTTGCCACCTTGGTAGTGTAAAAAGAGACTACAATGCAAAGATGTATTAATTCAATGCTAATTTCATAAGCATTGTGTTCAAACCAAGAATGAACCAAGCAACAGTAGGTAGGAGCAGGATAGATATATATGTTACAGCCAGACTGCATCAGAGGGTTGATTGGGTAGTTGTTGACTTAACGCCAGTCTGCCTGCGTGCCGATATTGTTCATTAGATCAATAAATAAACGTGTTTATAAACTCCCAGTTGCTTAGACTTTAGCGTAAACTCAGTTTATTCTACATTTAAGAAATAAAAAAAAAATTGAAACCTAATTGAAACTAGGTCTAACTTAAAATGATCTTTTAGTTCTTGTATGTACTTAATATTTATTGTTCTGGTCTGCAGTCAGAATGTGATAAAAATAAATAATAAAACTCTTCATAAGACTCTTAAAAGCTTGCAAATAAATAACAAATTCCTACATGCTGTACTTAAACATGTTTTCCTATTTCCTACAGGCGTTTTCAAGTTGAGACGAGTCACTTTAGCTCTCACGTACTCCATTACGCGTGAAGCCGGGAATGCGGCGCCCGGGGCCCGGGGCCCGAGGGATACACCGGGAACATTATAGTACAGCCAGCGTACACCGCGCAACATAACTCAATGCCTGCTGTGTGTAGCATGACATGATTTTAAAACTTCTTATGCAGGGTGTATGCGGCTAAAAACGGGAATGGAGGGAATATCTCATCGGATCTTTATACAAGAATTTATTTAGGTTTTGTAAAGATAGAAATGGGTCTTTACATATAAATAACTAGCGGCCCGCACCGGCTTCGCACGGGTAGACATTAGTTTCGGAGCATAGACATTTATCAAATATTGTGTCCACCCGTGCGGAGCCGGGGTGGGCAGCTAGTATAATATATAGCCTATGTTACTCAGTGATAATGTAGCTTTCTAAAGGTGAAAGAATTTTTGAAATCGGTCCAGTAGTTTCGGAGCCTATTCAATACAAACCCACAAACATACAAATCTTTCCTCTTTATAATATTATAGTGTAGATGTAGATGTAGAAGTGTAGATAATAATACATCATCATGGCTTCCCACAAGGGTACCCGAAGAGGTAGGCGGAGGTTAAAATACCCACTTTCCACCATAGATTATTTGGTGCCAACGTGACAGCTGGTGAGTCCGTCGCCGTCTCTTTGGCACTACATAATTATGTCCTTCAATTTGTTCTCAGACGTATGCAAGTTTCCTCTCGATTGATTAGATTTTCCTTCACCGTTAATCCATCTCGAGATGTGACTAATCACTTATTAGATCCTAAACAAGTATTAAAATACTTATCTCTTACGGGTTATATAGGATACAAAATGTCTCGGCTTCAAATTAATGTTAAAATCGCACGTAAATATTGCCAGACTCGGGGAATTAATCAAATCCAAATAATTTTAATGTCCCTCTAAAATCAATGTTAAGGCCTCAAAGCCAAAACCTCGTAATGTTGCCAGTAAATAACCGTAGAACAAGTGCGAGTACGTACATAAAGTTGGTTATCTGTGGTCGTGTATAATGGGGTGGTACGTTACAGTCATTAGTGATATAGGTGTGGCCCGTGCTGAAAATGTACGCGATAAGCCTAGGGATGGCACATAGTCAGGAGCGGAGCGGAGAGCCGAGCGGAGCGATATTAATGTACGTTTTAATATCCGTTGTTGTTACATTCTTAGCTTAGTGTAGGCTTTGTGTAGTCGTGGAGATACTGAATAATAAAATAGCTTCTCTTATCAAAAATATATATATTAATATCTGAAAAAAAAAGTGTTATGTTAAGTATTGGAACCTGAAATCGCCTGAGAAAGGGCAACAGACATCGCCTAGTAATTAAAAGAGGTATCTCCCAATTTGCTTGGTAATTTTTTTATACTATGTTAAACAAATAAAAACAAAATACATAACAGATTATGTGGGATCAGAATCACATTTAAGATTGCATACAGGCTTTATTTAAAAGAGTCATTAAGTAAAAACTTGCTAAGGAACTTAAAACGCGCCTGCTTTCAGCTCCGCTCTCCACCGAGCCCTCAGCATAGCCAGTTGGATTTTCAGTGTGATATCTGGGACCGAGGGGCAATTAGAATAGTTTGCGAGCTCGATTGTGAAATGATCTGTGAGTAAGCGCTTACCAGCGGATTTGTCCCGATTATACAGATGCGAGTAGTTTGTAACTCGTTCACTACACGTGATTATTAGTTCTGATCATTTTAGTGTGAAACATAAAATTACAAATATTTAAAACTACCTGTCCTGACAGACGTTGTCCTGTCATATGTCGAATACACCATAGAAAAACAGAGCTTTAGATTTTCCCGAAATTAAAAAAACTTTTTAGGATTTCCACTATGCGTGTTGTTATTTTTTAATTCCGCTCAAAATAAAGATATTATTGAATGTAATAAAAAGTTTGTAAAGCTGTACTCTGACTACAGAAAAAATTACGTTAAAATCGATTCCTTCTATTGTTGAAGTCGGTTAAAATGCAGCATATTATGTTACCCGGCCCATAATAACGAATAAAATGCCATCTTATTCATAAAAATCGGATGACTATGTAGCTTGAGCGCTACACAGGAGCGTTAATACAAACATACGTACATACACTGCTAAAATCATAACCCTTCCTTTTGGCTTCACCGTAGTCGTAAAAAAATTCGTGTGCAAGGTGTGAAATGGCGCTCAGTACTCTGGTTACCCCGTGACTTTGCTTGATTATAATATGTGTAGAAAAAAAAAATCTTCTTTAACGGTTATGAGATCAAGAAATATCTCGTGAAATTCATGAATACCCTATACGTAATCCTAAAGTGTTTTTTACTGTAGGGGCCGCTCGTTAAGAGATTGAGACCGGCTATTCAGGAACTTACTTGTTAAAAAGCCCTTTCAGCAAACATGGTCATAAAGCAAACTAATTTATGAATGTAATCCCAGAACTGACATTACAACCTGCTTTTGTCATTGAAAAATATGGATTCAGAGATATCAGAGAGACTCAGGTGTGTTATCTAAAATAACACACATCAGCTCGAAAAAATGTTTATAGAAGAAAAATTTCATTATCATACGAATATTGTACCTTCTCTGTTTTTGAAGTCGGTTAAAAAATCCTTTTCAATATTTACTTTTTTAAATATATATTTTTTTTTAAACAAAAGAGCCTACTGTGTCGTAATAGTGATTTTTCATAATCCATGTAAAGGCATCAGGTGCTACGTAGTACGTTACTGGTTCAATTTACTCAAATACATTAAGTACAAGTAATTCTGAGTTAATTAGAAGGGAGGGTTTTAAAAAGTATGTCAAAAGTTAGGGGTCGGGAAATTGAAATGAACCCAGTCGAGATCAACGCAATTAGGTAGACAGGCCGAGGCAACCGCGGGCAGGAGTGGGTCGAGTTAGTAATCTGATTTGCAAGGTCTATGCCTTCAGTGATAAAATAGCTCGAGTACATAATCAATGAAGTAAATATAAGTTACTTTTACAAGTTCTAGAAGAAAAAAAACAACATTCATAGCGATAATATCCTAAAAAATATAAGAGATAATGTTAAAAATCAAATTATGCCTTATCCTTGTTTATTAGCCGAATTTCTAGCTGGATTTTTCTTAGCAAAAAACGATCTTTCGAATCCGGTGGAAGAATCTGACGATTTGAAAGTACTTGTTTGTAATGTCTAGTCAAATAAAGATGATTTTGAGTTTGAGTTGAGACACTCACTGCGCTACCGGCATATCCCAGCCAGATCTTCTGTACGGTGGAGGTACAGTCCCCAGTCAGTCAGCTTAAGTTTAAACAGATCTCTCTACGTCTTGACTCTCTTAATCTGGTGTGATTGTTAAACGTATGTCGTATCGCGTGAATAAAACTATTATCCACGAAGGCTACATAAATCTAATCGCTTGCAGTACGAGAGTGCTAGTGGAAGTGTTTAGTGAATGTTTAATGAATCGGATAGACCGCGCCAGTTTGTTCCGTGAATAATAAACCCTTTGTAGTCGCGCTCGGACCTCCGTTCACTTGCGGTTCATATTATATCTGCGCGTTTGGTTACAAGACCAACTATACATTCATTATGATAAGCTTTTTGAGAATATTCTATAAAGTTAATCAGGCTGGATTACCACATATTATAATAATAATCCTAAAAGCCACCTCGTCCCAAACTCAACCAAGTTTGTTCTGTGGACACACACACGCAATTAATTTATGTAATTTAGGCCTTATTAGGGCCTAAACAGGATACATTATTTTTTATTATGATTTTGACACACACTTATTACAAAGTTTTATGAATTTTGTACACCAGCAATTTTATTTAACCAGGGCTTTTGGCTTAGCTAAAGCCAGTTAATTCTGTAATACCTGCACTCAACAATATGTTTTTCTTTTTAGTTGTATTGATACTGTTTGGTTATTGTTCCTTGTAACATATATATAAATATATATGTATTATGTAAGTATTGTGAGTGGGCATGCTGTGTTCTTCTGTAATTATTCGATTATTAGGAATTAGGTTATGCTTGCTATATGTCAAAATCAAAATCAAAAATCATTTATTCAGTTTAGGCCCTAATAAGGCACTTATGAAGGTCCAAATTACCACCGGTTCAGAAAAAAAGCCACCTGAGAAGAGTCGGCAAGAAACTCAGTGCTCCTGTCTTTTTTTTTTCATGTAACAATCATTATACAACAAATTGTAACAAAATTCTTCTAGACATTGGTATGAAATTACAAATATCAAAATGAAAGCTACCAAGTTGGTTTGGTCACTGCTTTCATGAAATACATATTTTAAACTATTACAATTACCAGGAGCGGGGAGCCACTTGTGCAGAGTGATTCTATATATTCCAAGCATTTTTATCATTTAAATAATCATTAATTTTGTAATAGGCTTTATTTATCAAAACTCTTTTGACATGAGTCTTAAACTTATCATAATTCAACTCGGTAATAGATTGTGGGATTTTATTGTAAAAACGGACGCAGTTTCCCATAAATTATTTATTTACTTTTGTTAGTCTAAACCTAGGAGCCACAATTTTGTTTCTATTTCTTGTATAAATATTATGGTTGTCTGAATTTAACTGAAAACTTCTAATGTTCTTTTTTATAAACAATAAGTTCTCAAAGATGTAAAGAGCCGGTAACGTGAGAATATACATTTTCTTAAACAATTCTCTTAACGATTCTTGGGGACCCATTGCAAAAAAATGTATTGATTAATCATCATTTAGTATTCAGTGTTGAAGAAACTTAATAAATAAATAAATACCTATGTAAATATATGTTAATTTAAATTGTATGAGTTATGTAATGCTAAAATAAAAGAAAATTATTGTTTTAGAGATGATTCAAGATATTAGGTTGCAGCAATATGAGCTGTAGGCATATTGGCTCTTTTAGTTAACAGCTTTATCCTGGGTAAATATCTGATAATATATTACGTAGCAACGTCCAAATAATCTAATAACAGCTGCGATATTAAAAACCAGGCCTAGAACATAGCCCGCTTTACCTTCGACAGTAACAAATAGTCTTTTCATTGATTTCTGCTCGCAACAAGATGTTTAGATATTTATACTCAGATTCTGCAGACTACAAAGATTCACTGAAGAAATGATTAATGAAACTGACTGACTTATCTTTGGTGCAAAAACACCTCCTAGCAAAACCTCATTAAGTACTTCGGGGCTTCGTCGAATAATTGGATATCTATCGGTTGTGTTGGATATTGTGTTGGAATATTGGCTGGCAAGCTAATGAAGTAATGACGTCAGGGAGCGTGGTCAGGGTTGGCTCACAACGTATCACTTGTAGATTCAATGCTACCACCACCGTGGTCAAATATACGGCTATAAATATTTTCGCTCAAGAAATTCATGGATACATACATTTCTAGACAGAGAGTATAGAACGCTACTTCACTCTTGCTTCTATTAGATTCATCAATGTTTTCATACATACCGGCTGATAATGAGTACTCATTACCTTTCCATCATTGAGTACTTATGTAAGTATAATCGAGAAAGTTAGACCTTGAAATGGAATGAATTGGAAACTGGTGATAATGTGATTCCTAGAGCCTTCATATTTGCCCTCTGCAGTAATAGATTTTAAATGGAATATCCCAGAATATAATTAGGTAAATGGCTAAATTATCACCGCTGTAGCGTTATCCTAACAGTCAGGTTAGTAATATAAGTATAAGATGAATATTTAACACATACCTATTATTAAAATCGCACGTCCAGGTTTTTTTTTAATTTCTAAGTAATTTGAATCTTCGATCAAGGAAGACAAAATATTTCCATCATAATTTTCATTTCAAAAGATTGTGCCATCGATAAGGTTAATAAAAATACACTTTAAAATTATCCTGGGCTTACGATAAATTGTCATATTTTGTGCTTTAGATACCTTTAAAGTAATGCTGTTTCAGTCATAAAATTTCAAAACGTAGTGCATTGAAGCAGACGGGGTAAGCCCCGCACGTCGGGCCCATAGATCAGGCGCGGGCGGTGCCGGTGAGGACCGAGGTCACCGCTATCGCGCACTTCGGCACACGTGCTGGATTTCACCAAATTAATCATTCCCACGTCGTATTACTCGCCCTCCATATTATGTTAATCCACTATTAAATCCTTTTTCGGTAATAAAAGTACCTTGATTAAAAATGAGGTCGCCATTTTTCTTTCGGCGGAAAATCCATAATTCTTCTTAGGTCAGCTTTGTACCTAATCCTATCCATTATTTCATAGTCAATTTTAGTAATTTAAAATTCATCTTCGTTATTTTCGACATGATACTTAGTTTTGATTTAGTAACGAAATATCGTTGTTTATTTGCGCAGGCTATTATTGCATGAATTCGTAATCATATTTGTTATAAATCAGGAACTTTCAGATCTAAGATACTGTGAAGTGTATTGCTGACTAGTACATAAATCCTTAAATAGTGAGAAATTTTTCGCACAAATTAATTATGCATAAAACAAAACAGGTCTATTCTCTACCTTCAAAGTCTAGATCTAAACAACACATCAGATAATATAGACTGCATTGTCGCTCCATCCACATAAATGAGAATGGAGCTTAGCCTAGAACCCCTCTCGACTGACTATGAAACTATTACTTCCAAGATCTCACTTAGAGAAGACAAATGCTCAAGCGGATGTTCTTTATATGTCCTATTAATAGATAATTTTCCAAGAAACTGAGCTGATAAAATTACTAGCGAAGGCGTTTCGAGTTTCTCCCGATATAATTTGCTCTATAACTAGTTACAAGTGGTACAGTAACTCTTCCGCACATACTGCCACGCTAAGCATCCTTGGCTTATACGCAGAACTCACTACGACTACATCGCCACCTTGATGCATTATTTATGTTCTAGAGGGCGCTTAGGAACATTATTTGTTTATGTATGACTTTATTCTCATCGGAAAAATCAAATTATCTTTCTTTCAGACTAGACCGCTGGTCTAGTGGTCTGATGACTGCTAAGCTAGAGTTCGCGGGTTCGATTCCCGCCGGGGTAAACATTTATGTGACAAACATGTTTGCCTTGCGTCTGGGTGTTTGGTATGTAGTTACAAAAAAAAAGTATATAAGTATTGTATCAGCTGCTGGTTCTCATACAGTACAATACAAGCTTTGCTTAGTTTGGGGTCAGATGGCGCTTTGTGATGATATCCAAGCATTATTATTATTATCTTCATACACACACATCAGCGCGTCAAGTCCCTTGCTGGGGTATAGAGCGCCATTTCACTCATAACTAACACTTTTGCTTTATTTGCGTTCATCAATAGTTTCACACATGCATCCAGGTGCGAGTACTTTTAGTTTCCGTATTCAGTTCTTTGGTAATTTGACCTGTAGAGTTAGACCTTTGCTTCTTCTTCCTCTTCCACAAATCTGCATTGCCTTTTTGTCGATCTTTCCTGGTTTCTCAAGTTTGTTACAGTCAGTTGGTTAGTCCTATATCAACAATCACACGAGACGACACACATAGCTGAAAAAGCCGCGGTTTACTATTTATTCAAAATTTCCTCGTTCACAAAGTCGTGGCGAGCCACACTTATTTATTTTACGGAAATCTAATTTGCAGATTATTTTCTCCTTTTAAAAAAATGAATCGCTTAACGAACATCTAAAAACAAAACTACGTAAAGTTATTAAGTGTTCTAGTAGATTGCGTGGCGAATATGTGAGTCATGCTTGTGTACACGATTTCGAGAAGCAATGGTCGCGTCTCAAGCCGAGCAGGTTGGTAGTGGCGGTCGCTGGTGAGCAGGCGGCCTTAACGCGCGGTGGAGCGGCGCCGACTGCGATCCACCGGATTTATTCCAGGAGCCAGTTACAAATCTTCGGTAAGCCACAGTCGAAACACTTCACTTTGTACTGGATTTACGTTTATTAAGCGCGTTTAAGATACGATATTTCTGGCGCAATCTGGGTCACTTCTACACTGTAAAACACAGCAACTTTGACCTTAATCCTTAAATCTGCAGCGGTAGAGTTCAGACTTGAATGAAGCTCACGTCTCCGAAGTGTTATTGCAGCCAGGGATCCTATCGCTGCCAAGTCTGTCATAAGCTGTAAGCTATTTGCAGCGACAAAAGGCAGTTTCCACACCAACACGTCCAGTGCAATAACATTCTGAGTAACATACTGCCAGTTGAATATTTAACTGTGTGTCCTGGAATAATTGTAAATATTTATAAATGGAAAGGAGTTATGCAGTTACTGCATTACTACTGGGATTGATTACTATTATTAACTAGCGGCCCGTCCCGGTTTCGCACGGGTAGACATTTATCACTTATTTTGTCTACTCGTTATAAGAAAGATTCAGGCATTAAAAAAAAATCCTCGTAAGAACCATCCTCGTACTTCAAGGAATGTTCTAAAAAAGAATTATCGAAATCAGTTCAGCTGCTCTCGAGATTTAGCTTAGCAACACATTCAGCAATTCATTTTATATTATTAATTTAGATTGGGTTTGGCATAAAACTTACTATTTTCACAAATAAAAAAACACATCACGGGAGTGTTATAAGAAGGCTGGTAGCATTGCCACGCAAGATAATAATAATAATAATAATAATGCTCGGACATTATCACACAACACCAACTGGCCCCAAACTAAGCAAAGCTTGTACTATGGGAACCAGCAGCTGATATAATACTTATATACTTTTTGTTTTTTTTGTAAATACATACTTATAATACATACCAAACACTCAGACGCAAGGCAAACATATTTGTCACATACATTTTTGCCCCGGCAGTAATCGAACCCGCGACCCCAGCGTAGAAGTCAGGTATACTAACCACTAGGCCAGCGGTCTCTAGTAGATAGCAATGCTAAATGCTGATTCTCTTTGCTTGATATCTTAAAACATGTATTATATGTAAGTCCATAAAACGTTAGATGAAACAATCCAAGCGTTCATTTTAAAATAAACTAAGAACTTTAATTTAGACAACATTTCGTGAACTTATATTAATCACCTAGAATGTACTTTAAGTCTCAATTTTGTAAAATAATCCGCGCACCATGGCTTAGGTATCTGCTAATTAATGAGAGGCTTAGATAAGAAGGTTCTACAATTAATTAAAGCCCAGAATAAGCAATTCGAAAGCCTCTTAATATAATGAAGTGAGTTAGTTGAGCTAGGCTTTGCTAGACGAACTAAATACACTTTACAATTTAAAGAAAACAATTTTATCGAAGCGAACATCTTATTCATTCACATAATAAACAAAATTGAATTTAATATAACTAACTTAGCGATCTTTGAGAACAGATGAAAGTTATGAAATGGAAACTATAACGTACTTAAGTAAGTAAGTATATAAAATAAGTTTATTTTATTTTATACCACTAAAGTGGCACGCAAGCATACGGCCCACCTAATGGTAAGCAGTCACCGTTGATGAGGAGGCACTGTGCTAGCAGGATTACTACTAGCCCAGCGTATCCTCGTGGAGCACCTGCAGCCCTACCGCAGAAACACAACAAACATACAAAGTAGTGTTAATTGACTGCGGTCTTCTGTAAGTTTGAAAATATCTACAGACAAAAGCAAAGCCAGCCTTTTTCGTTGATAATATACTAAGTATGAATATAGTCAAGTAAATAAGTATGGCATATACCGAAATAGGTTTTTAGTCCCGTAAAAGTCCCAGATAAGGAACTGTGACTTCGGTGGTAAAAAAATCCTAGATTAATTTTCTTTTCTACTGGCAAGTTCTCACAATTCCTATTTAGAGCAAGTCCACAAAACAATAGTTAGTGTCATCAACAATAATAGAGTACGAAAAAAAGAAAAACAGGAAAATATAAAACTAGATGTTGCGAGAATAATTGACGGGATTCTTAAACTTCACCCGCGGCAGGGGAAACTAGAAAACTTGGTGACTTATTGCCTCTTGCCAATAAACACTAGTTCTCTGTAAACAACAAACTCGTTGTTGGGTCGAAGAGCCGCTTATACTCGTATATAAAAAAATAACTAATAATTAGCAGCCCTACGTAGATTGATTTAAAGTTGTACCAAGATCATATTCTGTGAAGCAGATTTCAATCCGAATCCAATTATTTTTTCCTTGGTGTCTGTTCTCTGTTTGGCTTTATCAGATCTGTTATCGACCACTCGACGTTTCCAGATGTAATAATAATAATAATAATAATGCTTGGGCACTATCACACAACGCCCTCTGAATTATTACAGTTACGAATTTATTGCATACTGAGACTAAATAAATAAAATACTTGAAATATTCAATGTGAATATTTAATTATAAAAATTACATTATATTCAATTAGCTAAAAGATACTCAAAAATAAACGAAAGCGGAAAAAACGTGTAACTCTCTGTAGCATTTAACTAACTGTTTACCCGAGTTACTTTTTCACCCGTTTCCAAATTTCCTTTAACTCTGAGTCATCGTGAAGCAGCTCGTTACAAGTGGGCGTGGACTTCCATAATCGCCAACTCTTCGATTAGAAACCACCTAAACTCAAAAGTTAAACGTAAAATTAACAACTACAAGGTTCATTAACGTCTGCCTTTTGTAAACTTCGCGCGAGTTTCGTAAGAAGTGGAAATTTTCGTGGAAACTCCGAGCAACCGCACGCGCTCCTTTGATTGTTTAGCGATAAATCGGAAGGAATTCCAGGGGAGGGCAGACTTATTTTCCTCTCTGAATTTGTTATGAAATCATAATAAGTAAATATTACGATGGGAATAAAACTCACCTTCGTTGAGCAAGATGGGATGTCGATCGGATCCGAACAGAACCATAGGATAATCGTAAACCGAGGAAGCCGGCGGAGGCGCGGTACTTCACAATTCTGGCAATACAGAGGCAGGGGTTATAAAAAGTTAACTGGGCGACACTCGACTTCATATGGACAAAGTTAAGGGAACACTTTGGCAAATGTGCCGATTTCGACACCAGAGCCCGCTCGGGGAAATAACAAAAAGTTTTTGACTTATTGGCGCTCGGAGGAGGCGAGCTGGTAAACATGTTTGATGTTTTTTAGGGCAACATTTAGGCCAACTAGTTTATAAGTTGCAGACGTTTACGTGATGGAATAACAGGACTCGTATACTTGTTTGTTCACATTTGAGCTTTATAACGTCCACTCAACACTCAAATTATTTAACTCGGATCAGATTACTCTACGGTACTATCAGGGAATCAAGTGGAGACAATTTTTTTTTTCAAACTCTTGTTTTCACTGCTCGATGGAACGTATCGTAATACGAAAAAAAACTATCAATTTTACTATACATAGTGACTAGCTTTTATCGCGGCTTCTCCCGCATGGTACTTCTAAAAATATTCTATATGTTAATTCAGCTTACAAGCTACCTCCACTTCAAATTTCATACAAATCCCTTCAGCCGTTGAGACGTGAAGAGGTCACACACACACACACACAAACTATCACATTTATAATAAAAATAAATATGTCGTAAATCTTGTTATTGTATTTAAAGCGAAAGCTTCTTACATTGTCGGAATCAACAGTGGATTCCAATCAGATGTTTCAGAGAATCACATTCCAGCAATAACAATATTATATGAGTTTAAATCCCATTTAATAAATTGCACCTCTTTTCAATTACATATAAAATGTATACTTTGGAGTAAATCGGAATAACCCATCATTAATAAAACAACATATAATTCTGTGTGTTTAATGTAATTGACAAGCATGTTGTGCCGATTTTAATGAACAAACTTTTCATTCGCCACATTATTGGTACTGAATAAATTTTGTTTGGAAAATTACTGGCTCGGCAGAAAATGTGGCCATTATGTCGTTTTTTATGTAGAAAGTATTCATGGATTGACTTCTTTATTGACAAAAATTAACAACTCCGGAATATAAAACACATCATACATTATTATCGGTACCTACAATTGGTGGCCTTATCACAAGATGTTTGTATCACAAGATATTCAAATAGTTTTTGTATACCACTAAGACGGCCAACGAGAATTTGGTCTGCTCGATGATAAGCGGTTACCGTAGCCTGAGCAGGGGTATTTCTCTCACCCTAAAGTTTTACTTCTTAAGAACAGTAAGGGTGTGTACATTACCTTCGAGCTTGCCATACGCTTAAGTCCTCCCCTAATTAGCGTAATATTTTAGTCCCCAGTTAACCAACTCTTGGAAAGCGGTCATCACGCCGTCTTATTCTTTATTAACGTTCATCGTTCTATGAGTAAGCCTTCATAAAGCTACTTTAGCTGTAACTTTTCTACTTTTAATCATTTATGAAATATTATCGAACATCAAAACTTTTTTACCAGTCTTGTAACTTGGGAACGATATCGGATTCTCTGAGGCTCTATTATAAGGTTTGTCATTAAAATGATAATTATTTTAAGACCAGGTCTTAATAATGCTTAATAAGGTACTTGTGAATTTAAGTTTAAGGCACTTTCACTGATATCGACGGGTACACATCTAGTGCACGATTTGGAACACTGCTATATAAAGTTTACGTAAGACTAGTTACCATGTTTGTCGAATAAACCTACTGGACAATTTATGAGACTAAATTTTACCAAAATTATGGCCTCATATCAACTTCGCTTTCCAATTGTGGAGTGAATATATACAATACTGAGAGTCATGTAACCTTTTATATCAGTATTATATCCCTTCCTGGCCGCGGAGCCTGTGTCCGCATTATCGAACCGCACCGGCCTGGTGAAATATTAATGTTCCGCATTATACTCCAGTATTTCTGAGTCCCTGGTTATAGTGGGAGTTATTATTGGTAATTTGAATCCGATGTATGGTATTATTGTACGGTATTTCAAGTCTGGCATCAATTATTCTCTATCTAAACTGTGTAGAGAATTTTTTTAGGAGCGCCATCGATTTGATCTATTATTACATCCACAGTTTTTTTCATTAAGGCGTACGATGGTAGTAATATTACATGAAGATCATGACAATAATTTAAATGAATAAATTTCTAAACAAATAAATAAAATGTAAGTGTCTATTTAAACGATTGGTTTTGTAGCTATGTTTTGAGTGCATTATAGTCTATACACATAAATAGAATTGAAGTGTCTGTTTGTAATGTCGAAATAACAGCTTTTTACGAAGTGCATATGAAAGTAAACACGCTTCTAATGACAAAAAAGGAATTTAAAATTTGTTTGTCTGTCTGTCTGTCTGTTTGTTTGGGGTAATCTCCGAAACGGCTGGACCGATTTGAACGGGACTTTCACTGCTAGATAGTAATTTTACTGGGCGTAACATAGGCTACTTTACTTTTGGAAAAATAATGCGAAATAAAAAACCATAAAATTGTGAACAAAATCCGAACGGCTCGACCGATTTGAACGGGACTGGCAGATAGCTGATGCTGTAAGGTGTAAATTAGGCTACTTTCATTTTGGAAAACAATTAGGGATAAATTGATGTTTAGGGTTACGTACAAAAAATAAAAACCAATTGAATTTGTTAATAACATTTGAACGGGCGGACCGATTTGAAAAGAAGGCGTCAGTCGCTGAGATTACTATAATTTTGTAAAAAAAAAATAGGATACCGCGCATAAAAAAAATCAAATACGGGACCGTAATAACATTATATGCTTCGTACGCGTGGAATAAAATTAATTATCAATTTTATGGGTTTATTTTTTTTGCGGTTCCCTAATTAAATAACCGATAAATACAATACAATAATTATACAAATAAATAAAATTGTAATGTCTGTTTGTAATGTCAAACTAACAGGTACAGCTCTTTACTATATGCATATGAAAGTAAACACTGTACTAATGACAAAAAATAATGGCGAACAACATCCGAACGGCGGGAATCATTTGAACAGGACTTTCACTGAAAGGTAGCTGATGCTATAAGCATAACGTAGGCATATATTTTTTTATAAGTAGTTAGTGTACCGTGCAAATGAAATTGTCAACAAAATTAATTCCACGGGCACAGCTAGTTGTGTAATATAATTGCAATCCATCTCTGTTATTTCTTTTATCGAAACCCTACCCTGTCCAAATCCCACAAACTAAATTCATAATTTGTTATTCCATCATTGTAGTCACAAAGATCTCTATGTCGAGATCATTTCTATATCAATTTGTAGTAAACTATTTATAAAAAATAAATAAACATTTCGTTGGTGGTCATCACACAAGTGTTATAGCGAGTTATATAGAGCGCGAGATCATCCTAAACATTGATTAGTGCACGTAACAGTCGTTATTTCATTATCCCCACACAGTGAATCAAGTGAAAAGCAAGACGTGTCCGCACGGAAAAACGCGGCCGAACTTTACGACGCTCCTGACCTAGTTGGGATTAACACTAAACATTTATAAGTGAAGGATGCTGGCGCAGCAGACGGGGGATTTATTGCTTTTTATCACTTTCAAGGGGAACTCTTTACTACACTTATTAGCTGATACCTCAGAACAAATAAAAAGGTACACGACTTAGAAGTGACGCTGGTTTTTTAAACACGTAGTGCGTTAGCAAGGCGTAGTTTCATTGTATTTGTCGTAGTGTGTGCGTGTATATGTACATTGCGTGGCGAAGTTTTAACCAGCGTCACTTTGTTGTTTTCACACGTGTTTTATTTGATCTGAAGCTGTTATAAGAATTTAGGGCACTTTGGCCTATAATCAGATGGGTAGCTCGCTAGCTAACGATTGTGCATCTTTAGCAATAGAAACAGATCCGTAGCAAAACCTAAGCTAGAACAGACATTCATAAGGCTTTATAGCGCCTTAACTGAATAAACAATATGATGATATATTTTTTAAGTATTGACATGGATTTAATTAAATAATTGCATTGGTTTAAAATTACTAATTTAATCTCAGATAAGTAACACAACTCTAATACTAATATATTATTCATAATAGAAAGTTGTGAAATATCGTACTCGTTTACATTATCTCCTATTGGAATAGGCTATATTATTTGCAGTATTACAACTCGCTTGAAAATATATTTTTCAATAAATAATAGTATTTTATTCCATACTTATTCACATGTAAAAAAAACGGAGTTGTATTTACTTTTTTCACATTATTTGCTTAGGAGCTTACAGGATTCAATACAGATAAGATGATAATGTTTTCTCTATCCCTAAAGTATATGGTAAGGCGTGTAACACATGTATTTACTCTGAAACCCTTTTTACACGTAAATAATGTACAACCAGCCAACAATTGCCTTATCTATTATCCTGGTAGCGTCGTAAATTGGCTACCAGGCTCGCATGAATCATAAGGCGCTTGATGCAGCTTAGCTTCGTAGCTAAATGATCGGCGCGAGTTACGGCCACGTTATAGGTGTAGCCAGCGATGATTGATGGCTATAGGGTTGTTAAACAGCCATTTGATGAATAGGGGAGCTCGAACGACAGCTGGCTTCAATTAGCTGAACGTGATCCAACCCTGAAATGTCGGATATTAAACACTCTTAAATGAGTTTGGACAATGCTTGCGCCTGGTTGGTTCGATAAATTAACTTTATTAATAACAAAATCTTTTATTTAATACCTTTGCGGGAATCCAAATGAATTGTATTATAAATTGTAAGTCTAAGGCGCCCACGAAATTGTGGAATGATCTGCTGAGGTTTTCCGAAAGGAGTAAAGCATGGGTTTCTTCAAGAAGGTTGTGAAGATATTTTTAAAGGGTCGGTAACGCGCGAGTGATACCTCTGGTGTTGCAAGCGTCCACAGGCTACGGTAACCGCTTACCATAAGGCGGGCCGTATGCTTGTTTGTCACCTTAGTGGTATAAAACAAGAAAAAGTAAGGCTTCGTTGTTTTATGTTTCGATAAATAAAGCTAATAAGTAAGGATCGAAGTCAGTGCAGTTCGACTGTAGCCAGTCAAAACTAGTTATAACCGGTTGGAAGTTTTGTCTGTAACTTATTCAACATAATGAGCGACAAGGCTGTATGGGCCCCGGAAGATTACCAGTGAGTCTGTCTGTGACAAGCCTATTGTTGAGAGATGTTCCCAAACCAAGGGCTCTTCGTTAAGATAAGATAAATGAAATAAGTTATTACAATATTGCTTTTTCATCACGATCATACATTTATGAGATGTAATTCAGTGTCATTTAAATTCCAGAAACATGATCCACGAAAAAGACACATGACTATGCTGCTATGGTACTTACTATCCCACTTACCGTATTTCAAGTGGTATGAAAAGAACTACCAAAATAGGAATAAAATAACAAAGTTGTTATCACATTCTAAAACTTGTTTACTGCAAAAATGTTTAGTTCCTCAGCAGCAGAAACATAAAAAGCTGTGACCCTAATAGCATCGGCGAAGCCTTTGCATGCACGTATCCTTCAAAGAGCTTGCGAAAATTGAGTAGGAAATAACGGAAATTAAAGTAATAGGACTTTGAGCGAGCGACGAACCCACGATATACGAAGCGACGACGACCTTCGGATAGGGTATCTCGGGTACTAGGGTGCTTATTTCAGGCAGCTCCATTCCATGCTGCATATTACTCTTCAAGTATGAGGAGATATTACGCTGGAGACGATATTAAGTCTGAAATTTCACATTTTAAGTTGATTGATCCAGCGTCTAGTCCCAAACTAAACAAAGCTTGTATGGATACCAGACAACTTTATCGTTTCTCAATATATTTTTTTGGTAACCTAAACACTCATATTCAATTCAACCAAACATGTTTTTTCAACTTTAAACATAAAACTAGGCACTAAACCAGACCAACGGTTAAAATAAATAAATTAAACTAGTGAGTTTTTTTTTATACCACTAATGTGGCACACAAGCGTACGGCCCACCTGATGGTAAGCAGTCAATACCAGGGGTATCACTAACGCGTTGCCGATCATGTTGTTGATGAGGGGTCACTGTGCCAAAAGCATTATAAATAAATAAATTACTACTAGCGCAGCGTATCCTCGTGGAGAACTGGCAACCTAACTTTTTATACTCTATTTTATTAATAGTTTCTTTCTACATCTCCGTCTTTTCTCAACGGACATCGGATTACGACACATGATGTTACTTAGGCGGTGGGGGGGCTGGACGGTAGGGGGGAGGGGTGCAGGCGAGCTCGTCGCTGCAGCTCGAGTAAAGAGCGCCATGTCGAGGTTCACTGGAGATAGCTGCCGAGCTGATTTGATCTGAGACTAGATTGGCTAAGGTGACAAGAAATATCTACAATCTAGTTTCTACGTTACGTAGGTACAGTGGCTCAATAGGTTACTATTATTCTGAAGATTTCTTTGCAACGAACGTCATTGAAAATGATATGATAATAATAATGATAATGTGAGAGACGAGACAACGAGGTATGATGCTGTGAATAAAAAAGGGATTGTCTGCAGCACACAGTTTATTGCACTCACTTAGCAACTTCCAGTTTTCTTCTAAATATGAAACAAAGGAAGGGATGCACATAGCTAATATTGTCACCTGAATGTATAGTGATCAGTGATGCACCGGAGATGATCTTCGCCAAGTGCAGAAACTATTCCACAGTGATTATTAATTACTATTCTATTGATGTCACATCAACATCACTCATCATCGAAAGAATCACAGTAATACATTCACCAATATTATAAATGCGAAGGTTTGTGTGTAAGTGTGTGTGTTTGTAAACTCTTCACGCCACAGCTGCTGAAATAATAATGAAATTTGACAGGGAGGTAGCCTATGAGCTCGTTTAACATATGTGATACCTACATTTTCCGAGACATGGTAGAAGCGTGCGGGCGAAGCCGCGGTTAAAGGTAGTGCGTTATAAATATTGAGAACAATTTTATTGAAGTTTAGGTGTTCATGTTCAACCTCGACAAGAATAGAGTGGGTCTATTAGGACAAGCGCAGTTTGGAGTGGTCAGTTTACCGGTAAACTGCCCTCCGAGAGAGATTTGTCCGGTGAGTCAGCGGGCTATGTAACTACTTGAGATTTGTAAGATAGGGGGGCGTAGGTTTATGATAATGTGGACAATTATTACCCGACCGCCCAAGAAAAAGGGTTATGTTTTCAGGTGTGATTGGTTTTCTTTAATGCCGCCTGTAGAAAACTTAAAATATATTTTAATAAAATATGAGGTGTCGTTAGATGAATCTTAATATTTTTTGGGAGTGATAATGTACTCTATGTTAACATTTTACTTCCCTGATACCCAAAAAATAATTCGAGGGGACTTGGAAAAAAAATCTATATCACATGTTCTTCCTTACGATGCACACTATTTACGTACATAAATGTTATCAAAATTAGTTCAACCGGTTAGTCGAGAAGGCAGCTAAATATAAGTATTTATGTAAGCACGCTATTTAGCCTTTGCTGGGAAGGCAAAAATATTAATTTAATAAATTTAAAATATTTTTAATGCACAATTAATCTTTGGTTAATAATTAGTAATAACTAGCTCCATTCAACTCTTACAATAAACTCAGTACATTATTCCTCTATTCTTAATAATGCAATGTGAATAAGTCTGGATGAATGCGCTGCCAGTACAGTCTCACTTAAACAAAAGACACAATTACTACAAAGCCAGATACAAATCGGAAACATGGCCACCCTACCCTAAAACAGTACTACAACAGCTACAATCGCACTCGCAACGGCTATTGTTATCCGCGCGTTATACATCGTCCGCTAAGTTCGTATTTAGATGTAGATGTGTCTCGTTTACGCGGAAATGTACTTGGTTGTGGATAACTTTATTAGTGGCAAGTTTAGTTTTAATGGATGGAGGGCGGGAGACATGTCGTTTACTCGCTTAAAAGGATTCGAAACTACACATTATAGAGTGCAAATTCTTAGTAAAGTAGACTATTTTACATTGTCTTAAGGTTGATTATTGGGTGCGTTGAAGAGGGAAGTAATTTAGAAGTGGATTATGGTGTAGTTGGCGTGCTTATGCAGGTAAGGCGGGTTAGCCTCGAGTCACTGTGATAGCAGTAGTTAGTTTTAGTGGTGAACTTCATACAAGTTTATGTGTTGTTGTTCCTAAGAGGTTCTCATGCCGCTTCGGTGGTTAACAATCCTCCGCTTTATGGATTACATCTCGTTACAGACATCTTAAAGAGGGAATGGAGAAATCATAAATTGCATTTATATTTTTACTTATAGTTTACCGTATTATAATTCGGTTGTAAGTTTGGTTACCAGAGGTCCTCTTATGTTTTTAATATGGATAGAATTTTGCCGGCGACCTCGTCTGCGTAGTAAAAATTATAACATACATAGTTAAAATAAAATATATAAAATATGTTACTGCTTATATATATTATATAGCTTGTCATTATTGACTAAAGCGTATACTCGTTCCGGTAGTACCAAATATTCCAACGCGTGCGAAATCGCGGGCACAAGCACTACGGCTACTAGGCACTACGATTTGATCACTTTTTTTTTTTTAAATATGCATTCTACTTTTACCATCTACTGGTATAGGTAATTAAGTTATGTTAAAATATGCCACACTACTTTGGTGATATTTTAAGTAAGCATCATCTAAAATATTCATCACTTTTGCTACTGAAAGTATAAGTCTGTATACATAAGGCGTAGTGGTCACTAGTCGTAAACTCGGCCGGGACGTCCCCTCGTATGTCCCGGCCTGATTCCCGGCCTAATTCCCGGCCGGGCCAGCACCGAGCATGCGCAATAACAATAAACATGAGTCTCGATGGCCGCGCGACACAGGGTAATAAAATTCAAACGTGAGCCCGAATAGTTACGCAGTCCAACAATGGTTTGTTCGCCGTTTCATTTAGGGTATGTCACATCTTGAGGCTATAAATGTTGCGTTTTATGTCTGTGAATGATCACAAGAGATTTAAAACATAATATCTCACTGATGAGATATCTTATAACTATGGCTTTTTAATAAACACTATGAATGAATTGAGAATATTATTTTCATTTTCCAAATAACCGGCCAAGTGCGAGTCGGACTCGCGCACCGAGGGTTCCGTACGCACTTGTAGAAAAGGTAAAAGTAGGCGAACTTCAGTTGAGGTCATTATTCGTCCGTGACTCTCAAAAGCGCGATACAGGTTTTTTTTTGTAAATTCGTTTTTTTTATATTAAATATCATATTTGCGGTTTTCAGTTTTTTTCCTTTATTTGTTATGTAAGACACTGCTCCTTGCCAAATTTCATGATTCTAGGTCAACGGGAAGTACCCTATAGGTTTTGATTCCATTGTGAAATCACAAAATTCTTGACAGACAGACAGACAACCAGACAGACGGAAAACAAAGTGATCCTATAAGGGTCCTGTTAAGGTACGGAACCCTTATATAATTTAAGTCATAAAGATAAAAAGAGAAACCCGCACAGAAGAATATCACATTATTTTATTTCAAATTTAATGATGCAATTTACTCGAGTTAATTTAATTTTGTTTATAACTGAGTTCCCTCAAAATTCAAATAAACAGTCGAGTGTTTTGGCACGATTCCAACAAATAAGTAGAAATATCGAGTGGGAGACTTATTATTGTAAAGTTTATCACAAAAACTTGTTGGTAACAAACGTGGAAGGCTGTGCAAAGTTTCCTTCCACTTGAACGGCGGGAGAATAAAGCAGCATATGATCATAATACGGGAATATCTCGAGAGAATATATTCCGTGGAATATTTGAGCCAAGTTACAGCTGCTTCGGTAATGTCATACCACTTTCATTCCCCCTTTTTATTTTATTTTTATACTTCTCTATGACGTTGATGTGCACTGCAAGGATGTACTGGTTGGTGTAATATTGTATTTCGTGACGAGGAAAACAGTTTTAGGATTATTTCAATTTCAATATACAATATATTGGCATCGCCCGTAGGTTTTTCCATTATAATTGGAGCCGCCCGACCGGGGACTGTACCTCCACCTTACAGAAGACCGCAGTGAAATAACTACTTTGATGTAGTGTTGTGTTTCTGCGGTAAGTAAGGTTTACAGTGCTCCACGAGGATACGCTGGGTTAGTAGTAATGCTGCTAACACAGTGAGTCCTCATCAACAACAGGGTTGGCAATGCGTTAGTGATACCACTGGTATTTTTAGCGCCTATAGGCTAGCGTGACCGCTTTCCATCAGGCGAGCCGTACGCTTGTGTGTCATCATTGTGGTAAGAAAATACACTTAAGTTTATATTCTTAATCATTGCAGATAAGCGGTTAACGCAGAAGACATCTGAAATACCAGGGAATCGCTCGTTTAAGGAGGAGACGGCTTATTGAAGGAACACAACTCAGACAGTACCTAGTAACCTCAGGGTCGGCAACGCGCGAGTGATGCCCCTGGTGTTGCAAGCGTCCATAGGCTACGGTAACCGCTTACCATCAGGTGGGCCGTATGCTTGTTTGCCACCTTAGTGGTATAAAAAAATATATTAAGGTATGTAAACTATTTAAATATTATTATTCTATGAATCCTACCGATAACGAGCTCGATCACTTTCAATAATCAAAGTGTTTATAGTTCATTTAACATAGATGGCATTAATATTACAGAGGTAATATTTTATTTATTGTTCGTCTGTATGTATGGTTGGCATCATCTCTCGAAGTCTAGAATTAATATTAAAAAAAGAATCATCAAAATCGATTAATAACTGGCGGAATAATAAGGTAACAAATGTACAAAAAAACATACAGTAGAATTGAGAACCTACTCCTTTTTTCGGGTCGATTAAAAAATTCAAAGGAAAGCTTCGCGATTTGTGTGTTTTATTTTATAACATTTAGGTTGGATTGGACGAAAATGGTAAGTAGTCTTTCCAAGTTCGGTAGAAAAAAAATAGGTAGTTCCAATAGCCAGCCCTTAAGTAAAACTTAATTAATTATAGTGTAAATAATTATCTAGTGACTTCATAACTGTCGTAACACTACAAAAATTAATGAATACAAAATGAAGAAATTAATGATCTTCTACACCTATCAAGAAATTAACCCCAAAGCCTTTGCTGCGGTGTAAAGTCCTAGCAAAATATTTTTTTGATTGCTGCTAAATGTATGCGAAGCTATTTACGGACCTTTTATCTTGTCGTAACTTTGCTGTTTAACATCGTGTTACCTTCAACTTGGTGCAATGTACTCTTAATTACTTACATTACGACACAAGCAATGGCCTTCATTGTATTTACAATACAGCCCCTCAAGTGCAAGAGCTTAAAAGAGAGGTAGGGCGATTTGGGATTTCCCGTGGGTTATCCCATTTAAATTGGAACCGCCCGACTGGGGACTGTACCTCCGCCTTACAGAAGACCGCAGTGAAATAACACTACTTGATGTAGTGTTGTGTTTCTGCGGTAAGTAAGGTTGCCAGTGCTCCACGAGGATACGCTGGGCTAGTAGTATTGCTGCTAGCACAGTGAGTCGTCATCAGCAACATGGTTGGCACCCCGTAGTGATACTCCTAGTATTGCTAGCGTCTAGCGGCTATAGGCTACGGTGACTGCTTACCATCAGGTGGGCCGTATGCTTGTGTGCCACCTTAGTGGAATAAAAGAAAAAAAGAGCCCTCTTGTTACTATTAAAATCAACCAAAGTATAGGTATCAATTAGGTACATTATTCAATAAATACACACTTATCGTTGCAGCTGATGAAGCTTTGACCTCCTTATAGGACAAGATATGCTATATTTAACCTACAGAATCATTCTACAACTATAGTACGGTACCGAACGGATCCACAGTAACGTAACGAGCACCCGGGTACATCCCGCGCCAGTTCGGCAGCGAACAAAAGCTGTTCGTATATAAACGGCAATAAGCGAAAGAATTTCCACTGAAATTTCAATACACTTCAGTGCCAAACCACTGGTATACCAAGCCTCAGCACTTTTAAATCCAATTTTCCGAAGAGGAATTTATGGAGCGGAGGCCACGAACTGAACATCCTTTGTGAGAGGAAAAAGACATCGCTCTCTACCATGTTTTGGTTTGTTTGGTGTTATGGCTCTTTGGAAGCTTTCGAAACAGACTCAAAAGTATCTGTATTTGACTAGACTTTACAAATAAGTATACCTTCAAATCGTCAAAATCTACCACCGGATTCGGAAGGTCGCCATTTGCTGACAATAATCCCGCAGGAAGCTCAGCAATTACTCTTTTAAAAACGAAATAAATATATACTTAACATTTTAAATGACCCTAACAATACTGCTTTTAAACAAGACCACTTTCAACAAGGAGTCTTATTGCGAAGATTCCGTTGATCTGATGGAGGACACATAATAATTGAAGGGAAAATCACACTGAATAAAATAATATGTGGCATGTTCCTTTTTTAAACAACCTATTATTAATAATAATAATTTCATTATTTACAGCTAATATTTGCAATTTGGGTATTTCGACCCGTCCCCAAATCAGGCGATGCTTGTATCTTCAGCAACTTTTAATACATTATGTGCGTTAACTCATTCCAATAAGGGATAATCTGTTTATATTTTTCCAGGATATTGGTTTTCTGTTTACACAATTTTTGTAAACATGATTTCATCTTTTCCGTAAAATAATCCGATACCGTGTATGCCGGAAAGTATTCTGGAATAAAGGTTTAATATGTGTTATTACAGGCTGTACCAGATGTAGAAATGTTAGTATACAGTACTCGGAACCGGCGGGTATGTACGAAGAGATTGATGAATGTAAAACAAGCAAAGGAGTGTGTGAGTTAAGAGTGAAATGGCGCTCTATACTCTCTGCCTACCCCGTGAGGGACTGGCGTGATGATAATAAATATACTAAATAAATAACTAAAGTACAATGTAAAAATGCACTATCAAATTATATATTAAATGGAAATAAGCATGTATCATACATCATAGACCCAATGGCAGTATCTGATTCCACGTTTTTAGAAAAATATCATATAAATGTATATTATGCAGCGCCGTTGGTTGTTGAACCTGGTTGCTGCGCTACATATTGCGGTTTCAATTCCCACCAAAGCAAAAAAAATATCTGTTCCATTTTGTATGTGCCTTGAATCTGGTTCTTAAAAAAAATTTGAACGAAGATTTTTTGTTTTCTATCGGTTTGTTTGGTATCCCTAGTCGCTTTAGGATAATGGCCGTAAATTAATATCATGCTTAATCTAAGCATAAAGGAAACAAAAGATGTTAATGAATTAAAGTTTAATGACGTAAAGTCACACTCACTCAGACCTATTAAATGTCGAGAATGATTGAAAAATATTTTGTATTCAGTTTTCTCTATGACTGAAGCTATGCTAAAAAAATACCGCTCAATTCAATGTCATTAACAGCCGAGCTGAGGCTATCAGCAACGCAAGCAATTAGTTACTGTATGTGGACCTCAAAAGCTTCAGATTTGACCAGCTGAGATAGTTGGCACCTTTATCTAAGACTGGAGTGCATGCGGCTGTAACGAACACAATGTTGAATATATTTTCCAAAGCATATTTTCTTCTTTATTTGAGAAAACCAGTTCTCTTTGTCGAGTATTTTAGTATTAACGAGTGCTTCTCTTGAGATTTAAGTATATAGAAGGTTGTAGACTTCAAGTGGTGTTCAAGAAAGTCACTGAAGAGTCGTCTGCGTTCAGTATTTCATTTTACGCATTTATAGGGTTCTGAACCCGACGGGTAACCAACGAAACCCTGTTACTAATACCTTGCGGTCTGTCTGTCAGCGGGCTGTATCTTAATATGATCCGTAGTAGGTATCAGTTTAAATTATCACAAAATGTGTATTTCTATGGCCGCTATTACAACAAATAATAAAATTTTAAATAAATAAAAACTAAAGCGGACTGCCCTGTGTAAATATAAAGATTTGTAGGTACTTAATCAAAACGTTTTACCAAATATTTTATTGTATGTGACATGTTCAAATGGTCGATTATATTTCTCATGCGCCAGTTGCGCACATCCCCTGATACAAATGTGTTTCACCTGCTGTATTAATGCCAACAAACAGACACCTAAAATGCTCATAGAGTTTGTATTGCGATATTTTCAAAAAAAAAGCCATCAAAATTTTGGTGCAAATTCAAAATCTTAAAAGAAAAATCTAACAGAAAGAAAGAAAGAAAGAAAGAAAGAAAACATTTATTCATAACAACACAAACATATACAAGTGTAGAAGAACTTCGTGTCATTATGAAACGGTCCCAACTCGGCATGTGCTGGATGTCTTGTGAAGGACAACCAGCGCTGATCTTCCGTAACGGGTACCAGGTAACAGGGTAACTTCATGTCTTTTTATTTTACATGTATATATTTAAAGTGATGAATTTACATACACGTTATAGCATGTGTAGTAGCCACTACTAATCAATGGTTTGATCATGTCTTCATATTAACCCGCCGGTTGAACCACTGTGGGACACGCGAATAAAATACTTTTCTTTCTTAATAAGATCAATAATGTATATAAAGATGTCAGGAACTGCAACCTAATGCTTTAAATTAGTAGTTTACACATTTCAAATGCCTTCTATTAATGTCTGTGTGTCATCTTACATGTATATTACTAGCACCAATTTGTACACACTAGCAAAGTAATGGAGTATAATGAAGGGACATATAATGAACTAAATACACTATACGAGATGTATCAGTGTAGACCGCAGCCTGCTGTGAGGGTCAACCCTCTTCATGACCTCTGATACAATGTCAGAATAACCCCCGGAGGACTGCGGTAATTAGTATACATAAAAATAAAATAATTGTGACGGTTCTAGATATTCATTTCATAGGGATTAGGAATACATAACTATGTGAAGAAACAATCTGTAATTTATGGTGTTCAGAAGAATATTTTTATTTTTTTAATGGAATCATTATAGTATTTTAGTAAAATAATTCACACAAAAATAAATAGCTCCGGCAAATTGGAGTGAAATAAACTTTTTTGCTGATGGTTGCACTACAATATTTTTTTTATTAAGAAATCCTTTACCATAATGTTCACCCAACACGATTTCTTCTGAGTTTCTTTTTTGTTTTTTTTTTATACCACTAAGGTGGCACACAAGCATACGGTCCACCTGATGGTAAGCAGTCACCGTAGCCTATAGCCGCTAGCAATACCAGGGGTATCACTAACGGGTTGCCAACCATGTTGTTGATGAGGAGTTACTGTGCTAGCAGCATTACTACTAGCCCAGTGAATCCTCGTGGAGCACTGGCAACCTTACTTACCGCAGAAATACAACACTACATCAAGTAGTGTTATTTCAATGCGGTATTCTGTAAGGTGGAAGTACAGTCCCCAGTCGGGCGGCTCCAATTTAAATGGGATAACCCACGGGAAATCCCAAATCGCCCTACCTCTCTTCTTCTTGGTTTGGATATGTTCAAAGTAACTGAGTATATAAATTAATGGTCTATTACTTTGATCTCAATTAGTATTATAATATTAACTGGTATGGCGAGCAGCAGTAATTAGGTTCCCAAGGATTGTAGAAGGAAGCTTAAGATGGGTCATCAATACTGCTGGCTGCTTCGAATGAAACGGCTCAGTCAAAAACATATCTAATTAAAGACCTTCATCAGATTTGCACAAAGTATTGGGAGAACCTAAACAAAAGATTCATACGATTCCAAAACACCGGATTTATAGTTGGCCGTACACCGTTATTGAAGTCGGTCACAAAATCAATTATTCCCTGACCGTACAAGGCGCGGTTTACTTTTTAATTTGATACTTCAGTCCCGGCCATAACTCATAGCGGTCTCGACGGCTCCATAAATCGGTTTGATAGAATACGGACCACAGCGGGACCGCTATTGACGGGTTAGGCTGCGCGTGCTCTTGATGAATAATATGTCTGGTATAGCTGATACTATATCCACATTTGATATACATCGAACTTAATACAATACACGGTTTATTGTCTCTAAGGATCCGGGCGTCAATGTAACTGGAAGTCAATGCTTAGGACGCTCCACTCAAATCAAAATCTCCGAACCATACCTAGTACTTTTATTTTTTTCACAAGGTAAGACTAAGGTGGCATACGAACATATGGCCTGCCTGACAGTTAACGGTTACCATAGGTTTTAAACGCTTGCAACGTTAGTCTCTCGCTGGTTGTCGACCCTAACGACTTAATGGTTCTTAAACCATTAAGTAAAATACTAAGTTGTATTGTTATCTGGCCGTTCCCGGTGGCTTCACCCGCCCATGCAAAGTTACATAAATACGAACCAGACAAATTTTGAGCTTGTAGGCTGCCTAAGACGACGTAATAAGTCAGCCCGGGAGTTGTGTTTCGCCTAGACAAATATAGATAAGAATGAAATACATTTTTTCTTTATTTTTTTTATACCACTAAGGTGGCAAACAAGCATACGGCCCACCTGATGGTAAGCGGTCACCGTAGCTTTTTAGACGCTTGCAACACCAGGGGTATCACTCGCGCGTTGCCGACCCTAAATCTACATGTACAAAATAATATCAAATAAAAAAACTGTAGCGGGAACTGGGTCAATCCATAGATCAACGGGTTTTGATCAATCCGACGTAACAAGCACCGCGGTGCAGTCAATCACATCCACCTCACACCTCCGCGAGTATACCGGGATCCCAAGTATGACAGGTCGCTATTGCCCCGCACTTATATTGATTGACAGAAATTATCCCGCTCCAAATCCGCAAACTATATCACATATCGATCTAACAATTTTGGAAAGTAATTTAATTTATTAAACTTAGCTGCGATCACAATTACGTTTTGCTTACATATTTTCATGAGATACAATAAAATTGTTAGCTGTTCTACAATGGATTAAATTTAGAATTATGGAATCGAAATACGGTTTTGTAAATGAAATTAAAAGCACATTAATTTTATTTACGAGGTATTCTATTCAACAATATTGAGTTGGGTCTCGAGAACTCCAAACAATTTGAATTATTTTATTAGCAAATATAAATAATAAATGGAAATTAGATTATTATTTACGACAGAGCGAGTGACGCAGCAGTGGACAGTTTTAAAGAGCTCCTTTGTTTGGTATTTATAGTGAACGGCTGTGGTGTTAGGACATGGTTTTATCAGGTACTGGTTGGTTGGTGTCAGTGACCTCATCACGTTGCTATAAAGTTTGACAGCTGTCATGTAAATCCATTGTGACTTGAATTTCAATTGACTAATTGACAAGAAGCTCAGTTGTAACTTAGGTTCAGTCGGATGAGGGGATAACTGAGTTACCTAGCTTCTGCCATCAGATAACTTGGTACGTTTCGTTATGGAAATTGTCTCTTCAACTTGGCTACTGAGTGTTATGAACGACGTAATTTACTCGTTCGGAAATAAAATCTTCAGAAACGAACCGAGAAGAATATTTCCAGTCAACTTTTATGTAAATAAGTAAATGAAGAATGTGTCCTCAAAACATCTATAACCAACATTTCTATAATGTATTGAGTAAGGTACTACTTATAAAAATAAGTATTTGCTAATAAAGTGAAATTACTAAGTTTATTTCTGTAAGTGGGAGAACTTGTGAGTCGAATGACATTTGCACAAGACTCAGTTACTTTTGCACTGATTTACATAGCGGTATTTTTATGATGCTTGGAATGCAAATCATTTTACGAGCAGCGGAGTGAGAGCCTTATTATGAGGAATGTAGTCAGCGAGGGTCAATGGCAAGCATTTTAAGTGAGGCCATATTTTTGATAGCACTCGTCATCCATCAGGATTTAACGGCCCACTTTTGCTATGAGAGTCAGCTGGTCGGGTGATACTAGGGCGGATTGGAAATACATATATTTTCAAACGAACTTAATGTTTAATAGAATATGAACCATATTGCCAAAGTACTCGACGATAAAAAAAAGAGTACTCGGAACCGGGGCTCACGACTGAAGAGTGAAAAGAGCAAGAGGTTGAGAAGTTAAGAGTGAAATAGCGCTCTTGGCGTAATTTAATATTTCGAATTAAGAGATTTTTTCATTAATTAAAAAGTAAAGGCAATGTAATAGTAATTTAGTTAACAAATAGCAAATAATTAGGATAATGGCATGATATGAGGCATCTATACAGCCTCCTTAAAATGTAAATTGGCTTGTTACATCCTGAATACAGTTTATAAAACTAAGGCAACGAAATGTCGGCCTCTTAGCTTTATTATAAGTTAGTAGAGCCTTCCCCGGCACCATGGTCGTAACCCATGTTTTAGGGTGGTCGTATTTTTCATGGTGTAATAAATCAGCGGCACCCAGCGGCCGTATTTCATAGCCGGCCGAACGGTCAGTCTCCTGCCCGCCAGCTACCAGGTACATTACCAGCCTGTGTGGATCACTTTTGGGTTAACGGAATACATATTTTTTATACCAATAATATGGCAAGGAACATACGCCCGCCTGATGGTAAGCGGTTACGATAGCCTATGGACGCTTGCAACAACAGGGGTATCACTCGAGCGTTACATAAGTTACGGTAACCGCTTACCATCAGGCGGGCCGTTTGCTTGTCTACCACCTTAATGGTAAAATCTTTGTATGAAAAAACAATTTAAAGGGAATCCAATAATTATAGTAATATATGTCCACGCCTTCCCACAAGAGTCTCAGAAGAGGTAGGCAGAGGTGTTAAAACATAAATGTTTCACCAAAGATAATTTGGTGCTACCTTGCGTGGTAGAGAGAATCTGACTACAATTACTCGGTACATTATGGCCCAAGAAAAGACGCTTTCCGCTGTCTGTCCATATGTACGCTTAAATCTTATAACTACGCAACGGATTTCGATGTGGTTTTTTTAATG
The DNA here is from genome assembly GCA_951449985.1 of Falcaria lacertinaria. Classification (NCBI taxonomy): domain Eukaryota; kingdom Metazoa; phylum Arthropoda; class Insecta; order Lepidoptera; family Drepanidae; genus Falcaria; species Falcaria lacertinaria. The sequence continues at coordinate 9,597,190 of OX602124.1, forward strand.
GATAGAGTGATTCAATAGGAAGGTTTTATGTATAATTCATGTATGTTTTTTAGTTATTTAACTTATATGGTTAACGCTGGCCGTGCGAAGCCGGGGCGGGGCGCTAGTCAGAATATATTATCTTTCGTTTCTTATCTATTGATGTTTTAAGCAAATGTAATTAGAATGGTTTTCCTCGTAGCATTCTCTCTGATAGCCCGAGTCCCGGAATCCAAACCTTGACATTTACTTGAACTCGATGTAATCCGGAGATAAATCCGGAATTTCCGCATTTGGAGGCATCGCTGGGGCCGCGATAGACACTTTATCTTTCGCCATCGACTCATCTATAAGAACGCCGCGCAAGCCGCAGCCTTCTACGCAAGCTTTGCGATAAGGTTGTTCTCTACCCTCACGGTCCACTGAACACAACGCAGGTAGGTGCGCTGCTCTCTTTGTTATGAATATCATATTTGGGAGGAGACCTCATTGTATGGAGGGTACATGTACCCTACAAATATTGATTGTACACCCACATGTATACTGCAGGTATATAATAACATACTATATAAACCTTAAAACTATGCTCTCAACTTTCTGGATTAATTTGAAATTGTTCTATGAATGTAGAAGACGCAAAAATCATCCTCGTGGAGCACTGGCAACCTTACTCACAGAAGAAACAACACTACATCAAAGAAGTGTTATTTGATTGCAGACTTCTGTATGGTGGAAGTATTGTCACCAGTCGGGCGGCTCCAATTCTAATTCGTATACCCACGAGAGATTTTGCACTTGAACGGTTATAATGTAGGTTTTATAATAAGTATTTGTCCCAACTCTGCATGACAGCGCGATGTACTATCAACCCTGTATTATCGACAAGCACTCGAGTTAATTTATAGTCCCGCAGTGGGTGAACTTAATTGCCGCTACTCAGACACTATTATTAATGCTAATAGCCACCGCTGACGAGCCTTCGCAGATCCCATAAGGCTGCTAAATGATTACATAGCTTATAAACTGGTTACATAACAAATACAAGGTGACATATAGGTCAAATCCTATATATAGGTAGCATATACAAGGTGACACATGGGTCGATTCCTTTATTATAATAAACAGTAAGTTATACTAAGACCCGACTACTGAAGAATCCCACACTGAATATTTTGAACCAAGAAAATATTATTATCTGTAATTGATGTGTATAAACTATTCAATATATTCAAATACCTCACATGTTATATATTCATAGGGGATAGCTGTGGTCGGATGCCACTAATCCAAATCCTTCTTTTTGCTTCGCCGTAGTTGGATAAATAGGCAATAATAATTATGTACCATTTTCTACTCTCTTGGTGATTTTTTTTTCTATTAGATATTGGCAAGCTTAAGTGACCAGGAATTAATGGGTAAATTTAATTTCAAATTAATGTGTATTTTATGCAACTAAAATGCCAAATTACTTGTGGAATGGTAACGTGATTTGGCTGCCTGGATTATTTTTAATCGTCAACGTAAACCAAACTCTGCTATTGTTCCATTAAGATGGTAAATAAGATAAGGCAAGGCTAGATTTTTGTATAACCCTACGAACGCATGTAAAGATCACCACACTCCTTGAAGACTAGCCCTTATTAGTCTCTCGCCAATAGTAAACAGTCGACTTCGCCGGCAAGTAGCTTCCTCAATATTTAACTAGCATAGTAATTGTTTATGGAAAAATAAGTCTGCATGATAAAATTGCTTTTTGTTACAAAAAAATGATCCATTATTTGTTTTGGTTGAACACTGATATTTAGTGTCTTTAAGCGAAAAGCCTATGAGCTAACCTCATCAAATATCCTAAAAGCAATCAAATTGTCGTCACCTCACTCTATTAATCTTCGTAGCTTTGGTACTACCAGGGTCGTCGTTTGCCTTTATTTAATTTACTGCGAATTTAACCGTAACTTATATAATAAAGTTCTCAAACATTATATTTGAAAGGGACCCTCGTCTTATTTACAATTTATTTCACTATTTCCACGAGAGAAAGGAATGAAGGGTACTTTTGTAGGCGTCTTAACAAATGTGCGGCCGGTAGCAATCTGCTTCCTGATTGAATTGTTTGTTCGAAATGCGTAGACGTTTTTAATGAAGCATTGTTACTTAGTTACCATTCAGATTTGTGGCCGCTTTAGAATAAACACTAGAAAGTGATAAGCTTACAATAATTAATTCTCACATATTTTCTTACAATGGCAACACTTTCAGTCGTGGCACCGCAGCAAAGACAAGCTATAACGATCGTAAACTAGTGAAGAGTTTTACTTTACATAAACATTGGTGTGGCGGTATGTCTATTAGTTTTAATGAAAGCACACAATGATGTCAGGGCTTAGTTTCCTTGCCCTTTCCCGCTCCAGGTGACCTCATATCATCACCCAATCCCGGCGTAATGCCCGCCGCCCGGGATTAATAAGTTCCATCCCACAATATTTGTATTATAAAAGATATTGAGCGATGAGCCTCCCCAAACAGTCTCGGATCAATCCGGCGAAGAGGGAAAACGGCTTGTAATATTAATCTCCATCGGAGTGCCAGCTTTTTTGTTTTGTCGACTTATCTCTCAATGTGATAAATTGCTTCCTCTAGGGTTAAAATTTGTTTCCCCTCTTTAGTATTACAATCTTGTAATGCTTACAAGTTTGTTTCATCAATCAAATGATGTATTGCTCCTGTTTCGATTATAAACTTGGATGGAAGTTTCATTGGGTTTTGTTGGGAAAGAATTGTTACAGTTAATGTAACTTCTTTTATACTTCGTCTTGCGTCATATTCTCACCTATTATGTATACATATTAATATTTTAGTATATATACACGTTGTGGAAGATCATGTTTATTCAAATTCATAATAACGAATGAACCTACTGTGGTCCCTATATATAGCTATTAATTGCTTTCATCAATCGATTTTAAAGTCCTTACACGTAGGCAACATGTCAAATGCGAAATCGGTGAAACTTGAAACTTTCTAATCCATTCATAACAAGTTCCAACCTCCAATACATATAAATCTGGCGAGTCAGCTAGTGAGTTGTAACGCTATACTGTCCTTCTGAATATTAATCAAGCTCTAAACAAAGTCTCAAGTATCGTCACAGGGAACATTAAATTGTGAGCAGTTTCAAAATGAAGATAATACGAAAAAATACGAGCTTCTTTGTTCGTAAAATAATCCTTACTTAATTAATTCCTGAGGGAGTATAAAAAAAAAGTTTGTTAAGTTGGGAAACAAATAATGTTCCCACTCCCGAGGGACACTCGACGGTACTTCCCTGTCTAATTTGTGCCCAAGTTTTTTGTACACATAATTTTCTCTCTTAACAATTTGATAAAATAATAATAAACAAAGTAGAACCACCGCACTCTCTTGATACTAGACATATTAATTTCCCCAAAGGCTGAATAAGAAACGGTTTTACACTGAGAAAGTGCAAAATGAAACCGGCTCGAAGGACCAAGAAAAATATTTCCTTAAAACGTCAACACACAACGTCAAGACTTACAAATGGAGTCAGGACTACCGCCACTCAATATGATAGAGGCGACAGATGATGAGAGATTTGGACATCAATTCACTTGACCTATTTACTCAAGAGAGATTGATTCCTAGAGTTGCGCAGCCCATGAAATACAGCCAAATTTGTGGCTCACTGATGCGGGAGAAATTGGTTCACATTTTTCCTACGACCTCGTTGAGGAAATTTGTTAGATACTCCCAAATTTAAGCGCCCTGCATCAGCAGACAGAATCAGCAAACCGTAAAATTCCGTTAAAGCATTTAATGTAATAAAGGCAAGTTAATTAGGTATAAACAAACAACAAGACATGTACTCACAGTCCCGCTAAGCTCCGCGCAAAGGCAACAATATCACGTGTTCACTTCACATACAGTCCCCCAATACTGCAGACGCTCACTGATCTGATACGTGTACTCACTAATTTGTTTATAACGCGAACTATTTAATTGGTGCATATAAATTTAATCGTTAATAAACACAGGTCACTTAATTAATTAATTAATTTATCCATCACTGCACTTCAATCACAGTGGTAGTTGTTTGATCATGTATTTGAATTTGCCGAAGCAAATCCGTCGTCGCGGTAAATTAGTGGCGCACAACGTGGGGCCAGGAGCGCGACGCGCGGCACGTAGGTCCGCTCGCTGCGGCGGCCGGGAAGCGACTGCCGGCTGCGCACGCCTGAACCCGGCCGTCTCCCCCCTCCTTCATCACCCACCCCGCACCCCTGCTGCATTTCGACACACAAAAAAATCACATCACAAGAAACCTTTCTCTGTCACTGACTCTGAATAGCCATTCTACACTCAAGAGCTACTCTTTCAGCCATTAGTTATCTACTTCATCGAACCCTAATTACTCTTTCACGTCAATTTATGTCGGAGTCGTGTTCCACTTGATGGTGTTAATTTATTAACGCTTCTGAACTGTGTACTTATGTAAATTCAGTTTGAAAGTTGCGAGGCGAAACCTCCCCGATAGCAGAGGATTGTTCCTGTGTTCTACGAGTACGAGTAGTGGAACATCAAACGGAACGTGTTCAAAGCGATTCTGTTATATTCATGTATTATTTCTCTCCTCACGTCGTTTACGTAACTTATTACCATGAATTCTTTTATTTACTTCTGATCTCGAGATCTTTTGAGCATTCTCAAGCCCCAAGAGTTATTTTTATGTAAATTACTTAAATTGTATTGTATTGGTAAATTTATTGGTTTGGTATAGCGAGTGCATTCTGCGACGGAGCGACTCATACGATCTATTGCATATTGTATTTTGTTTACTCGTTTTAAGCCGAGGTGGTCTTGTGGTTGAAGCAACGGTCTAAACCAATAATTTTTTCTAAGCTTAAGTACAGTGAATAATCACATCATTAAATTAAATAGAGAGGTATGGCGAAATAGGATCTCCCGTGGGTTTTCCCATAAAAATTGGAGTCGCCCGGCTGAGCAATGTACCTCTACCTTACAGAAGACCGCAGTGAAATAACTCTACTTTGATGTAGTGTTGTGTTTCTGAGGTAAGTAAAGTCAGTGCTTGAAGCGATACGGTAAATATACGATAGGATACGCTGCGCTAGCAGTAATGATACCTACTAGCACAGTGAGTCCTCATCAACAACATGGTTGGCAACCCGTTACTGATACCCCTGCTATTGCTAGTAGCTATAGGGTACAGTGACTGCTTACCATCAAAAAAGTAGTAGTGCTAGTAGATGCTAGTGTGCCACCGTGGTTGTATAAAAATAAATGCTGTCTTTGTATAGGTACAATGAATAATATTTGGTAAATTTTGTAAAGTTTAAACGAGGTGCTTAATTAAATAGGTCATATTGTATCAGATGCTTCGCCATGGGAGCAATAGGCGCAGGCGCCAAATTAAAAGCTTATTTTGACAAACAACATCCAACGAATACTGGAAGCAACAAACATAATTTATGAACTTGTTACATTTTGTTAACACGCAACATAAAGTGAAGGCAGCTATTTTTAAATATATGTTTACAGTATAAAGAAATGTTTTACGTGAAAGTTGTGAATAAATTTAGTAATAGTAAATTTAAGGTCATATACCTTTGCTAGCTAGTTTTTCTATCCCTCGGAACACAATTTTCCGGGATAAAAAGTGTTCCATACCATAACCCACCTTATAAGTTAACTATATTTCAAATACCATAAAACATTATTCTGCCGTTGCGGCGTGAAGACGGTACAAACACACACACACTTTCGTATTTATAATATTATTACTGTGATAATTACACACTAATTGAGTGGTAAGAAGACCTCAGTCAGCCGGTATTGAGTGGTAAGAAGACCTCAGTCAGCCGGTATTGAGTGGTAAGAAGACCTCAGTCAGCCGGTATTGAGTGGTAAGAAGACCTCAGTCAGCCGGTATTGAGTGGTAAGAAGACCTCAGTCAGCCGGTATTGAGTGGTAAGAAGACCTCAGTCAGCCGGTATTGAGTGGCGTCAGATCAATGTAAATTCATATTTACACGTGTATTAATATAAGCCTTGGAATTGATTGATCTCATTTTAATTAACTATGGATTTTGAATACTCTGAAGTGAGCTTCTTGTTGCTCCGAGTTCCGTGGACTGTTTACCTAATTCTAACAAGACTTTTTTTTATATATTAATTTAAAAATGCTACCGTCTATTGTCTATGATGTCTGCTAACCATTAGGTGGGGCGTATGATTACTTGCCAACTTCGTAGAAAAAAATAATCAGTTATGCATTATGATTGTAGTGTAATCACACGCAAAAGTGTTGCCTTAAATCCTAATCTAAGAGTAACTTAGCCAGTAAACAACATAAAGATTTTTGTTCCTGGGTCTTTGGTTAATTTTGCCTCATTTTACAAGCAAAATAAGAACATGACGTACAGGCAGTATTTAGCTATAATATTATATATATATTATTTTGTATTATAAACCATTCCCGGTAACTTGTTCCAATTCAGATTTCAGCAAAATGAGTTTAAAGTAACAAGGGCCAAGCTTCGTAGCACGCTTGTAGCTCGTAGCAATACTACGCCGTAGCCGATATAAATGTTCAAACAGTGTACAAAGCGTCGGGTGCACCAACACGCGACTTCAAAGAAAACCTTCAGAACAGTAATATTTCAGCGCGAGAGCCGCACCTCACTTATCTTCGATTCGTACTATTTTAGCTACAGCGTAACAATCGAAATTGAACTCTACAACGGTCGCGGTTGAGTCAATGTTACATTAACAGTAATTTTTGTTTCATTGTTACAACTGCAACCGTAACAAGAATGAAACTTTATCGATACGGTGTAAGGTTCACATTGGCGGTCGAGGTGAATGGCGTCAATTTTGCACCTACACAATTTGGTATCGACTCTTTTCACACGCCTTTGTTCCTAATGTTGATTACGTATTCTCTCTCCTGATATTGAGGTTAGATATACATTTTATATGTTTTATTGTGAGTGTCTATTGTGCGAGGATTGGGGGTTGGCTGTAGCTACATACATTGAACAGCTCGGCATACGCCCTGCTCACCACGAGACCAGTCACTTGTTATATTTGCAGTGCATCATTGCACGGCTTGGGAAGTGGCTGGTTAAGTCCAAACTCATATTATAAATGCGAATGTGCCTCAGTCATTAACTACTCGACTGATCATCATGTGATTTTGCACACACGTCATCAGTGGTACGTTGATTGGCATAAGTACATTTCATCCAGAATAGTTTTGTTTTCTCTAAAGCCATGCGAGCGAAGCCGCGTGTCAAATGTAGTAGACGAGTTGTATCTATAGAATATGTCTTGTCTTTCTTTGATTTATATCTGCTTGAAGCTGCAGGCTCAAATTTGATCAATATCATCTTTAGGGTCGGCAGCGCGCGAGTGATACCCCTGGTGTTGCAAGCGGTCATCAGGCGGACCGTATCATTGTTTGCCACCTTCTAAGGTGGCAAACAATGATACGGTTAATTGTTTATTTCTTTAATTATATTTTTAATTTTTTTTAACTTGTAATGATATTTGTTTATTTCTATGGTTTCGTTGAAACGAAACCAAAGAAATAAACAAATTGTGCCCTGATTCTGCACATTGGTTCCTACTGAAGTTACAGGCCTCTACAGACTACAGTCGCTTTCCACCAACTTTATGCTTATTCACCACAAAATCAATAAAAAAAAAACAACTTTAGGCCCTAATGAAGGTCTAAGTTACCACATTGGAGTAGAAACAACTGAGGTATGGGGAGCATCATAATTTATTCGGTAAAGTAAACTTGTACGTAGTGTATTATCTACTCGGAGAGTAAGCCTTCTTATTATGGGCTAACCTAATAATTCCATCTAATTTATTTGAAGATGGTTGAAAGACGATGTCATTTACTATCAACTTTAATAAGTATATATATATATATTCCGTTGTTTTATCTCCGCATTCAAGTTGTAAGGGAACAATGTTTATAGGTGTAATCAGAGCTGATTACTCCCGGTCGTTAAACCAGTCAACCTTGGAATTAAAATAATTGTTTTTGTCATATTTTAGATCCCTTTTTGTAATAAATAGCTGCTCTGTAGCCAGAGACAAGCTCAAGATACAAGTTTCATTGAAATGTATCTTGATTTATTAACATGTCTTATTTAATGATCGATCAGATACATGGATTTACAAACAATCCCATATTGAGTTGAATGATTATATATTATATAATATTCTAGTCAAAATTATATAATACTAGCGACCCTCCCCGGCTTCGTACGACCAGCGGTAGCCATATAAGTGAAATACATACAATACACAAATCAATTAAACATCAAAATCAAAAAATCATTTATTCAGTTTAGGCCTACCTCTAGAATCAATCTATCTATTAAAAAACACGAATCTAAATCTTTTGCGTAGTAAAAATAAAGCATACATAGTGACAGACAGACAGCGGTAAGCGACTTTGTTTTATACTATGTAGTGATGGACACCAGATAACTGATAGAATACCTACATTTTTATACACATATTATTAGCTCGATCTATATGTGTCAATGTAAGTCGTTATGTAATGGAATCATTCAACGTCATTTTCACTCAAAATCAGCTTTCTAATAATATGCTCGTGTGTATTGATTGGAATTGATTCGGCGTCGATAGCCGAAGCTCGTAATGAAGCCTTTATATTTTATAGGAGGCGCCTCATGCGTGCGGATTGGAAGTAAATACTTAATGTGATAGAGCCTCCCTCGCCGCTCCCGGCTGGGTGCAGTTGGCAATTGTCGCGGTTAATTTAAATCTAGATAGGTTTTTAAATGGATTTCAATCTAAGTACAGTCATGCTTAGAAGATTGAACACAGAGTATGTTAAAAAAATGATGTTCTTCTTTTTGTATACACGGTTGGTTTGGTGGTTATTACACCTGATTGTTATGCTAGGTGTAGCGGGTTGGAATCTCAATGGGACAAAATAACTGTGTTAGCCTTGGACTTAAGTGTACAGTACAAGCTTTATTTAGTTTCGGACAAGATAATGCTGTATTTAAAAAAAGAAACAGTAGTTTAGGGCTGATATTAATTTAAATTGGCAATATAATGAGGTGTAATATAATATTATTTATCTAAATTGGTATATACTTTTTCCAAATACAATTACTTATCTGTGGATAACGTGCATCTCGAGATCTCGAGCGTAGCACGCGTAGCGTTTCGTAGACGTAGCACCGTGACGTAGCGCTGCAGCACGCGTCCTGGTGCTACATGTGCTAAAAGTGACCATTCAAATGCGATACTTTGACCATGCGTGGGCGGGCCACTAAGTATGCATTTCTTATCAAAGAAAAAAAATCTTAATATACGTATACGACTTTTTTTGGTGTTAAGGGCCTGTCTTAGACTCTTTTCAAAACAGATGTACCAAAGATTAAATAATTTTAAAAGTATAGGAAACTAGTCGATCCTGTTTTTCTTACATTTTCGCTACTACATTTAAATACAGTACATATATCATCAAACAAAGTTACATAAACTAAGATGATCATTCACAAAAAAATGATGTGTCACTTTTCGTGGCTCCACTAGTAGCGTGGGATTTGTGATTGGCTCCGCAGCCCGCGACCTCGTAACAAGGTGGTGTGTAAACGAACCACGCGCCACTCCCACTGTACACGTAGCGTGTTGCAGTCTCTTATTATCTATCAGCACAACCACCTGGTTTATCTCGAAAATAAATATAATTTCGTTGAAGTATTTTTTTGTAATTTTGTTCTAGCATTGCGTGTATGTTTTCAATTACTAAGAGTAGCTCACTGCATACTCATAATTTATTTGTTGAGGTATTGTTTGCAATTATATTCTTGTCATGCATGACACATAGTAGGCAAAGGTCATTTTGGATGATAGCAGGGCGGTGAGTTTCTTGGCGGTTCGTCTCAGGTAGCTCTTTTTCGAACCGGTTGTAAGTAGACATTTATAAGTGTGTGAAAAAATAAATGTATTTTTTTTAATTCTGTAATTTATTAGATAATTACAAAATTTTAAAAATAATTTAAAAAAATATGGTATATAAAGTACCAATTTTGTTTTGAAACTCTTACCTTGAAGCAAACTTTTAAATAATATTGCCAGTTGTTTTAAGTTAGTCTAGTTGAAGCGATAACTTTAATAAGCTGCAGTTCGATCGACATTGTCCCTGCAGCCGGCGTCGCTTGCCCCGGAGCTACTTCACTTAAACTTAACCCGTTCCTAACTTCACTCATTCACCAATGTACTATGTTTATTATTTCTGATTCTTTATTTTACACAATGGAGGCAACAATACGTATGGCCTGCCTGATGGTAAGCGGAAACTGAAGACTAAAAGCGCTTGCATTACCAGGGTTAATAGCGCGTTTATTGGGAGGACTCTCTGGGCTAACAGCATCAGAGTGTCTTCTCACTGCCATCACGCAGAATTAGTAAATAGCCGAATACGGGAACGCCAATCAAATCTGATGGCACATTTATTTAGATTGGCCTCTGATCTGACACGCGGTATTGTGTTTTGATCAAGCTTCAAACAGTTATTTGGGATTTCAAAATTTGAATGTCGTTTCAGTATTCGACCGTCAGTTCGGTTTGTAAATTCATATTTTTAGCTATTACAGGTATTTTAATTTACATCAGTCTGATAGCGAAATAGTTACTAGTATAAGAAACCTTTCATTAATTCATATAGACAGGTTTATTAAAAGAAAAATTGAGAAATGAGAAACATATCAATCCAAGTTATTCTCGTTGCAATAACACTGTAAACTCTAAACCTTTCAATTAGTGTTTCATTGCGAAGCTAATTAAAATAAGTGCTGTTCATTTCCCGCTAACGCCTCCATAAGTATACATCGGAAAGATATTCTGTAAAGAAAAATAATTGCAATCAAAGTAATACAAAATATTTTCCACTTAACATGGATCAAGGACCAAACTAACGAAACGAAGTATTTTCGTGAATCTGTTAACTTTCATATGCTGCCTACTTATTTAATGACATAAGGACGGATCTTATACCACATATTAATTCATTTTCTTACCACTAACATGGCACACAAGCATACGGCCCACCCGATGGTAAGCAGTCACCGTAGCCTATAGCCGCTAGCAATACCAGTGGTATCACAGTTGCCAACCCTGTTGTTGATGAGGACTTACTGTGCTAGCAGCATATCTCTTTCATAGCTTATGGTGTGATGAAAAGTTAAATTACTTATTTAAGATTGATTGATTTTTATGGTTGTATAGACCTTTTTGACTCATCTCAAAGATGTTTTGGAAAACTCAATTTTATAGACGAAGGTGACAGAAGGTCACCATCGCCTATAGACACTTGCAATACCAGGGGTATCACTAGCGATATTGTTGGGGTCTTAATTAGGTATATCAACAAAAAAAAAGATAAAAATGTTGACTCAAAACTACGTCATTAAAACTCAAATCTTTTTTGCGTTAAAAGGTTAATGAAATAACTGTATTTTTATTACATTTATGAAATATTTTTGAGCATTTAAGTATTAAAATGTACAAGTAATAACGGAGGTGCAGCCCGCACTGAGGTGGCTGCTGAATAAAATATCTATAAATAAACGAGAACTTATAAAGTCCGCAGTCAAACTTTGAGGAACTTATTTAATAACTGTTCTGACCATCGGGCGGAGTCACAGGAGACTTCTACTATATGTTATACTGTACAAACATTTAGGAGGGAATACAGAACATATATTGTATCTACTTATATATAGTCCAATGCAACTAAATGTGAAGAGTACTCGGAATCGGCGGGAATACATTAAGTTATTTTTTAATTTAACAAGCCAATATTACTAATTGATAGATATTATTAAATTGGTGTCTAAAGCGAATATTTTTTTTATTGGCAAATCTATGCTACATAGTATGACTGGATTCCCTTACCTCACTTATCTTGGAAATTTTCACATATCATTCTACTAAGTAAACCTAATTCTTTATAAAAAAATAACAAAATTAATGTCGAGATACACAAATTGCCAATAAATATTAATAAGGCTCGTCTCTTGTACATGTAGACACAAGTTAATTAATTAAAAAGTAAGTTACAATATATACAGTAAGGAAGGCCGAATGTACATAGCAGAACAAATTAATGATTTATCGGGGGGCACGGGAGTGCCCCCGCCGAGTCGAGCGCGAAGCAAACACTGCCGTACCATCCTTTACCCGAACCATTTCGCCGCATTTTCAGGCCCCTATTTGAGAACCTCCGGATAAGACCAGAACGTAGAAATTTTCGTCATCCAGTAAGCTATACAATCATACTTAAAATTAAAAATTTCAAATCTGTAGGTCATTTAATGCCGAAGTTAAGCGAAAGCAAAGTTTTGCATTTATGACACACACTCACTCATGATCATCAAAATAGAACTAGTACTTCCCATAAACTCAGAGAGCTGAAATTTGGTACAGAGTTAGGGTTTTATGGCCACATAAAGGGAAAACTATAAAAACTAGGATAATCAAAGATCTGGAGTACCTGGTGACCCTTATTTGAAATTTGAAAACATATGTCATCCAAGTAAGCAAAATTACGTATTTTGCTTCGCCGTGACTTTTCAATGGTGTTTACGATAGCTCCAATGAACTAATGATGAAGCTGGAAGATTTCCTGTGGCTTTAGTGGTGTTTACGGTCACCAATGAACTGATGTTGTAGCCGGACGGAAACTGCTGGAGCTCTCTTATAAAACAAATGTAACCGAGCCGCATTTGGGCTTCGTGGAATTGACATGACCATGCATTCTGGCTATAAGTGCCGTATATTCATATAAATGGTGTATTACGTGTTACCTTGATTGATAAAAGACAGATTTCATAGTCTCGTAAACAAAAATTACTACTCAGTTTAAATAATCTTGGTTGAAGGAGCCACTGTCATTAGACACGCGATTACCGTTGTAATGTTAAAAGCTACTGATAAAAAAAAAATCTGTCTGTCTGTTTGTCTGTATGTTACGGGTATTCTCCGAAACGGCTGAACCGATTTTAACGGGAATTTCTCTGGCAGATAGCAGATTTTACTGGGCGTTACATGTATTGTAGAAAAATAATTAGGGTTCAACACTACAAATTAAAATCCCATGAAATTCTTAACAAAATACGAACGGCTGAACGGATTTGAACAGGGCTTACACTGGCAAGTAGCTTTTGTTATAAGGCGTAAATCGGGCTTAATTTATTTTGTAAAAGTAATTAGTGTACGGCGCAACAAATAAAAACATTAACTAGCCGTGGTGGCCTTGTGCTTATAGCAACGGCCTGTCTCCTGATGGGCCCAGATTCAAATCCCGGCTAACTCATTGGTACAAATGAGATTTCTAAGCTTAAGTATTAGCTTTAGATTAAGCACACCATGAGCTAAAAAGAGAGGTAGTGCAAATTGGGATCTCACTTTGGTTTTCCAATTAATATTGGAGCCGCCCAACTGGGGGCTGTACCTCCATCTTAAAGAAGACCGCAGTGAAATAACACTACTTTGATGTAGTGTTGTGTTTCTGCGGTGAGTAAGGTTGCCAGTGCTCCACGAGGATACTCTGGGCTAGTAGTAATGCTGCTAGCAAAGCGACTCCTCTCTCGTTAGTGATACCCCTGGTATTGCTAGCGGCTATAGGCTACGGTGACTGCTTACCATTAGGTGGGCCGTATGCTTGTGTGCCACCATAGTGGTATAAAAAAATAAAAAAAAACGACTGACATTGCAAAAATCCAGCGTAGTGGGACACATCTTCTAATTTAATCTAGCCTATTGCTTCCCACTGCTGGGCGAATGCCTCCCCTTCTGCTTTTGATACGCATATAAATAAAATTAAAGGAACACTCTGGATAAGAATAGACTGGCTTTTATACTTATACTTTTAAGTTTACAAGAAGAAATGGTCGAACGATTAGCTTTATTGTACTCGAACATTACACAAATTAAATAAACACATTACACTATAATATCTATTCATTGAATATATTAATTATGTTATAGCCAATGTTAAAAAAAAAGATAGTTGTAAGCCCATATTTTACAAATACAATATCCTCACTTTCCCAAGCATATACATTTTAGAAGTCTGCCAATTTGTTAGAAAACACCCACATTTCTTTACCAAATGTAAAGATGTACCGACTAAATACACATTACGACATAAATATAAATTAAAGCTGCCCACTTCCCGACTAACACTACATTCAACCAGCCCCTTTACAATGGCAACAAAAATATACAATAAAATGCCCGAAACTATAAGACAAGAATATAATACCATCTATTAAATAAAATTCTCGTGTCACAGTTTTCGTTGCCATACTCCTCCGAAACGGCTTGACCGATTTTGATGAAATTTTTTGTGATTATCCGGTATCTATGAGAATCGGCCAACATCTATTTTTCATCCCCCTAAATGTTAGGGGTAGTCCACCCCTAAATTTTTTTTTTTTTTTTAGACCGATTTCAAAAATTCTTTCACCGTTAGAAAGCTACATCATCACTGAGTAACATAGGCTATATATTATACTACCTACCCGCCCCGGCTTTGCACGGGTAGACAAAATATTTGATATAAAAGTCTACCCGTGCGAAGCCGGGGCGGGCCGCTAGTAAAATATAAAAAAAAACTAATAAAAGATTTATTACATAAGAAATGCTACTACACTTTACAAGAATGTATAAATGACAAACATAAATAAAACACCGTCCACACACATACATACATAATTATATACATAAATATAAGAAACTGTGATATACTTACCAATTTTTATTCCTTAAGTTAAAAATTAATATATGTATAATTATAATAATAGATAGAATATTAATTATTACGTAAGTAAGATAGTGCCTCTCTACATTGCTGTGACCTAACCGGGTTTCTTGTTATAACATCAATAGTTATTAGTACCATTGTAAGTAATTGTAAATAAATAAATAATATAATTCATTGGACTTGTACGTAGTATATTATCTACTCTGAGATTGGACTAAGAGTGGCGGCGAACAGGTCGCTAGATGGCGCTGACTGTATTTTTACGCGCTTATGTTTGTTTTTCCGATAACCTTATATGGCGAAGTGGCAACCGGCTACGTTACAGTCGTTTGGGACGTTCCTCTATTGCGCTTGAAAACGTTTGCTAGGGAGCAGGTGGGATTATTTGCATTTCGTTGATTTCGCTTATTATTTCGTTAGGTTTGCTAAGGTTCATTAGCAGGTGTGTTGTTATAACAATTCGAAGATTTAAATAGGTTAGGAATTTTATGACTAGTGACGGATTACTGATTATTACTTAATTATTACATTAAAAAGTACTTTTAATTTTATTGAATACTTTAATTATCGGTATTGCTGTTTTGTTGTCCATATACTAAAGGTCGTTGAGCTTACTTGTGTTTGATTTCGCAAGTTAATATCGTAAAAAATGACGATAATATTAAAAGACGACGACGAACTTAGTGGCTACCAAGTCAACTATATCCAAAGACGGGTCTTGTCCCTTCCATTCAATATCTTTCTTGGTGTATGGTAGAACTGACTCAACTTGCAGTATCAGATCTGCTATAGTTGCATACGTTGCTGAACATTGGGACGAAATGCAAGTGTACACGTGTGATGCTGATGGTGACGTATACACGAGCGCGCAATCCTACACGAGCGATATGATGAAACCCACTACTTACGGCTCAGCTTCTGAGCTTATGGCTGCTGGAAAAATCTATCCCTTCACTTTTGAAGTTCATTACTTTTGAGAGATAAACAAGCAGCTCCATCGAGACTAGGCTAGTTTTTTACAGAATTTTTTTGGTGAGATTCCATTTTCATAAGGACTTTATTTTACATCACTATGTTCACATGACGACTGTGCGTGACTGGCACATAAGGAAAACAAGTTGACATTTGAATTTCTTAAGTCATGTTTTCTGTAAATAAAATGTCGCTAATACAAAATAATCTACAAGCTATGGACGCTCCGTCTAAAAACAAACAAATTTGACAGGGCTATGAGTATTTACATCCTTATTTAACCCCGGACATGAGAAAGGGATAGCAAGACTTTTTAGTCCTATTAAATAATCTACATAATTAATCAGATGTAGTCCTTGTGAAGATTGTTTAATATTAATTTAGGGGGTTCATTCAAACAGCAGTGTTTTCTAACCAATTGTACATTGTTTTATTTTAAACATATGCGTTTTAAGCGTAAGATATTTTAATTATAAAACGATATAGGAAAGCTTCGACATTTTACGTAAAAATTATATAAAAGGAATAATCAAATAAAAAATATTAGCTTTTCAGCAAACTTTTGAATCGCATCCAGATTGTAATATTTTTATGCAACGCGTTTCTTTTTAAACCCGTTTGGATAGGATCCAAGTTGTATGAAGACATAGCTTATTTGCATGCGCCACTTACTACCGCCGAGGCTCAAAAGCCTGGGTTTTATAAAAACAGCCGTGTGTGCGATTCTTGTTTCATGCGACCGCCGGCCTGATGGTAAATTGTCACCGCTACGTTTCCAACGTAGCTACAATTGGGTTTTTAGCATACTAGTGTACAATGTCAAGTACCAGGGATTTTATTGTTATTATCACTACGTATTAAAACAAAGTCCCTTCCCGCTGTCTGTCTGTATGTATGCGATGGATTTTGATGCGGGTTTTTAGATAGAGCGATTCAAGAGGAAGTGATTTTTATGTGCAAATAATTTGTGTTTCGTAGGTATTTAATTTATAAGGCTAACGCTGGCCGTGCGAAGCCGGGGCGGGTCGCTAGTTTAATGTATTTTTTTATTTATAAAAGTTATGAATTATAATATAAAGCACAAATGTTGTTCTTGTTTCCAGTATATAAGTGAATGGGGAGTAAGGGCTGGGCATAAGTGTGCCCTCTAATTAAATAGTCGATACTTTAAGTCCCAACGTGAAAGATGGTGAATCGGAATTCATCATCATTATTCGGGCCCAATCCAAATTCATTTTTTTTTTAAACATGAAAAGTCATCACTATATTTCTGCCCGAACTAGGTATCTATCACCTCAACATGTCAAGCCACGCTCATCTCTACGGATGAGTAATTTAAGTAGGAACAACTGCGTAAGTAGTAAATTGGTCGTTACCATGTTAAAGCCACGTGACATAATGTCGTGTCTACCACTTTATAATGCGGCTCCTAGTATATTAATAGTAGGTTATGCTCATTAGACATTATGGGCAGCGGTGATCAATGCGGTGTTACGGTAATCGATGGCTATAGACACATAATAATGTAGAATGTAGTGCTAATTCCAATAGAGTGACCTCTAGTAACCTAAAGTTTTTTTTATTGATTTCTACAGAATGTAAGTAAGTTGGTTAGTACTTGTACGTAAATAAAATGTCATAATTTGAGTTTTATGACGTATACTCGTATATTGAATGACACTGCTTCAATGGCAGGCATTGCGTTTGCAACCACGCGAAAACTTACTCGTAGTCAAAAAGGCTCCATGTAATTTCTGGAATTGTTTACTACTAGATACTAGATATGGATACACTGAGACATCCACGAGCTGAGTACATTGATTTTATAGAAATACTAAAAAGACAAAAAAGCACTCATCATTTTTCTCATTCATCAAATCATAGGGTGAGCGCTATTACCGGAGCAATTTCAAAATATGTAAGTGCACATAATTGTGTCAACCAGTCAGTGTGTGTCGGTGAGAGCACCCTGTACGGCCTGTACCCTCAGGAGGCCCTCCCTCACTATTAACCGTAAGACCCTTGACGATGCTGGAATTATTGAATACATCACGCCTCGTTACACAAAAGGGAAATTCCTTGAAAACAAATTGTAAGGTTTTATTGGTAAGGATGGTAGCTATACGTATACACATGAAGGGATGTTTCCAGCAATATAGTTACATGTATTTGTATGTACATATAGAGACATTGGAGCAAAGAAGAAAAGTTAACTTTGATGGAGTGTTGTGTTTCTGCGTTAAGTAAGGTTGCCAGTGCTCCACGAGGATACGCTGCGCTAGTAGTAATGATGCTAGCACAGTGACTCCTCTATAACAACATGGCTGGTATTGCTAGCGGCTATAGGCTACGACTGCTTACCATCAGGTGGGCCGTAAGCTTGTTTTTTTGGCTTCTAGGTCAAATTTGTTATTGCTTAATACCTACTATATTGTAATAATTCACGAGCCACAGGACGTAGCTACTGCTATACACAGGACGTAGCTACTGCTATACACAGGACGTAGCTACTGCTATACACAGGATGTAGCTACTGCTATACACAGGACGTAGCTACTGCTATACACAGGACGTAGCTACTGCTATACACAGGACGTAGCTACTGCTATACACAGGACGTAGCTACTGCTATACACAGGACGTAGCTACTGCTATACACAGGACGTAGCTACTGCTATACACAGGACGTAGCTACTGCTATACACAGGACGTAGCTACTGCTATACACAGGACGTAGCTACTGCTATACACAGGACGTAGCTACTGCTATACACAGGACGTAGCTACTGCTATATACAGGCCGTAGCTACTGCTATACACAGGACGTAGCTACTGCTATACACAGGACGTAGCTACTGCTATACACAGGACGTAGCTACTGCTATACACAGGACGTAGCTACTGCTATACATATCCACAACAATCATTACAACAATTAACTACATACTTACTTACTCAATATTTCAACTCAAATTGTCGTTGTGTTATTATTAAAACGGAAATGTAAAATTATCTGGTTTATTATAAAGCTTTCTTGCTCGAAATGCTCGGAGTGTAAATCGTTAATTTTATGCATTAGAAAATAGTTAATCTTAGACAAAAACATAACATATACACTCAAAAATAATTTTAATGATACATTGTTAGTAAAAACATTTTTAGACAGTATATTAAATTTTAGATTTTTTATTAGAAGTATATAAGAAAAAGTCACTGAAGAATGACACATATAGGTTTTGTAGTGGAATCTAAGTAGCCGTAGCCATATTAGCAGGTCGTGATTCATCGAGAGGGATATCGCTCCATTTGTTTAAAGCAAATCGTCTCATTCAGTAAAAGCGGCGGGTCTCCGAATGTGCAATGCGGAGCGCGGCCGGCGGGCGGCTCTCGTTCAACTTTAATAACTAATCTTAGTCTCCTCTTCACTGCAATCCCCGCTTTGCACTCCATTCAATAGTCAGGGGCTGGTATGGAGCTATTCTACTCGCTTTTTACCCGACTTTGAAGCCAAAAGAAGATGTTTGTATTTAGGTACGTATGTCCCTCCGCAGCGCCTAAACTATTTATCCGATTTTGATAAATAAGGAGTCAATCGATTCGTTATTATGACCCGGCTAACATAGGCTACATTTGAGCTGACTTCAATTTGCCTTTAAGCCCCGATTGTAACCGATTTAATTCCTTTTTATTTAGCGCGGGATTTAATTATTTTCAGTATTCGTATTTGGGTTACAGTTTTACAAATACGACATGTTTTCGCTACTATTAATTGAGATTTTGAGAACCTTTTATACCAAGCATAGAAACATCATCGATTAAAGACTAGTGCTGGATAATCACAAAATAATAAAGAGAAAATGATCATAAAAATATATTTTCCTCAAGCGTATTTGAATAATGTGTGGTTGTGATCCGTGAGCCGCCCGGGGCCGCCCGAGGCCGCGGAATACAATTAATTTTATGGACATTTAACTCACTCGTGGAACGATGGCAATTCCATGTATTGTTACATTTATTGATGAGTCACTTTAAGCATGAGGAAGCACAGACAATGTTTAGCTAGGACATTCTCGTATTATTTTAATTTACAAAATAAATACGATGCTAGCAAAATGTTTTTATACGACTGTCTTTATTATTATACTCAACTCACCCTTGTTGAACAGTTGTTGCATGGCTGATGGAAAGCGTCACCAGCCTGTTGCAGTATAATTGAATCTTAGTCTCGTTAGCATGGATGGTAATTTCACTAGTTATGATAAATCTTTAGCCCGTATTACTACTGCTTGGCGCCTGGATCCCGGTAATGCCGTGGTATTTACCTAGCCTGCCAATGGCAATAAAAAAAAATATTAAGTCAAATTGAGGACCAAAACTTTTTTGAAGTCGGTTGAAAACAACTATCATGTTCTTACTCTGTTATCAAATTACCTGAGACGAATAGATACTTAGCTAAAGGTGATTTCAAAATTAGAACTTCACTGCCACTGACTGGCCGTCATATTTTATGTTTCGTTTAGTCTTCAAATAAGCCACTTGTTTTTTCAATTTTGGAACAAACTATTGTTTTTGTTCAGCCTTCTAATTTTTTTGTATTTTATCGCGTTTCTCATTATCGGCTCAATATCTTTTCAGCTATGATAGCTATCATCAAGTTACGAAAAAATATAAATTGTTAGCCGCAACCAAAGTATCGTGTTATAAGATTAGCTCGTTACACCCGCTATCTCGGCGCCGCAGCCCGCTATAAATCATCTACTCCAAAGCAAAGAAACAACTTCGTAACGCAGTTTAATTGCCTTCCATTGCAAACTAAATTACTAATTATTAAAAAATAACGGGTGAGTTCCCATCCGGAGCGGATCTGACAAACAGGTCATAGCGGCAGGCTTATAAGCGCCATAAAATAATCATTATGACGTTAAGTTTCTGAGTCAAAATTGGCTTCTTGTATTTGTATTATATTAATGAGCATTTAAAGTTTCTAGGCCTTATACTTCCGGAGATTTAGTGGTGAAAATTCATCGAGTTTATGTCTTATCCCGTGGGATACCACTATTTGACCCGGGTAAAGTAAACCATATTATTTTCTGAAATGTATTCTAACCGTCAACTAAGCGTCAAAGTAACTTTTTGTAGTTTTGAAAAAGCCTTTTTCCAAATCACATACAGAGAGAAATATATGTGTGTCATGGAAAAAACTATGCAAAGTACAAATGAAATTTGCTGTCAGCAAATCCTGTATCGGCTTAACTTGTATAGTTTTATTGGCATCACATCAAACCCGCTCTGAGCTACAGTTGGGCCCAGAGCTCGTTAGTGCCCTGGTGTCCAAATGTCACCAATTAAACGACACGAACGAAGCAAAAAGCACACCCATTACACCAGCCTTCATGTAACTATACACTGTGGAGGAAGGAGCTATGTTGTAAGGTTTGACATTAATCTCGAATGACTAAGCCATTTTTTAAAACGTGCTTCTCCCGCTTTTAAATATAACCTTAAGATAACATCTATGTTGCTCAGATCAGTTGAATTAATTTCAAACGACAGTTGAGGCTTTGCTTAGAATCAGTGAGTCAAGTTCTGCTTCTTCATAAGTGAAAGATCTTAGGAAATTGGTCAGTAGTTCATGATAACATACACTAAATGTAGACAAACAAATCAAATAGGAACAAATTACAAAAAAATATACAATTTATCTACACGCCGTTTCCCTAAGGTCGACTATAAATAGCAAACAGTTTATTCAGCTGTTATATAAAGAACACAATCATAAGCAGCATTTTAAAACGTAAGCCACAGAAAATACGAATCAAGTAAAATAAATGACCAGTATCTCCAACTACCCACCAATATCGTACACGTGTAGTTAGCACGTTTTACTCGTCTCACGCGCTAGCTCTGTCCCGCTCTTTAATGAGCGAAGTTGGCCGCATTGTGCCGGAACTGCCTGTTCGGGACCACGGGTAACTTCTTAATTTTATTCAGGTGGAGCACACTTTCAGTTTGGCTGGACAATGTTTCCTGTGTTAGGAGAGAATTTTGGAGCATTCCATGGCATATTTGAATATTCGGGCTCTCAGGTTACATCAAAATTAATTAACGGGGCTCAGTCAACTCAATAGTATAGCTGAAGGCGAATTCCTGTGATCAATGGCCTTGTGATGTGTAAAATGAATGTAGTTATGATCGATGATATGAGGTTTTTTTTATTAAATTAACCAATTCCTTTATCCTAATCATCAAGTTAGTTATAAAACTAATTGTTTTTAACCCCTGACAAAGATATTAGAGGGATTTTATATAAAAATCATACAGACGAATGAAGTCGATTGAAATGTATTCATCGTTAAAATACATGAATGGCACGGCTGTGAATAGGAATGTACTTAACTACACCAATACCGGCCCCAATAGAATAATACAATACTCCAATACGCACTCAATTTTATGAAACTGAACACACCTGAGCTACTACACAGTAATGCTGTAATAGACAAATAAAACGAACACGGTGCCCATGAAGTATCGCTATCTCTATTCGCGTCGGTTTGTCAGGAGCTTTAAGTTCCTAAAGTTCCCGGAATCCGTATCCCGGACACTTGGCGGACGCCCGCGTCGTCGCCCACTTTTATTGACTTTTATTGTGCCTTCGTGGGAGTTGTGCGAGTTTAGTTTGCTCGCCGCTTTGTTCCGCAAACGACTAATAAACAAGCTTAAGATATTACGATAAAACGGAAACACACACATGTCACTTCACTTTGTTCTTAGATAAGTTTTATTCATTTAAGAGACGGCACAGTCCACAGGGTAGACGACGCTGGTATTTGTTTTCCAATATCGAATTATTTCAGATAAAAACAGAGCACTGACTTTCTGGCCGGTCCTTCTCAGGTGGCTTTTTCCGAGCCGGTGGTAATTTAGATCTTCATAAGCCTAAACTGAATAAATAATTTTCTTCATTAAATTTCACACTTAATCTCACTAGCTGAATATTAAGAAGGATATTCATTCTGGCGTTGTGAAGTCCGAGACTGGCGATATACAGTGAGAGGACTCATTAGTGGCGCCGTTGCCCGGAACTTGCGCGGTCGGCAACTGGTGTTGCGAGCGCCCATAGGCTGCGGTAACCGCTTACCATCAGGCGGGCCGTATGCTTGTTGCCTTATCTTACCTTAGTATTATAAAAAAAAACTTATCATAGATAAAGTCACGGGACTTTGTCTATGATAAGGTTTTTTTTTTACTTAAGATCAAATACTAGCTTAAATCCGTCTTAAGCTAGTATTTGATGAATTACGGCAATACAGTTCTCTCAATTTAATATTGAGCTCATGAGTTGCTTATTCTAAAAATAGAACAGATTCTCGTATGATATGGCAATACAAGCAAATAAGAACGACTGGCAGCTCCAATACGGTTCACATAAACTTATCCGCTGGAAATTCATCTGGTACGGCTTTTAAACTAACTGTATTCCATTTAAACGACCACCGTTACCAGACCCGCACTCACCAGCATTCCTCACAAATTGAAAGGTCTACCTTATATGGCGTTTGCAATACATTGTTGTGTAGTTTTACTGTTGCTCAGTTATGAAGCAATGCCTTTAAACATAGTCACTGCGATAAATATATACAATTTAGTTCACGAAGATAAAAGTCATAATTACATAATTTGATCGAGCGCGAGTGATACCACTGGTATTGCTAGCGGCTATAGGCTGCGGTAACCGCTTACCATCAGGTGGGTTGAATGCTTGTTTGCCACATTAGTAGTATAAAACAATATTATTAGTTCCTTCAATCTAAATATTATATTAATCGTTTGACAGGACTCAATTAGATTTCGACAGCACCAAGCTAAAATCAAGTACTATATAGGGTGGGTGGTATGTGACAAGCGAATAGGCAACAATATGTATATTATGTTTTATGTGTGTGTGCGTGTGCGTATGGGTGTGTGCGTGTGCGTATGGGTGTGAGCAGTTTATGTTCAACATCCCAGCTCTACATAAACTACTCCAGTAAGGTAATGCTACCGAGACTGTTCTATAGCGCAACATCTCACGCTCTGCACTTATTTACGACCTCCTCAAACTGTTTGCATTCTATGAACTGTTTCATTCCCTACTTCATCTCCCTTTAAGATCATCTCAAACTGCAAACAACACAAAACTTGATCGATTTAAGAATGTTTACGTTACGTAACGCTTTAGTGCCTGCTTGTAGTTACACGAAGCTGAAAACTTTAGCAGTTTCCTTTACATTAACAGTTTTATTTGATAGTAATGGGCGTCGTTGACTGTTGTGCGTGTTGAGCCAGCGTTGGAATATATTGAATAGGTACAACTTTCTAATACTACTTTAGGTGGATGGTGGATACTGGATCACGCACTACTGCGTATCTTATTTTTTTTAAAGTTAAATGTCAATCAACAATCAATTGTTACACAAATCACGGGAAAATGTGTATACCTAGTATAGTATTCCTTTACAGATATTAGATTTATATCAAAATGTAAATCAGTAAAAATACTTCTAGGGTAGTTGGTACAAACTAGACAAAATCTAGACATAAGTTAACTGAGTGGCGAGGCGCATTGTACCTTTAGGATTCCACTTGTCTGAATCTACATATAAATCAGATGTTGTACCAGAATATTATCCCATCAAGTCGGAAGGAAATTAGTAATATCCTAGAGCCATAATACCAGTGCTGGAACTGAACTCCTGTCTCTATATGTACTGCAGGTACAACATTTGGGCCCAATGTATGGGAGACAGTGAGATGAGGTAGACCAATAGAAGTTTATTTGGAATTGGAGTCAGCAGCCTATATATGTATAAAGTTGAGTTTGCCATATAAATTAATTATATAAAACAAAATGTTACGGGTGTACCACCCTTATCCCTACGGGCTATGAAAAATTATTACGTCCCATAGACAGAACTACCAAATATACCACAAAAATCATTAAAATTGTTCAAGCCGTTACGGAAGAGTTTCGTGACAAACACTGCGGCACGAGAATTTTATATATTAGGTATTAGGAATATTTGCTATACATATTTATTGTCAAGTACTACCGCCGTACACTGGTACCGCAGTACATTCTGAATTTAATCAGTACTGTGTTTATATTTAAAGAGCCCTACTTTAAGTGACATTACTAGAGATTTTGAGGCTAAAGAACTGATGTCTCGAGGTGGCAGGCATTGCGCAGTGTTATGCAAACGCCTGACTTTCCCTCCTCTCCAACACCCTGTACCTCGGCGTAAGCCCGCTGCACCGTGTGTCTTGCACCACACCCTGTGCCGCGGTGTAAGCCCAGGTGCAGCAGCTGAACACTTGTTTTGTACTTTGTTCAATGTATTCTAAGTCAACGCGCGACTTACAGGTAACTTATGTACCTACATAACTGTGTTATGTTCTGTAAAATATTACTTACACACGACTTAAATATGTATTAAATTAAAGCTGTAATGAGAAAATTCGCCATATTGTCATGTTAGATACTATAATGAATTTGTTAATTCAATCAAATATGACGAAATTTTCGTGGACCTTTTGTGTAAGAAATTAATTAGTAAATAGGGAAATAATGATTAATAATTGAAGACTACCATTTTTTTGTTTTAAGGAAGGAAGCCAATATACGATATATAAAAATAAATCAGTTATTATTTGCCATAATCAGTCTGAGCCATCACTCTAAGTACCCAATCACCTAACTGTATAAGTTGGTAGATCCTGACGTTTGAGAAAAAACTCTTAGAAAGATTAAAAACATGTAGTCTCCAGCAAGTCTAATCGCCGTCCCGTGAGTGCGACACAGCCGCATATGGCATACGTCAAGGCTTCAACTCCGCACCACAGCTCCTACATTATATCACTAGATAAAAATCTACCAAGCAAATATTATAATTACGCTCGCAAACACGAAAGCAATTACAATAGAATAGAATGCGAATCGTGACGTTAACGCTACGGTGGTTGCTACGTGCTACGGTTGAGTCTACGTGCTACGAAACTGATATTGCCGCGTAGCTTACACCTCATTTACGTTTCACAAATCACTCCCCAATAATTTTGATTTTGAATTGTTGCTAATTGACATTAGATTACTTACCAATTAGATTGAAAATATGGGTTTGAGGTATGCTTTAGGATGTGTGGTACCAATTATAATTCATACTTCATCACTTCGGCCTTCCAACAAGGGTTCCCGAAGAGGTAGGCAGAGGTGTTGCAACACCCACTTTTGACTGGAGATAATTTGCTGACAACCTAGAATTTCTTCTCAGACGTATGGAGGTTTCCTCAAGACTTTTCCTTCACAGTAAAAACGGAAATTTAATAAAATCTTTAAAAATATTTCTGAAAGAAATATAAAAATAAAGATGTAATTTCTGGCAAGTTTGTTTTGTAATGGGTACAGTCTTAGATATATACGTAGTAACGGTGCAGCCTAGAATGTGACGTGACGACATTATGGACGTGTGATAGCCTTACGTCTAGACGTCCGCGCATTACGGACGTGATGTGACGTGTGAGTATTGCCTGTTTAACTGTCAGTGGTTTCACGTATCTGTTCAATATACCTACCTAACTGATTGAGTTGTGTGTTGCCGAACAAGAAATTAGATCATTATGTCTCTGTTTTGCCGCAACGAGATGTTATACCCAAGGGTCAATGCCCCATACTTGTTAATGAGTCACGTCTCATAACATAATAATGCAGAGCTATACGTCACTCGGACCTTTCCTCACATTTCCTGACGAATATAATATAATACCTAGCACGGAGTACTCGTGTCACGGTAACCACAGCGCCTAGCAGTCCTCTGAGCGATTGTAAACTTTATGGTGAAGTCGCAAAGTCGTGGTGGTGTGTGCAGGTAATTTTGTTCGAGCGGGGCAAGTTGGACCGAGGTTCGCCTCAACAATGAACCGAGTCCAACTGTCGCGCTCGTTACAGTTACGTTTCTGTTGGAACTTGTTGAAATCTACCTACCTACATGACACTGTTCAAACAAACGCTAAGTAAATACACCGGAGGCTTTATATATAAATAGCTTTTTAGGTATTAATCAAAATTATATATCGAATAGTTCCTACAATATATTGGAGTATAAAACAAATTATATAGCTATATACTCTATGATATTAAGTGAAACCAAATCAAAAACATTTATTCTGCTAAGGCCCTAATAAGGCACTTATGAAGGACTAAAAATTACCTTATTCTTTTCATATCACTTCAAAATCTATGGAGATAGTCACCCACACGTATGTGCCTGAGAGTATAAGATATCCTGTATGCGATTTAAATTGTTGTAAACATAATATTTTCATATTGATTTCAGTTTTAACTCATCGTTATCGTTTATTTGCTCACCAAGGAACGATACTAAAATTTTAAAAGCCAAATTAAAAAATAAAATATTTTCTTCGATTGGTTTACAAAATGTACTAACGGTTACGGTTCCATTTTTAAATTAAGTTAATTCTGGGTCTCCCACTACTCCATTAGTGGTTCCTCTTCCCTTGTAAATATAGAGGTGATATCATTAATGGTGGTACACTCGTGTACAACATTTTTGTATAGTCGTGAAGGAAAGCCGGCGGCGCTGCGGTAATAGTAGTTTAATACTAGTTGTGACCAGGTGCGCGCGGGTCGCGACAGCCCGATGTGGGGCAAGTTACAAGATGCAGAGTGCACAGCCTCATTATTGGAGAAACCATAACAAATGGAAAACCCAACATTACCGCGTACGGGATAGAATCTTGATGCCACATCAAGATTAGATAATGCAAATATGAGACACCCTATTGAGCGTAAAACATTGAAAATGTCGAGCAATTTGATTGTGCGGTGCACTTAAAGTCCTGATTTTCTAGAGTGAGATATTAATTACTAATTTTATTTACCTTATATTAAATTTCAATCTATCCTACAAACAAATTTAATACGTGCACAAATATATTACAATTTATATCTCGTTTATAATTTAGTATCGTATGCCCGGTACTTCACCCACACAGAATACTAGAAATAAATTTTGGAGGACAACACTGCTTAGATCGTAGTCCGCTAGTGTCCCGTCACTTGGAGGTGTCACGTCAGCAAGTCCCAAGCGCGCGCCACTGGGAAGTTAGTTAAGGTTGTTTGGATTAGTGACGTCACGCGGCCGCCGGGACCTGTCACACACGCGCACTGCGCCGGGGCAAGCTCTCATGGACTTGTACTGAATAAAGATACACTTATTTATGGTACTTCTATTGGAAAGACAGAATCAACGGGGTACCACGTTCAAACTCGGAGCTGTCCGCCTGAACAGTTACCTACCTCATAGAAATAACTGCATTTGTAGTGTTGTGTTCCTATGATAAGTAAGGGCACCATAGTGGGCTTATTCCGTGGTGACGTCATTTTGACGTAGGAGCAACATAAAAAGTGTCACAAGTTTTTCGCTTATTCTTTCAAACATGACGTCAGAATGTTTGCAACCGTCGTGCAACTGTCATACGGAATAAGCCCACAGAGCTCACCGAGGATGATCCTGAGATCCTGACAAAGTTATGTAATTATTCATCAGCTTTATTAGAATCGTTCGTTCTCGTGTTAGCATTGATATTTCCAATAAAACGATGGTGTCAATTGTGTTGTACAAAATCACTAAAGTAAACTAATTTGACAGGATTACAAAGTCTTGCTATCTCTATCTTATGTGCGGTGTTAGATAAGGATGGTAATACTTTTTATTCCAGTCAGTTTACTTTAATGAATTCATACAACAATATTGGCACCAATGTCTTAGGAATCGTTTTAGCTGTTTCGTAGTTACAGCCAAGTACACATTTTGACTTTTATCCCCTATCCCAGGGGACCCGTGTTGAATTTCGGAATAAAAAGTATCCTATGGTATACCTCGTAGTATCAACTCATATCGTGCCAAGTTTCATTTGAATCCGTACAGTAGTTTCGGCGTGATGCGCGGCCTAGAAACAAACAGACAGACAGACAGACAAAAATGAAAAAAAAATACAGATTTGAGTTCAGTATTGAATATAGACCCATCCAAAAATAAATTTCAAAATATCTTCAATGTACAGAATTGGACCTGTTACAGTTTTATTATAAGTATAGATATATTAGGTTGCCAGCCAATATCACAAATATTGCCATCTCGCAGTAACACGTAACTACTTTGAGACGTAACGCAAAAGGTCTGGAATTAATATCGAATTGTAATAACAGTGTACGTGCGGTGACGCGGTCACGTCGCGGTCACGTCGCGGTCACGTCACGGTCACGTCACGGTCCCGGCGCGTCCCGGCACAGTGCACGCTACTTGCCGCTTGTTACCTGACAGACCGCCCCAGTTAGCTACAAGTCGAAGCGTTTAGCTTTAGTTTAGTTTTAGTTTTGGACGATCATTTCCCGTTGGAGATTCTTTAGTGACAATATTTCAAAGAATGTATGGGATGTAATTACAATTTTAAAGGCGCCAGATGTTTTGTTTTTGTAATTCTTGTGTCTTAAATTCGTTAGTTTTTTTGTTTTGTCTACCTACGATCAACGTTCTGGCTATCCAAAACATTATTATGGCACTAGATCTAACATGGCGTGATATACATATTGACCGCCATCAGACTTTCACAATCGATTTCACAGGTAAAAACGATTTGACAGCCTTTCAGTTCCTGAAAGACCTTTAATGCAATAGCGTGAATCCACTGATGTTGTGTGCATGGTTAATAAGCTAGAACTAACAACATGTATGCGTGTATAGGAAACTTCAGAAATCGTTGCGGAGTCACAGCAAGTGCAACACACAGAGAGCTCAGGATTCCCGTCACGTGGCCGCGACGAGCAGCCGACGACCGCGACACGACACGCCACAACGACACAATTGTGTTAAACTTAATACCAACATTTGCTATTGCCAACTTTATTAGATGAATTACCTATAATATACGTTGAAGACGTGGTTACCGCTGGCTTAAGGTGGAACACTTGAGTGATATATCAAAGAAATTATAAGTCAACTTAAGTATTTCTGTAATTTTTTTATAATACATAACGTCTAATAATATGTCGTCACCGCAGCGTATCGTTTATTAATATAATATGTTACGGCGCGATGTGAGTGCGCTGCTAAACGTAAAGAGGGGCGTTTTTGTAAAGTTGTCGCAAACGCGTAAGGTTTGGTTGTTAGTCTCCGGACGGGCGGCGCATTCTAATTAGTTATCATAAACTCTCGCCCACTTTTTGTTTGAAGGTTTAGTTAGCACGTGGCATGAGCTACGCGGTATACTGACTTATATAGGGTAGGCAGCGTTACAGTAGTGTGATGTTATGCTGTGTATCTGCGGTGACTAAGGATATACTGGTAGCACAGTGAGTCCTCATCAACAACAGGGTTGGCTACGCGAATTTGATACTCCTGGTATTGCTAGCGGCTACGGTGACTGCTTACCATCAGGTGGTTAGCTTGCGTGCCAGCTTAGTAGAATAAAAAAATCTATAATAGATAGTATTGCAATACTAATGTGGTAATACTATTCATGAATTGCAATATTATCGATGTATCTAACTCGATAGTTGCTACCATATCGATGCTATCGATTGATCGGTATTTGATATTATTTATCTGCGGTATGAGGAGTTTATTGCAAGTTCTGCAACGCACCAGTTACACTTGTAATATTGCAAGCGACTACAGGCTTCAGTAACCATTTGCTTTATGCTAGTTTTGCAACTAAATGATATATTGAAAATGGATCATTATAATCACAACTTAGAGACGACTGAAAGCACTTTTACTCAAAATCAACAGGGAAAGGTGTAGGAAACGAAGCGGAAAAACTATTTTGTGACACCTCGATCTTGAGGGAGCCCCTATGACGCCCTCCAATAAAACTGATATCGAATCATAACCCGCCCACCAGCCCTGTAGGACCCGCACCTCTCCTGCACTATCACACAACGTCTACCAACAAGACAGCTCTTAACATCCTGGTGACTCACATCTCAAGTCGACTCGAGGGACTCCCCCACGACCAATGTGATCGAGACGCCGGGACTGAAATCCCGCGATTGGATCCCGCGGCTGTAATGAGCCTGGGAATAAATACCAGCGGTAATATCCCGTGGAAAATTACATTCCGGACGCCTTCGAGGACGGTAAACATATTTTTGATTATTTATTCCCGGGGCGGCGCGGCCCTATTTGCCGGGATGATTGCGCCCGCGATGATTATGTTACAGATTATGATAACTTATTATTAGGAATATTGCTCTCGAGTTTGGTTTGGTTAGGTTAGGTTAGGACATAACAATAATGCTTCGGCACAAGATCTACAACTGATGGAGAAGGAGAGAGAACAACGTTTGATATTAACCTTATATTATTTGGAAGGGAATCGACTCATCGTCTTCGTAAAATAAATTGAATATGCATTATTCCGCTCATAATTAGTTTTATACGATACGGATTGTTCAAGTAGGCAACGCCTTCCTCTGGCACGTGTTTCGTGACGTCACGATGGCCGAGCAAGAACTACATTTTTTGTTCTGTACTTTGTACTTTATAACAGGAATTTCCCAAAATAAATTCATAACATTGTGGCTTTGCCGGTTAACCCGTCAAATTGCAGGCATACCCGACGAATAGTGAAACTTTTACATTACTTTCAGATTTATGATATTATTTTTGAGTATTATTTGAGTACATTTCGTTACTGAGATAATAAGAAGGAAAGAGGAGGTGAAACTTAAAGACGCCTTATGCATTCAGTATCGGCCGAGCTGAGCGGAAACTTTAAAGGTAAATAATTCACCCAGGGAAGCAGAATGGGCAACACTCACAACTTCTTCTGACGCCAACTCCCAACCTACAACACAACTATTTATTTATTGCGCCGGTGGGCTTCGCGACTTACTCTCGCTGCTCACTGACCACACACACTCTCGGCCTTAACGATATCGGGTTAGAGTTCAAAATGGCTGCTAATAGCCGCTTAGGGAGTGGTAAATGGTGTTGTTAAGTTGTCGAGTTGCGGGCCTCTGCTTAAGTTGGGTGTAAACACAAATAGACGTATTTCCTGAGCCGTGGGTGAGGAGAGGGGTGAGGAGGGAGGAGGGAGGGGGTGGAGGCTGTGATTTGAGGTAATATTCATTTTTTCGAGCCTAGTTACCTCTCTCTAGTTGCAGATACTAACTAAGGCTAAATAAATGAAACAAATTCCAGGTTGCTACAACATTTTCTTACTGAAAAACTAAACTATTTTGATGTTGTTTTTTGGGATTGGTTCTCGCCCTGAATAGCAACTACAGAAATGACCGTGTAATGACCCAATACTGAAATGCCAGTCAAATCTGATGCCATATCAACTTTGAGTGGCCTCCGATTTCACATGCGAAATTGTATTTGAGGTAATTGCAAAAAGTTACGTGGCCTTCAAACTTTGATTTTATATTTAGAAGCAATGTGTGTAGACTATTATAAGCGGCCAGGTGCCTTCACAATGTCGATCGAAGGTCAGAGCCGCCGATACCGTCAGCCCACACAACTAAGTTTTAATCTCCTCGTCTGGCCACACTAGTGAGGACTAACTTATACTCAAATAAACTGTCTAGTGTTCGCTAAAAATAAGAAAATTGCTGCTACATGGGGGCTGATTAATTTCATGCTCATCATCAGGGAATAATCAAACACTTGTTTTAATACATAGGTAATATGAAGCCTATATATTTCAAGCATATGTTTATATGTACAATGTGTCTCTCGAGCGGGGATCAAACCCGCGGTACTCACCACACCACTAGCAACTGTACCACGGTATCAAGTCAAAATAACACTAATCCTACTTGAATTTAAATTCCAGATCTTACAAAGACTTCGTACACCCAATTGTACCAGCAAGTACATATTCCGAACCCAGCTTCGTTGCAGTGCAAGCAGCTCTCGGATTTGAATACATATTACATGCGCCGCTCTGTTCCACTGAGCCTGCGTGTAACTGACAGGTGTCACGTGACGTCGGCTTGCGGGCTGACGTTCAATTGTTCAGCTGTCCTAGTGTTGTGTTCACGCCCGGTGTTACAACGACGTACACCGTGTGACATCTTTATACATAGCGCTTTGTTCTTTTGAAAGAATAACACGAATTGATAAAATACTAAGTGGTTGTGCTATGTTGAAGCCGAGGCTTCGGTGCAAGCGAACGTCTGGCATTTGATGTGGTCCGATTTAAACCCTTAGTGCTTAATTTTAAAAAAAGTTACATAATTTCAAATGCCTATCGGGTAAGGTGACCACTTGCCATCGGTCGTATCGTATTGTTGCTTGCTACCTTCACAGAATAAAATAACTTACCTAATTTAAAAACCTGGTTTTCGTCACAACCTTGACTCAATATCCTCTAAAAGTCATAGCTAAGACACGATGAAGTCACCTTTGAAACAAAAAGAACTAGATAAATCAAAATCGGTTCATCCTTTTACGAGCTACAAGAGACAGACACACAGATCTAACACCCCTCGTTTTTCATCTGGAGTAAAAAATAAGCGAATGGGTCGCAAAATCTAATCTAATAAAAACAAAAGAGAGGTAGGGCGATTTGGGATTTCCCGTGGGTTTTCTCATTTAAATTGGAGCCGCCCGACTGGGGACTGTACCTCCACCTTACGGAAGACCGCAGTGAAATAACACTACTTGATGTAGTGTTGTGTTTCTTCGGTAAGTGCTCCACGAGGAGCGTATCCCCGTAGTAATGATGCTAGCACAGTGAGTCCTCATCAACAACATGGGCAACCTGTTAGTGATAGCCCTGGTATTACGAGCGGCTATAGGCTATGGTGACTGCTTACCATCAGGTGGGCCATATGCTTGTGTGTCACCTTGATGGTATAAAAAATGGTTTTCAAATAACTATGTGACAACCCATAAAGCTAGTACACAACTGGTGGATGTGAATTTTATTTGCCGCTACAGTGACGTCATGTTACCATTAAAATGTCACGAGGACGAGTGGAGTTAATGAAAGCAGTACCGTCAGCAGAGCGGCATCGTTAGCGCAGTGATTGATGTCGCAACCGGATCGGTCGCTCACTGCTCATTACATACAATAGTCACACTCAAAACGATCACTACAGCCGTAGCAAGAACAACTACGTCACGTTCGGAAACATAACTCTCAAAATATTAAACAAAACACACGATTTTTTTAGTTCCATTATTCGCCGTCGCAGCGCTTGAATCCCATGAAAAAATTACGGCTCACCTGAATATGGCCACGCATAGGGTATACTATAGACTTTTACAACAAACAGCTTGTGGAACAAAATGGTCCCTAGACTGAGAGGATCGACTTCAAAATACTTCATTTGAACACCAATTAAGGTGACGGTGCACCAATAGACCCTAAGCGTTTGCCTCATATTTTATAAGTCGTACAGCAAAGGACTGGAATTCTCTCCCCTCGTCAGTGTTCCCTGAATCCTACAACCTGAGACTCTTTAAGACTAGAGTGAATAGGCTACTGACGGACAAGCGAGCTCCACCTTCGACCTCATCTTAACTTACCATCAGGTGAGATCGTGGTCAATCACTGACCCGTACTTAATAAATATTAAAAAATGAGAAGGAAGTCATATATTTCTTTTTCATCCAGCTTCCTGGCCTCACCGCAGCTGATGTAACTTATCCTTGAGGCTTATCCGAAAAATTCCGTCGTTTTTATTTGAAAAGCGATCATCAGCGATACACGTCCGTAAATTAAGCACCGTTCAAATCCTAGTGTAATGACGCAGTATATCAGGTGGGCCCGGCCCGCCGCCCGCCGCCCGGCCCCGAAACACGTATTCATGGAGGATTAACGACCGATAGTGGGCCTTTCACACCATTAAAAGTGTTAAAAAGCGAGCGAGCGGCCGATGTGTGGTCGCACTTGCAGCGTTTCTGCATGTATATCTGCAACTGCTGGGTGGTGTATTGCGAGAGAAAAAAAGAACAAAAAAAATGCACACTCAATGTCATACAGACTCATTGTAGACTTTGCGAATTCATTTTACATGCTCATGTAATATCTATCTTATATATAAAATGTTCGTGTCGCGGTGTTTGTAACAAAGCGCCTCCGAAACGGCTTTACTGATATCTGTGTATTTTTTTTTGTATATTCAGTAGGTCTGAGAATGGGACGTAAACTATCTCTCATACCTCTAAGGGATAAGGGTGGTCCAATTTTATTTTTTGACAAAATCAAAATAGACATAGTTTATATCAAAATCATTTATTCAATTTTGGCCCTAATAAGGCACTTATGAAGGTCTAAATTACCACCCACACCATATGACAATACAATGTTTGTTGGATCAGCTAGTTTTATATAACTGATATATTATATTCTGTGGTGAGTAATATTGCCAGTGCTCCACAAGGATACGCTGCGCTAGTAGTAATGCTGCTAGCAAAGTAAGTCCTCATCAACAACAGGGTTGGCAACGCGTTAGTGATATCCCTGGTATTGCTAGCGGCTATAGGCTATGGTGACTGCTTACCATCAGGTGGGCCGTATACTTGTGCCACCTTAGTGGTATAAAAAAAACTACTACAGTAATGTGTAACCATTCCAACTAAACAAACAAACATCCAAACATTCGCATACTATGTTATCTATATAGCATAATAGGGCCACTAATACATTTCAAACCATACTCGTAGAAAAGGTTTTCGTTAACTTATATTTGCTGATAAACTTGTAAAACTTGAATATGTACATACATTTACATATCAACATGTCCCTTTCAAGGTAGGCAGAGAGTAAAGAGCGCCTACACAATATATACGCATTTTATTCCGCAGCCGCTGTCAGAGCAGCCCCACCCAGCCTGCCTATATATGCGTGCTATACCTCGCACTGTATTCTATTGTGTAAGCTCCACGAATTGTCGAGTATTCACCTTTTATATGACATGCCACTAATACGAGCCCGCCAGCAACAAGTAGCTACTATGTCGTGTTCATTATGGACAACTATTATAAGTAACTGTACGTATAGAACCGTATCGACGACGGTGGAATGGGAAACAAATGAATCGTCATTAGGCCAGTTGTTGAGCAGAGCAGAGCTGCTCAGTTTGAAATATCATAAAATTAATGATAAATTTTAATTTTTTCTTTAAATAGAACGCCGACATTGCTCCCGATTGGATTCTATAGATCGATAGAGAATCAAAACATTTATGTAACTGTATATATAACTCTGTATACTGTAGAGTAAAATGTTGGTTTGAAACTCAATCAAAAACAGAACACAATTTTATAAAAACATGTCCCAAGTAAAATGTAAAGAATCTGATCTGAATTGTGTTCCAAGGTATGTGTGGACAGCATTTCAAGTCCTAAAACTAATTTAAATTAAATTGGAACAAATCAAAAAATAAACAAATAATACGAAAACAGAACTAAAGATATAACATAGGATGATAATGATGAATGGAGGATATTTTCAATGATTCTATAATACAATTTATACTTTCAATTGTAATCCTTGGTATCTGCTGGTTGCAATAGGCCCAGTCTGGTACTCGGTGAGTACTTCCCCTTCGCATCTTGCCTATCTCGAGAACAGAGTCGCACCCCATCCTTCTCAAACCGTGTTCACCATAGTACGAGTAGAACACATTGGATTACTACATTGTTACATGTTGAAGAAAAGCGAGGCGCAATGGGATTTTCTATTCGAAGTTGGAGCCGCTCGAGTGCCGTGTAACTGCAATTTTACAGTGCCGGTAGCATGAACTTTTTCGACAACGTATTCGAAAACGTAGCTCGCGAAATGCATATCTTACTAATTTTTAGTTACACTTTTCACGTTTGTCTGTAACGCTGTTAATTTTCTAATACGAAAATAGTCGAAGGCGATACGGAAACGTAGTTGCAATTATTTATGCTAGCCCTATTGATCAAAACAAATAACGCTACTCTGCGCCTTATAGTCTTATAGTTTTGCCCTTCGGAGAGTAAGGTATAAAGAGCTCGTCTAAAAATGCGCCATGCTCACAGTAAGAATGCCTATTCGACATAACTAGCTACTAATTTCTCTGAACATAAGGTAGCAACGTTTAGGATCCGCCTGGACATGCATTCATTAGGTGACCGCTTAACATCGTGCAGGACGAGTTCTTTTCAATGTTACTTATAACGGAATAATTTACATTTTATATAACTTTGAAATGACGTGTATAAAGCTTAAATGCTACAATATAACTAATTAAAACAATTTCATTGGAAAAAATACTGTTTTGTGTAAAATCAAATTTAATTTGTGTACTGATGAAAAACATCTGAAACGCAGTAATGAATGACCCGTGCAACTAAACAGGTTAATGAGTTGTTAGTTGCGTGTAACGGAGCGGCGCCGTTCACTCATTCCACTGTGTGACACGTTCCGTTTCACGCATTTAATCTCCCCTGTTAATTACGTTATACAACGTACGACCGGCAATTAATATTATATATAATTAATTTATGAAGCTTTATTGAATTATATGCTGCTGTCGTTCCCGTGTACCATCTGATGGGATTTTGTAACTCTCATTTATAATTGATTTAATTTACGCTTTAAAGCCGTGGTGTACGTGTAATTGCAAAGACCGCCCGCCATTCGACGTGGTCTGAGTTCAAACTTCCCAGTCAGTACAAAAATGTTTTTCTAAGCTAATTACAATGATTAATCACAACCACGAGCGTAAAAAGTGAAGTAGAGCGTTAAGGGGTTTCCCATTGAAATATTAAGTACCTCCGTCTTATAGAAGGTCGCATTCAAATGACTATGCTCTAATATAGTGTTTTTGCAGGGAATTTGGTTTCTAGGGTAACTCGAGTGTACCCTGTGCTTCGGATATGCTGCTAGCACAGTGCGTCTTCACAACAACAATAGGGTTGACAATGCGTTGATGATACCTACGGCATTGCTAGCGTCTATAGGCTACAGGATCTGCTTACCAGCAGGCGGACTGTATGGTAGATGGCCTCTTTTGTATTGAAACAAAATACATGAAAATGTTTTAAAATACATATTCGTTCTTTATAGAAGTATTATGTTAATTTGGTCTTATATCCTTAAAATGACAGCTGGTGTCAATGTAACATAACCCTTGTCACAATAACAGCACGAGCAATCCCCTTGACGCCTTATAATCTCTAGCTTAGCTAATATATATAGCTTAGCGTCTTGTATCAATATATCGGGACTACACGGCACGGAGCGTGTTGGAAAAGTCTAACACATCGCGAGCAATAACAAATCGTAGATATTTTAATCACGCTCAGAAACTTATTTATATTTACGCATCGTTGCTCCCTAACATTAAAGGGATAAAGTTGAAATTTGCATTGAAAGCAGCGAAATTAAGTTGGCGCTGTCAAAGGAAATTAAATCACCGAAGATATTGGTTTGAAGGCGGCGTGCCCCGGCATAATATCCACGTCTGTCCGGGTGGAGCTTAGAGATGCGTTGTACGGGCCCTTTTTAGGGGCCCGTCAACATTTACATAAATAAAACAGTTATGTTACTCTTGCAACGGATAATAGATGGTATAAGGTCCGTTAGAACCAATTCTTTGTATAAATAATTTACTTAGGACTACTACATTTCAAGAATGTGCAGACTACGGAAAATAATTTCTAAAGGCAGAATATATTATGAATAATTAAATTATATAGATTCACTAAAATTGTAGCAAAGGTACAATTTCAAATTAAATATTTTGCTCGAAATCTTTTAACTAGGTGTACCGAAGTTTTGCAGTTGGTAAAGATGGGCGACATAATCATACTATATTATAAAAAACTTTAGGGAATGAGCAGTATATTATATACATTATAATTCTATCTAGCCGTTGTTTTCCCACTGCTGGGCAAAGGCCTCTCTCCCCTCTTTCCAGTTGCCTCGGTGTTGTGCTGCGCTTGGCCAATCCGCATTGAAAATATCTAGATCGTCTCGCCACCTGCGCTTCGGCCTACCACGACGGCGGCGTCCGATAGGTGGGGACCAGAATGTGGTAGTTTTAGCCCATAAGTGGTCTGGCATCCGGCAGACGTGGCCAGCCCAATCCCACTTTAGTTTTGCGGCTGTTTGGGTAACGTCGGTGATACCGGTATACATTATAATTATTTAACAAAAAATAATAATAACACAAACTCTCAATAAAAAGGAGGTAGTCTAATAATCTCGGAATAAACGCCATCTATGGAGAGCAAATGTAATGAGCTGACCCTAAAATATTAACGGCAGAGGTCGCGCAGTAATTGGCACAGCTGGAATTATAGCGAGGCGCGGCGTGCAAAGAATAAAAGGCAAGTTTTATTTAGCACATCACATCCTGTAGCCTTTATTAGCCGCTCAAAAGGCTAAGGTAGTATAATTATCCCTTATGAGAAGGCAGATTGGCCTTTCACCTCGTAATTGGATTAACCGTTTCCTTTTATGCTCGCATCACGCTCGTGATGAGCCCCATTCTGCTCGCCCTCTGACCACTGTTTTAAAACGGATTCTTTGTGCGAATGGCGGATTTTATTACGCGAATGTGTTTGTTATGTTAGTCCGACAAGGCTCTGAAACAAGTTTGATTGTTGTAGCGTATTTTGTTGAACATTAAATATCTCTTGTTATATCATGCACAGTAATTATATAGTCTTCTAATTACTTTAATATTAGATAAAAAAACCGGTCGTAAAGACGACCTTCATAAGTGCCTCGTAAGGGCCTTAACTGTATAAATGATTTGGAAATAATTTTATATTAAGATTATAATTGTATTTGAACATTTTCCAAGATTGTCTCCACAATATGTATTATATCGGTGGAATAAAGTATCGTAACGACGCATCATAATACCTTAACATTGTTGGAGCAAGTTTATACAACTTGTAAATAAAGTTACAGGGCTCGTCTCCACCGTCAGCCACTTAACCAACAAACTCACGAGTCGGAGTATTAATAATAAATGCTCCACATACTTATTATAATATTATGTGAGAGCTTGAGGCAACTCGCAACGAATAGTTGCTCAACTTTCTTTAACAATATTTGGTAAATTTGCGATTGAGATTCTTTCAAGCGTGC
Source organism: Falcaria lacertinaria (assembly GCA_951449985.1). NCBI lineage: Eukaryota > Metazoa > Arthropoda > Insecta > Lepidoptera > Drepanidae > Falcaria > Falcaria lacertinaria. The sequence goes on from OX602124.1 coordinate 9,637,150, forward strand.
TGTAAACTACACATTAAATATTTTGCCTTTTGTTGTTTACTATAAAGATATCAAGCAAGCGTGGTTGAGTATATATCCTTAAGATAACATATAGCCACTGATAAAGATGTTTTCTAATAGACTCTGTAGTGTTGGAAATTATCCCAAATATACTCCTTAAAACATCAGTATTGATTGATAGCTTTAATGCTATACAATAATAACTGTGACAAGTAATATTAACCTTTATTAAACTCTCCGTGGTACGTACCATGCTCCATACAAACCATGATCACATCACACATGAGGCTGCAGTCAATAAAAGGCACTCACATCAATCTCTTAATGCACCTCATTAAATGACTGTAAGTCTTGGAGCATCTTCTAACAAGTTTGTTTTATGGCCACTACGGAATCCTTCATTGGTGTTGTGAATGTTGAGTTCACTGCAATCTCCAACGTACCTATATGTGATTTAAATTGTACCTGTAAGGCTCTCCCTACAAGTGTCTCCCCTCTGGCTGGCGGCGCAGCGTTCCTGCACCCTGCACGGAAACTAATGTAGTTAAAGTTCCATCAGTCTATAAGTGGATATGTCTGCCGTTACAGCGATGTTGCGCACATAATTATTTATTTGTTATATTCCATCAAATAAAAAACTATGCAGCACTAATAATAACAGTAAAATACTATTGAAATAAATTCAATCAGAAAGACGGCAAATGTCATTTACTCATTCTTCTCAACATAACATTACAGATTACAGAATCGCGCTTTCAACTCAGTATGAAGTCGCTAGACAATTAATTTTATGCCTCTATAAGGTGGCAGACAAGCTTACGGCCCGCCTGATGGTAAGCGGTTTCAGTAGCCTATGGTATGGATCCTTGCAACACCAGCGGTATCATTCGCGCGTCGCCGACACTACACTATCTAATTATATCAATCTGTTGTTAAGCAATGTGGCTTGATGGAGTGGATGAAGGGTGACCGTCCATACCATAATGCATCTTTCCTATTTCTTTTGAGTCGTCCGACTTGTTTACCAATATATAACTTGGGCAATCAGTACCATAGAACATGGAACCGTCCGGCTGGGGACTGTACCTCCACCTTACAGAATACCGCAGTACAAGTAACATGACTTTGATGTAGTGTTGTGTTTCTGCGGTAAGTAAGGTTGCCAGTGCTCCACGAGGATACGCTGGATATAGATGCCATAATATGCTGCTAGTGCTAGCACAGAGATCCTTTACAATAATGCTCGCAGCAATGCACTAATAATTGATTATCACCACGATCTAACATTTATTTTTACATATCCTTTTAGGCTTCCTTAGCAAGTTGCTACACTCGCACTCAGCTCTAAGAAAGCCTTTTAAAATAAACATACTGATAATATACATACGGCTATAAATCATTTACCGAACAGGATAAGGTTCATCGTACGGCCTTTGCCATCTGATCTTAGATATCAGATATAGGCTGTAGTACCACCCGAGGACACGTTGCGGCTGAAACACGACACTGATTGATAGTCATAAAAGACACTATTATGCTATATTTTTGCTAAGATCACATGTCAAACTCAAAAAGTATCTGTCATTCATACAACCATACATTAGCACACAACAACTAAGTAAATAATCAATAAATGAGAGGTGAAAGTCATTTAACATCCCCCGTAATGGGCTGATAACATCATATATTATATTATGGGGAGTAGTAAAACGGAAAATAATTTAATGTTTACTCATCCCAGTTTCTCTATTAAGACTATCTGTCATAAAGAAAAGGAAGTGTTTATTTTTATATATGACGTAGTTTATTCAATAATTTACATAATATACATGGGACAATAATAATAATACGATCTAAAACTAAAAGTAGCCTATCATAATAAATTAAAATACTAAACACTTGTCCCAAATTGTTGTCACGCGGGAGGGTGCCAAGAAGGCTGGCAGCATTGCCCCGCTGTATGGCAATGCTGATCCTTTGCGCAACATATGTTCCAGCCTATAACGTTCGTTTTCCACAAAATCTATAAACATTTTGAAATTGTTATATACTTTTTTTAATTTATATGGATTTTTGGATGGACTAGGTAGTAAGTAAAGTTTCGGCCTCGTTGTAAGTGTGATCCATACGTGATCCATAGGCTATTAGCATTATCGACCTATAGATTATAGACTATTCAAAGACAATAATTTAAATTTAAAGTTGTTCACTTTACTCTAAGATTTTAATTTAAGACTAAAATGTGTATTATTTTTTATAGTTTATGCAGTAATCAAATATGCCGTCCATGAATAATAGTTATAAACAAATTTACGAGTGGCAACACTGATCCATAGCCACATCTCCGTGTATCGAAAAGTGGGTACTTTACACGTCATGCGCAGTACACGTGCTCTCGATTTGCTAGGCCGTGTGGCCTTATAATATTACAGTTATTTTAAAGATCCTTGCATTAGAATATAAAATAGCCGTAGCTTGTAATTTTAAAGTGTGCATCAAAAGTAGTGTGTGTTTCTAGTGATGTAATTCTTGTTCTACATGACCCCGGATGGTGTCGGTCGGTGCCCCCATCTGTAAGGTAAGGTGAGTGTCTCAACCATTCTGTCTTGTTATCATGGTGGTGTCGAATGCGAGACTAACGGCCGCGTCTTTGTGTTAGAGGCATCCAGTCCAGAGCAGCGGGGTGATTGATTATATATATTATTCTTCATAACAAGGTCGTTGTTCGAGTGAGGATGTGAGTTTAACAGTAATCTTCTATAATATTAAAATGAATCGCTGAATGTGTTGCTAAGCGCAAATCTCCAGAGCAGCTGAACCGATTTCGCTAATTCTATTAGAATATTCCTTGAAGTACGAGGATGCTTCTTACGGAGAGAAAATTTTAAAAAATTGCCTGAAAAAATCTGTTTGCCTACCCGAGCGAAGCCGGGGCGGGCCGCTACTAGCGTATAAATTGACATGGTTATTATAAAGAAATGGCAATGCGAATATTATAGTTGTACGCAGTCTATGATCTACTGCAAGGTTATAGTGCAAGATACAATATTCGAAGGCTCAAATACGTACAAGATTTTAAACAATACCCTCAAGTATTTTCTAAGGAAACGTTTTAAAATATGTAATGAGGTTTGTTCACGTTCGGTAACGACTTCATTGGGTACCCAAGGTGGCCGCGAGCTAGATTAAGGCGTAACAAACTGGCGGGATGAGATTACACGCTTACACCGATAACACCAGTAATGTGGGATACCTGCCACATTTGACCCATCGCACCCTGTCCGCTCGGGGTCGCTGCTTTATTTAATTTTGTAAAACTCTTTTCATTACGTTTCATTATGTACGTGTATTGTGTTGGAGTTTATTTTGTTGTCTTTGTTTGAATAATTACTTATTTTCCAGGACTTGGGAATAAGTTTGGGTTTTTTTGTGATTTTTCCTTTTTTAATGAATAGAATAAAGTTGTATGTGGATCATAGGTCATTAATAAATAATGCTTGGACATTATCACACAGCGCCAACTGGCCCCAAACTAAGCAAAGCTTGTTCTATGGGAACCAGTAGCCGATATAATACTTATATACTTTTTTTTATAATTTATAACGCCCAGACGCAAGACAAACATATTTGTCACATAAATGTTTGCCCCGGCGGGAATCGAACCCGCGACCTCTAGCGTAGCAGTCAGGTGTACTAACCACTAGACCAGCGGTCTCGTCTGATAATAATACACTACAATATAAAACCAATTTGCACTATCGACCATAAGGCATATAAATATTAAATAATATTTATTTAATTATTAAACATTTATAAGAACAACGTTTACTTTAAACTAATGATATTATTTAAATACTTAATACTTTGTGTTGTCTTTAAATGTGTATGTTATAAATTAAGTTGTTTTAACTAAGTTGATTGTTTCTTGTGACACTCTCCAGCACATAGCCTGCAGTGAAAGCCTTCAAAAGGTTCAACAATATTATATTTATAACATGATTGCTACTTCATTTGAAGAAGTTTTCTTACCATTTTAAAGTGGACTCTTTATTGACACAAAACAGATTAAACTATTTACAAAAACATATCTTAACCTACCTACTTATAGATAAAAGATCTGACCCAAACCGGAATCATGCGGTAGCGTGCCAAGAATGCTGTCAGCATTGCCACGCTGGATAGCAATGCTGATTCTCTGAGCGAGATATGTTCCAGCACGCCTGTCACGGGAGGCCTCAACCAGCCGACGTGAGACCTCCTTGAAAAGCTGAAGAGCATCCGGGCCCCAGGGACCCAGAGTTTCAACCGCAAATGCAGAAAATATGTGCCATGGACCAAGACATGCATATTTCCGGCTCTTGAGGCACTCCTGCTGAGCAGCAGCGGCGCCGGCCGCCACCGAGGTGCCAGGGGGATGAAACGGAGCCAGGGTATCGACACAAGTTGCATCCCACACCAGGGCCGACCCAATCTCCATGGCACCAACGACATGCCATCCGGCCTCCGGCCATCGCCCCGCGCCAATCCGACTGGTTCCAGTATAGCAGGTACTCCGGCGGTGTCCAGAGCCCGGCGTAGCAGGTCATTTAGGGTCGACTGACGTGACAGACGACCGGCGCTACCGATACATGAAAGGCCATGGTGCCCAAACACGTCAACATTATCCCCGCAATGACACCGATGTGGGACAATACACTTTACACCTAAGCGCAAGCAAGCACACAGCCTGAAAGTTGCACCAACCAACAAGGTACCAATATTAAAAGAAGGCAGCGCATGAAGCCAGAGCCCGGACTCCCACTTAGCAACTGCCAGGAGACGTGCACGGTCAGCAGCATTGGAGGAACTCTCGAGAAGAGAATTATAAGTCACCCTGCTGACGGGCTCGTCCCACTGCTTCTGCGATTGTGGTCTCAGCGGAAAGTCTCGAGCTTGGACAGGCCAATGCCCAAGCATCTCTGGCCTCAGTCAGGAACGAAACCTCACAGCCACTAAGTGACGGAGTGAGAATATTACCTATGAGATCTCGCACACTATGAACTGAAGTCAGAAATGCCGGTAGGGCCACTTCTGAAATTTTGCGTATTCCCAACCCTCCAAACCGGATAGGGAGGGAAGCCTGGGACCACGCACGGTCATCCAAAGCTATATTAAATATAGATGAAATACTAGACCGAATTATCTCATCTAAATTTAGTAGAATAGAACGGGCTTTCCACATATGACTACTACGTAAAACGTATGTAAATTTGGGGACAAAAAGACAATGCCTGATAATATAATATGCCATATGGCAATTAATATTTTTAATTTGATCATCAGCGAAAGACGGGAAAGCCTCATCGAAAATGGGAGACCCTAAGAGACGAAGTGAATTTTTATTTAATATGTTAATATTTGGTGCCAAGGTATTAAATTTGGATATGATTTTAAAGTGATGTGCTTTTTGAGTATTAGGCAAAATAACCCCATACCCATTTCCCGATACCAGCGGTACAAATGCGATGTAAACGCCAATGAATTGAAATTCCAATAGTAAAGATCGTTTGATAGGGCTTGGGCACAATGGGCAAGGTATAGCGCAGGTTAAGCCCGAGGTGGCGACAAAAAGCATCGTGCGGTCGCGCGACTGCGCGTAAATCACGTGGCCCTCGGTCGGGCGCCCCGCGGTAATTTATTTTTTGTCCGAATCTGAAGAGTAGCGAAAGGGGAAGAGACTGAACACTGAGAGCGAATTTGGATCTCCCGTGGGTTTTACCATTAATATTAGAGCCGCGGGGACTGTACCTCCACCTTACAGAAGACCGCAATCAAATAACACTACTTTGATGTAGTGTTGTGTTTCTGCGGTAAGTAAGGTTGCCAGTGCTCCACGAGGATACCCTGCACTAGTATTAATGCTGCACAGTGATTGTTCATCAACAACATGGCTGGCAACCTGTTAGTGACACCCTTGGTATTGCTAGAGGTCGTATAATATCGTAATAATTGAGATAAGACAGGACGATGATGAGGTAACTTACTACCCAAGCTTATTTTATACCACTAAGGTGGCAAACAAGCATACAGTCCGCCTGATGGTAAGCGGTTACCGTAGCCTACGGACGCTTGCAACACCAGGGGTATCACTCGCGCGTTGCCGTCCCTTCGCCTACTGTTCTCGATGTATCTTGTGTTTGTTGTACGAGTAGCTGGTGTAGCTGGCAACACTGGCCATTATTATTATTTATATAATGGAGGCAGCTCCACTACACCCTTATGCTGCTGGCGAAAGCTCTCAAGAATGATTCCTTTGTGCGTCCCGAACGGCGCGGGTTCGATTCCGTACATGATTAATGTATTTGTTATATAGACGCGTACGTGCTCAGTTACCGGGCTCACTACAGCGGGTGTTTATTAATATTGTAGCTTTTACAATACAATAGCATGACTAGTGCGGTACCTATTCATCGTATTTATATTCTAACTGCTAATACAGCTGCTAGTTACTTGGGTGTTCAAGGAAGACAATGTTTTATGTGCTGTACTAGCAGCACATACAGACAGTCGTACCCAACCCATCTATAGGCTACCATTATTGCGTTCCAGCGTCTTAGTATATAAAAAGTGTGGACTATGATTGAGCCGGAGCGGTTAGTCGCTCATTAGTAGATAGTGTCACTACCTAAATAAAAAACCTAAAATATGTTGTAAGAAATGTATTTTTCTGATGTTCCTACTCCGCCTAGAATTATTTCGTCAACAAGAAGCAATATAATAAGATGAACACGTTTGTACCGGGCAAGCGAGCAGAGTGGGGGTGGGGCCGAGTATTGTCTCCGACATGCCTCTCGCGCCGCTATCGTAATAGGATCACCCAGACTTGACCGAAAACTGCGCTCGCTACATTTGCCACACATTACCCACTCAACTGCACACTTGAATTACGCTATAAGAGTCACTATGACGATGAAAATAGAGTCTACGCGGAAGGTAATGGTACCTCAGCCGAAGTAAGTACAGTTTTCGTCAATTTCATGGAACATTATCGGCTATACGACATGTCTACAGATATTTTTTATATAGGAGCGGCGGTCCCCGGGCACGCTCAGTTGTTTGACAAAGCAAAACAAAGTGCAATGCGGAGGTAAATGTTTGCCGTGCTTAATACATTGCGTTGGATTGAAACGTTTATGTCAGCTTTATAGTGATGGCACAATTTAAACACGCTGTATTTGATTTTATTTTTTGTTGTTTGAGATGTAAAATTGTTATTCATAAATTAAGTATTTCACAGTGCGCCCAGTGCGCCCAGTGCGGTCATTCCAAACGGCATTTGCTGGAATTGATTATTTTTAGGTGATATATGTTAGTAGTTAGTACTTATTGAAGTCTTCATCACTTTCAAAAAGGGAAGCCACTAGTTTGACACCAGTCAGCACCTAGGTACTACTTTCTGACGATAATTTAATATTCTTTGTGAAAGTTTTCAATAAAGATGAACAAATTATAACATACAAAAGTAATTAATTATTAAAGCCCGAGCTGGGATCACGCAACACCTAAAGGTTTCAAAGCCAAGAGTACTACTTCCAAGATACAGAGGTAGAATGTTAATACTCTTGTCTCAATCAATTTAGATGTAATTATAATGATATGAACAGGATGATATAATACAGTAACAAGTAATCGGCAATGCATTCAATTTAGTGCTATTTATACTGGGTTTGGTCATTTAGTCGCGTGCTTTGTCGGCGGCGCGGCGCGCGGCGTGTGCGACATAAAGGTGCAGACAGACCATACCGATGTTGAGCTTGTAGGAATTCTATCAATACGGAAAATATACTAACTATTAAACTGTTCACTGTTCCCTAAACCGAAGAGATATCGAAGTTGACGATCTCTTAGCTAAGTAACGAATAGGTTAATAATATAGCTACATTCGGGTCTTTTATCTTTAACTAAAGAAAAGTAATAAAAATTGTGGTGGCCTTGTGGTTGAAGCAACGGAGCCGCCCGACTGGGGACTGTACCTCCACCTTACGGAAGACCGGAGTGAAATAACACTACTTGATGTAGTGTTATATTTCTGCGGTAAGTAAGCCTGTAGCGAGCGCTGCATAAAACAACGCTAAGTAATCTACTAACTAACATGACAACATTCAACGAATGGCAACTACATACGTCACAATCCTGCCACGCGCTAGCGAAGTTTTCTACGCAATTCAACATATATACAAGTTTCCGACTAGAACAGTCGGAGCCGCGGTTACCCAGGCACAACACCAGCCTGACTGGAAGATCTTCCCTTTGTGGCGGCTGAGCATGATCACCTCGCTCGCCCCACAAGCCAGTGCTCCACGAGGATACGCTGCGCTAGTAGTAATGCTGCAAGCACAGTGAGTCCTCATCAATAACATGGTTGGCAACCCGTTTGTGATACCCCTGGTATTGCTAGCGGCTATAGGCTACGGTGACTGCCTACTATCAGGTGGCCCGTATGCTTGTGTGTCACCGTAGTGGTATTAAAAAAAAACAAAAAAAACTCGATTGAATGTACAACAACCCATTGAAGTTGCGTGTTATGTTAATAAATACACTGAATTAAGTTTTAAAATATCTAGCCAAAAAAGGTCGTTCTTTATTTGTGTAGTATAGGATGTATTCCACAACCCATTTCTTAAGTCTCGTGATAAAGAAAAATAGATTTAATAAAATGTAGGAAGTCCAATGTTTAGTTAACAGGGGCTACTATACTCTAATGTTTATGTGACCATCGACAGTGTGCAGGCACCTTATTGTCCCCGCTACTGCCGGCCCGCAGCGGATAAGTTTTTAAACGGTTTGCAATTAATGTTGGATAAAGTTTGGTAACTGCTATTTCTATTAATGAGTTTTCCATTTATATCACCGCTTCACGGCGCGGTCGGTACTGGCTGGGTGTAGTCTGACATAGTATGAACACGTGACCATATGAGGAAAGTACAGTTAGCTATTTAATAGGCGGTGTAGATCACTGGAAGGCGGCCGGAGTATCATTTATTTATACTAGCGACCCGCCCCGGCTTCGCACGGCCGCCGTTATCCATATAAGTTAAGTAACTACAAAACACAAATTAATTATACATAAAAACCGTTTTCTGAAATCCTTCTAACTATTAACAAAAACGCATCAAAATCCGTTGCGTAGTTTTAAAGATCTCAGCATACATAGGGACAGACAGACAGCAGGAATCGACTTTGTTTTATACGGGTTGTTGTACTATGTATATTAAACAGAAAATTAATGATAATATAATATAATGATTTATTGTAATACAGACTATTAGATCGGATCTAGTAACACACAAAGCAAATATTACGAACTGCTTTGTGTTGATATCAATTAAGCAAAGACGTCCAATTTCTGTAGATTATAAATAAATATATTTTAAACGCGAGTGATACCCCTGGTGTTGCAAGCGTTCATAGGCTACGGTGACCGCTTACCATCAGGTGGGCCGTATGCTTGTTTGCCACTTTAGTGGGATAACAAACAAAATGTTGTGTAATTTTTTCTATTTATAAATGTTTGTAGGTAAGTATAAAAAAAAACCAACTTGCATTAAAATGTAAATCGACAGTGGCACTCAACCTTCACAAACCAGTGATTCCCAAACATAATAATACGATTACCGACTCACTCGCCGCGCCATTTACGTAAATTGCAATGTATCTGCTAATGAGATCTGCACCAAATTAGCCGAATAACCTCCCTAATACCGCCTCCACTGATCATATTATTCGTGGGGAACGTTCGTACGAAAATCCGTAAAGTGAATAGATTCCAGACACAATACTTCCTCATAGTTCAAAGCAATTTACTTCTTTTTGGATGTTATAACGCATGCTCTGTGAATATTATGACAGCCTGGTGCGTTACACTTGTTATAAATATTGTGTTCTGTGGCTTTAACACTATATGCGTGAACTAAGATAATTATTCTCGCGAATTCGCCTGGTATAGCCATGTACTAAACATATTTTATTTTATAAAACCTAGGTTTCACAGGGATCTTGTAACGTTATCATGAGCAAAATATTTGTTAGGTATTTGCGACACGTCTGACATTTACGACACGTCCGATATGTACGACACGTTTATCATATCCGACACGTACGACATGTCCGACACGTCCAACACGTACGACATAACTTATTCTTACGATCTTCCGACACTTACGTTACGTCTGACAGATCCAACAGTTACGACACGTCCGACAAGTCTGTCATGTCGACACAATATGTTTGGCTTGTAGTTGCATTCTAAGAGTATAACACTAAAATTTCTAATTACGGTGGTCATTACAATCCGACAAACATTCCGCGTGTTCACAACAGATGTGCAAGGCTTATTAGTTAGTTTGTGCGTCAGGTGGAGATACAGCCTTAAGTCGAAATACAGTCATGTTGAATTGTAAAGTAAACATACTCTTTCGTAAGCAATACTCGTAGTATGCCCGCCCAGTTATGTTCCGGCTCTCACTGAAGCATCCCAGATCTTTATTCTGGTCGCGGCAGGTGTGGCCGCACAATGGGACACTCGGGCAGCATCCCTCCCTGAAGAGCGCACATAACTCACCGCAACACAACAATACACGGCGGGTACACACCGACAAAACATTAATTCAGCGGGAGTCAACACTCGCCGGTAATCGAATGGGATTGGATCCAGTCGCCGGTGTGACCTCACCTTGATTTAGAGCGGTACCTGCCTCCCCCCCCCCCGCCCCCTCACGCCCTGCACTCGCACCGCGGCCGTGTAAGACAAGGGACCTGTGCGATTTCTCTTGTGAGGTCATCTTAAGCGGCCATCGGGTGCGACCACACCGGTTCGTACTGGGAAACCTTTTGTTAAACATGACCTGTTTTTAAGATATTAGTCTGATGTTCGTCTGCATAGAGTTTTGCGTCCAATTGCAAGAGACCTCGTTAGTTCGTTCAGTTTATTAGCGACAGACAGCCTGCAGCCTGCAGCTAAAATACCTAGCATTATAAAGGTTGCCAGCAGTGCTCGGTCACCGTAGCCTAAATATTCTTGCAATACTAATAGAAAACACACGATGAATCACTTCCAGTACTAGTATTAGAGTGATCTCCAAAATGTTACTGATATGATGATGATGCTGATGCTGATGTGTATAGGGAAACATGCTTAGGTTTTGCGTGACACGTCATGTCTTTACCAAAGTGTTCGTGCTGCATGCGCCAAGTGTTGCCAACCTCTAGAACTCTTTTCTATTTTGTCGTTTTCTTAATAAAATTATAATAAGTGGTATATTTTCTTCCGGTGCGTCCACAGTCAGCACTATGATGATGCATTCACATCATAATTATGTCACATTAGTTACAAAATAAAATATAATATAATGACAATCAAATAGAGCAAACCTTGCAATAGATGAAGATGTAGTCGACTAGCAGCGCGTCCATTGCGCACTTATACTTGAATAGTTAACAATTGGTGCGTCGTCAGCTGTCGTCGGTGGTGAATGGGCCCAAATTGCCGCAAATGGCCGTCGCGACCAATTAACGCACAGTGCAATCAGTCGCGCGATAATGTCGCGTAATCAACCAAACTGCTTTATTTGGATTTCATGGCGACTCGCGCTTCGATGCCATTGTGTTTAGCGATCGTAACTATGTGATATGGCATTCGTAATACAGTATTTCAAAGGAACACAATTCGCGATCTTTCGATGATTTACAGGGTTCCTTACCTCAAAAGGTAAAAAAAAAGTCACTTTGTTATCCGTCTGTCTGTCAAGACCTTTTTTCTTAAGATCGTGTGGAGTAATGAATATGAAATTAATATCAAATATCCGGGCTATATTCTCTTTCAGCTGTTAAAAATATTAAACCTGGAAGTCAATATGAAGAAAAGATATGACCGTTTAAGTTGCACTTTTCGCATATTTTGTGATTTCACAAGGGAATCAAACCTAGAATAATTCGGCAAGAAGCAATGTCTTGTAGCACAAGTAAAGGGAAAAATCTGAAAACCACAAATATGTAGTTTAATAAAAAAAATTAGGTGGCGCTCGGAGACTGCCGCGGTACAGCTATTGCATAGCATTTTTTTATCAACTTATGCAATTATAATTATTTATTTATTTATTTTATTAATGCAGTATTTTTTATATACCTATATACTTTCTCACAAACAGCTGATTACGGTAGTTTTCCAATACAACCAATGCCACCTAAAGGCGGGTTGCTGAACTAAAGAGACAAGCGTGATATTTCAAAAAGTCATTAAAAGTTCTGGTATTTATCGATAGATGGAACTAAAAAATATCACCGCTGTGCCGGTCGGAGTGGGGGGTGTTAGGTTTTTTTCGTTACGGAATTTCTGGATTCGGTCCCCACGCTCAAGGCCCGCGATAAAAGCTATGCAATAGCTTAAAAACGAATTTACTATAACAATCTTATAAAAATAGATGGCGCTGTATTTGTTTACATTATTCCTGTTGAGAGTCACCGACGAATAATTACCTCATTTGATGTTCGCCTACTTTTATGTTACCTACAAGTTTGTACTGAACCCTTGGTGCGCGAGTCCGACTCACACTTGACCGGTTATTATTTTATTTAATAAATCGACTTAGAAGAACAGGATTGAACTAATACGGGTGGGCTTTATACAAATATCTAGAGTCGATATCGCGCGAGTATAGCGATGGTGTTGCAAGCGTCCATAGGTAAGATACATTATCAGATCCGCCACAATCTATCATCAGATGAATCCTTCGTACTTCAATCAATGTACATAAACGATGTCATCCATATTTCATAGAGATTTAAAATGTATGAATATTCAGATTTGAGCACTCAAATAAAATCGAAAGTGAATGCTCCTACAGTTTTGATGCCATAGTCATAAATGCTCATACGGGCAAGATCTAACAGAATATACAAAAACATTGCGTTGGCCGATATATTCAGATTTGGACCAAAATGGATGATGTCCTTTGTTTATTTCTGCATTTTTATTATTTATTATATTTTAATTATATAAGATTGTTAAAGCGTACTTGCATTCTGGCGCGGAACATTAAACTGTATTATTAAGTAGACCTTCGGGAAGAAGTCGCCTCGTCGTACTAATATCGTGTTGTAGTTCATTATCATACTGCGGGCCTGCAGGGCGTCGCTTCTATTCACTGATTAAAATTTATAAGTAGCCTTGGTTCTCCGAGACTACTTATTTTTTTGTGGTGGTAATCACATCGTTGTTAGAAGAACCTAAGCACATGACCTAGCCTCAAATAAATGGATACTAGAAATATACGTGTAGATAGAAGATAAGAAAGAAATATACGTATAAGTGGTAGATCTCTCATTGTCAAAGGCGCTAGGCAAACGATCTACCTAACTACCTGCCCTAAAACTAGGTCTACCATCTAACTATAATAAGTGTGTGTACGCATTACTACGTTCTGCATTTTTTTTCGTCACTAAGACCGCGATCTTCCTGCGCTTCTTCCACACATTTGCATATAGTTATTTATAGGTACGTTTATATAAGAAGGTAGGTACAGTTCGCGCCGCGCTCGGGCTTCGCCCCCAATCGACTCCCGATACCAACCCGTTGGCCTCATTGCGATGCAAATTGGTTTTTTTTCTAAATTGCTTTATTAAATCGAAACATGTTTCTCAATAATGGAGCCGCAAATTTACTGTTTTTATTAAACGAGGTTTAATTTAATTTGGGTCGGTTTGAGTTAGGAGTTGATACCTTTGTGCGAGAGATATATTGGAGTGGCAACACGAGGCGTGTGGCGCGTGGCGTGGGGGACGGAATTGTGATTACAAATAATGGTGACGCGGTGGAAACGATTGTGGTTGATAATACCTACGACTTCCTTTCTTTTTATTTCTTTCGCATATAATTTAACTACTTATGTATTTCTGTGGTTCCGTTTTTGTCGCATTCTGGTCAAAGACGAAAACAAAACATTATTTAGTTTATATAGTGTTCAGTCAGAGCCGTATCTGATCTATAAACATGAAGATATTATATTTTAGAATAACTTTTTATTTCCCAATGCGATAAAAATATTTGTCAAAAATCGTTATGACCCGTCTCAATAATATATTAGACTCGTATTTCCACCCCAATCATGTTCCTAAAATGTACAGCGGCAGGAATATAATTTGCAACCGCAGACGCAGCAGAACTCCAGCCGAGTGCTATAAAAAGCCATCTAAGCTGAGTTCGATAGGTCGTGGCTCGTGGCTCGTGGTCTGTGACCGTGACGCCGAGCGCGGCGGTGGTCACAGCTTTATTTATTACCCGATACTTTTCAGAAGTCATCTAAATTCAAACGCACCTATTAAATTGCCTGTGTATGCGGAACATGGGCGGTATGGTGGTAGATTGACTGACGATTTGAAAGTCCTTATTTGTAAAGTCTAGTTTGAGTTACAGTTATGACATTTTATTTTAGATACGTGCTTTGAGTTAAATTGTGAGGGAAAGTTATCGCTTCTCATATCAATCAATGCGTCAAGTTAAGTAACCTTAACTAAGGCAAGTAGTTGAATGGGTGGCTGACCAGTGCATACCCAGCCCCCTCCGTAGCTATTCATTTTATTCATCCTTGGCAATCGTGAAAGTTGTGTCGGAAGCTGAATGCCTGACAATTCGGGTAACCGATTGTCCGTGTAAAAAGGGGTGCGGAGGTCAGCTAGCAGCTGTTTTGTGTTAAAGGTTTAGCTCAGTAGCCTTAGTAACGACGACATTCGACTACGTATTCGTATCGCTTTCGAATATTTTTGTATGGGAAAATGAACAGCGCTGCTGGCGAAAAGTGGAACTAAAAATTCGAATAAAATTTAGGACTTTTTTTTTATTTTTTTTATACCACTAAGGTGGCACACAAGCATACGGCCCATCTAATGGTAAGTAGGCACCGTAGCCTATAGCCGCTAGCAATACCAGGGGTATCACTACGGGGTGCCAACCATGTTGCTGATGAGAACTCACTGTGCTAGCAGCAATACTACTAGCCCAGCGTAGCCTCGTGGAGCACTGGCAACCTTACTTACCGCAGAAACACAACACTACATCAAGTAGTGTTATTTCACTGGGGTCTTCTGTAAGGCGGAGGTACAGTCCCCAGTCGGGCGGCTCCAATTTAAATGGGATAACCCACGGGAAATCCCAAATCGCCCTACCTCTCTTTTTAAAAGCTCATGGTGTGATTAATCACTGTACTTAAGCTTAGAAAAACTCATTGGTACAGGCCGGGACTCGAACCTGGGCCCATCAGATGACAGGCCTGTTGCTTCAACCACAAGGCCCCCACGGCTTTTAAATGACATTTTGAGAGTTACTTTTCTAATACATAATCGATAGAAGTTCTTGAAATCAGGGCTCTGACAGTCTCTTATAAATGGTTCCTTTGAGCGATGCTAATGAGTTGGCACGCGCATATTGCCATTCCCGGATCTCGACTGCGCTAGACTAGACTACAGGTACTGGTAACGACAATGTTGGGATGAGGCTAGAGGGACTATAGTTAAATAGCCCTTGTCACCGCAATCTGGCATAGTAAGGGCGGCAATCAAATGCGCTTGCTCCTAGATCCATTTTTTTTTATACCACTCAGGTGGCAAACAAGCATACGGCCCGCCTGATGGTAAGCGGTTACCGCAGCCTATGGACGCTTGCAGCACCAGGGTATCACTCGCGCGTTGCCGACCCTAAAAGCCATGACATAATTTTATTTTAATTTTGGAAAGAATCGTTAAGCTAATTCCAAATTGAAACTTGAGTAATGCCGAGTCGTCCAGTCGTCAGTCAAACTATAGAACAGTGAAGTAGAAAGGCGGTGTTCAATGGCCCCTCGCGCCTCGCTGGTGATTGTAGAATGGATGGTTGTCGTACCGTCTCGGCCCGCGGGACGGCCCATGACAAATGACGGAATGATCCTCGCGGGTCCACCCTTTGAGCACCACTGAACTTTTTTATTACTTAGAGTGCTCTGCTTACTCGACTTTGCCTCTCGTTATTTCTCCAAATTTTTTACTTTAGATTTCCTTTACGCCTCAATTAAGCTTACTCCGCTTTGGTTTCAGGGCACAGTTCTTTATATCAAATATGTTTAGCTGTACAAACTCGTAGCAGATAAACTGCAACGCTGTATTGTTACTGTGACGACACCGCTGGTCTGGTATACCTGACTGTCACGCTAGGGGTCGCGGGTTCGATACCCACCGGGGTAAACATTTATGTGACCAACATGTTTTCCAAGCGTCTGGATGTTTGATATGAATTATAAGTGTGTATTTACTAAAACAATGTATATAAGTATTGTATCAGCTACTGGTTCTTTTGCTTTGCTTAGTTTGGGGCCAGATGGCGCTGTGTGATAATGTCCAAGCCTTATCACGACTGTGCGCACACTTCATTAACATAGATGTATGTATTATTCGCTAGTGGTAGTGTGTGTAATGTTTTTTTTTTTAATTGAACGCATTTCTATTGCATATTATATTAAATATTCACTTTCTGCTCTCCTTCTCCATAAAACATTAACCGTGCTTAATTTCGTACTCCTTGTCCGCCTAGTTTTCATTAAAAGGGGTACAAAGTTTTTGCTTTTCGTATTATTATTATGATTTAGGTTTCCTGACAACGATTGAGCCAGGTGCCACGTGTACTGTGAGCTTTTAAATTTGACAATCAATATAAATTGCGCAGTACTTCTTGCCTGACACTTACATCGGCATTATATTACAAACGTAATTAGCAGCCTAATACAGTAGGTACGCAACGATACATCTATGTATTATTATCGCGTGTAACAAGAGGTATGGAGGTAGTATCGAATGGGCTCTAAGCCCTTCAGCTCTCACACACCAATTAATTAATTAATTTCCTACATCCCGCCGCGTGTCCCGCTCGTGGGTAATACAACAAGTGAGAACTATTCTTGTTTCAAGCTCATTCTAGTGCCCGCTTCAATTTGAAATGTTTTATCATGTCCCTACTCAATCGAAGTTTTTAATGAAAAATTCGTTACTCTTAATTTGACCTGAGACGAGGACTAATTGATGATGAAAAACTGATATTTAAGGAGTCGGTTACCGGGTACCGTACACGTTTTTTGCAGAGCGCGAATGTTACATCTGGTGTTGCAAGTGTCCATAAACTACGGTAGCCGCTTACCATGAGGTGGGCCGTGTGCTTGTTTGCCAATAGTGGTATTAAAAGCGTATGTTTCTGTTGCTAAAGCACTATTAATGTTATGGATTTCAACGTTTTTAGTATGAAACAGTTGACAGCTCCTATCATAGTTATAAAATAACTGTGTTAATTATTTTATTGGTTAACAAAATGCGTCACTCAATAAAATAAATCAATCAAGTTGTGACGTAGAGCAGTGACGACAGTAAACACATCAACACGCGGCCTAGTGTGAGTGTGTGCGTGTGTACATGCAGTACAATAATACTAAATCTAACGACACACACACACATATCCTCCGCGCTACAATTTATCGCAGCACTTAATTACCAGTCGGCGACGTCACGCCACTTCCCCTCTACATCTACGCTTTTGTTCAACATTTTTGTGATCCGTGTACACCCAAATATCATTGTACTAAGAACATAAAGAGCACCTCGCTTTGTCACTTGTGTTCTCCAAGTTTTTATGGTGTTGGTAAATGGGACTTGTTTTAATTGGGTGATGATTAAAACGTGTTTTACTGAGCATTAATGAACCACATATTAATTAGAACAATGTTCTATTAATTGACGGGTGTCAAGAAGGGTAGCGCACCTCGTCTCAGGTAATATTGAATTTACTAAATGCAAAATATATGTTTTGAAAAAAATAATTGATAAGCAATTTTTCGACCTTGTTCAAACATTAGCAAAGCAACAGTAGTATAAAGTAATGTTGATACAAGCCGGGACATGCGCGTCGTTTTCTCTTTACGCTGTTAGCTGTCGAGCGATCTCTTATTTATTGTCGACGAAACCGCGCTCTGCTGAGATTTACAATTCGGGCACAAAAGTGTATAACTTTGTAAACTAAATTAACTGAGAAAAACCGAACAAAGCCCACATATACCCTGTTTATATAATATATCATTACTGCTTATACACCCAGACATAACTTTCCTTAATATGCCTTTTCAATAATATGCCCAGGGTCCGCTACGTGAGAGTAATACTTCTTATATAACAAGGATCCTTAATAATTAAGTTAGCTTTAATAATAAAAGTGTCGATAAACGCTTACCGGTTTATCTGCTTTCACCTTAAATTGATAGAAATACTCTCATATACTTACATTTGCTACAAAATAAATTAATTTAGCGCCTGTAGCTATTCGTAGCAGTCTGGTGATCGTAGCAAGTGCTACGAAAGTCGTAGCATTAAATCGATTGACCGTGTGGTGGAATTAAGTGTGCAATAAGATTTAGGAATAGAACAATCTCGAAAGGACTAGTAGATTGACAGCCTAGGTATATGCTGAGACGTGTAGATGGGTACCGACATGGCGGTGACGTCACAGACAACACTGCAGCCGCTTATAATGCGTGGATTACAGTGTAAACACGAGATAGCCGCCGGCTTAGTGTTGCTTCCACATCTAACCACGTTGGCACTATGTAATGTACACGGCATTGCAAGACTTTAAAATAAGGTCAGACACTCATGAGTATAGAAGCAGAAGAAGTGTGTATGAGAAGACAGAAGAGGCGCTGACGAACCTCCTTTTATCCGAAAGTAAACAAATAAAGCATCGTAATATAGTACGACATCACAGAGCGCCGCCTGGTCCCCAACGAATCCTTTACTATATAACTATGGGCGCTAGACACGTACCCATGCCCTAGCCACCTTGCCTACCAGTCAGGCTTCGGCTGATTTCAGTGTGTTACTAATGTAGGCTGTGACTGTATCTGACATAGGACTAACATTTTAGTTAGAGTTTACTTTCAATTGGACTACAAGCAAAGCGATGGTTGTTACGACACCGATAGCCTGCGACAACAGCTTTATCCAGATTGGCATTACTCAACGGATGCACAAACAACATTAGATGCGATATCGTAACGTATGGCCAACTGTACAGCCAACATACAATAGATAGCCAATAAGCCAACACGGCAGGCCTCCGCTTGTGGTTAATCTGTTGATCATTGGACGTGTCGAAGTATTTATTTTAGGACGTCTGTAAGTTCCCATGAACCGGTCATTTTGAATTAGGTTTGTTTTCTGATATCGGTGGTTAAAGACATTTGTTATTTTGCACAAAAACATGTCTATAACATCCAAACTCGATAAACCCTGAAACAAAATAAATATTAATTTTCAGTAAGTATTAAAGGTTTGACCGCTGATGTTAAGCGGTCATCAAAGCCTATTATAGCTAACGATACCAGCGTGGAACCAGCACGTTGCTTACTATTTATATTGTCGAAAGGACTCACTGATATTAGATATTTTTCTTACTACCAGTATAGCCTCCTTAGGGAGCCCTTGAAACCTTACTCAACTGCAGCGACCTATAAGGTCCGTACTGTCCCGTAGTACAGATAAGCATAGCGAGATTCAAGTTTATTATAGAAAATCATATTATCCCTTTAGTTTTCAAAGAGTTTATGTTCAGCACTTAAATTAGCTTATATATAAGGCACGCCATGTTGAATATTACCAGCGAATTACCCGTCAAGTACAGACAGCTGGGTTGAAAGCGAGTCAGTTAATGAGGTTCTGAAGCAGTGTCTCGTCAGTGGCGTGTGATCGGTGCCGGCATCAAACGTGATGCATCGTCCCGGCGCCGGCGCCCGCTGCGAGCCACTAACTTACCTCCAGTGCTGGGATTTTCTCACAGGATTACTTGTAACTTATCGGCAAAGTATTTTCAGGTGAAACTTCAGATGAAATACGAGCGTTTGAAAGTTTCAGCGCTTTTATTATCGCTGTATTTACTTAGGAGATATGTTTCATGTTAAAATTATATTGTACGGTTATTTGGTGAAGTTTGAAGAATATAATTGTGATGATTTAAAAAGAGAGGTAGGGCGAATTATCGTCTCCCGTGGATTTTCCCATTAATGTTGGAGCCACCCGACTGGGTACCTCTACCTTACAGAAGACGGCAGTCAAATAACAGTACTTTGGTAGTGTTGTTTATGCGGTAAGTAAGGTTGCCAGTGCTTCACGAGGATACGCTGGGCTTTTAGTAAAGCTGCTAGCACAGTGAGTTCTCATCAACAACAGGGTTGGCAACCCGTTAGTGATACCCCTGGTATTGTTAGCGGCTATAGGCTACGGTGACTGCTTACCATCAGGTGGGCCGTATGCTTGTGTGCCAGCTAAGTGGTATAAAAAAACATACCATTTCAGAACAATCTACTATTCAATACTTTATGGCTGTAATCATTGAATGAGTACAAAAAATATACTATTCTCAG
This sequence comes from Falcaria lacertinaria, assembly GCA_951449985.1. Lineage (NCBI taxonomy): Eukaryota > Metazoa > Arthropoda > Insecta > Lepidoptera > Drepanidae > Falcaria > Falcaria lacertinaria. The sequence goes on from OX602124.1 coordinate 9,657,609, forward strand.
TGCATTTTCAGTGAGTTTCAATTAATTACATTGTAAAGTACTGGTACAGACAAGTACATATCACTTCATCCTGTATTATAGCGAGTAACATTTCTCAATTTTCTGTCTCAGTAAAGTACAGTACAGTGTTTATTTATTCGCAGCGCACATTTTCTTTTAATTTGTCCGCAGACGTGCTAGAGTAATGGCCGCGTCTAGATAAAGCCGCGCATTAAGAGAATATTCTAAGGAATTTATGCAAGAGCCCGAAAATAAAAACATAATCCGGGGGTACGCGGTCGCATAATTAAGCAGTTAGTCCGTACTCGCGGATTACCATGCGCCAAGTTTGCACTTGCACTCGTGGACACCCCTATCTCAAAGTCACAAAGTTGGTTTTCGTGTTCAAAGTTGGTGGAATATTTTTTTCCTAGATGGTGTAGTCTCGTATTATACCTCTGTCAGGTATCCTGTGTGTTCTGGGTGCAGGTGGGCGCAGCGCTGAGCTACCGTGACATCTGCGCACACAACTTACATCAGCTGGGTTTAAGGAATAGCAAACAGTTTTAAATAAAAGAGAAAAGTATATATTAAGCTTTAACATAACCTCCGAAAGGGACCCTGCGTGGTGATATGTATGAATGCATTAAATAGTTGTATTGCTCGTCATGTAATGTCATCTCTCGATTGAACTGGGTCCTACTATAGCCATTTTTTGACGAGATCTACTCGAGATCGAACGTTACCGAGATCCATGACAGGAAGCTACTTAACTACAAGCTTTTTGGTAAACCTGTATAAAGCCCACAGCGCATCGTCAAAATACAATTTCGCATGTAAAATCGGAGGACACTCAAAATTAACGTAGCATCAGATTTGGCTGGCGTTTCAATATTCAGTCATTCTGCGCACTCTGATGTAAAATACTAACAGAAAAGCCCTTTAAATAAAGGTGGAATACATGGCATTCAATAATCCTTTATTCTACTAAGATTAGATTTTATCCAACATAATTTTATTGTAAATCGTCGCACTGGCATAATCCAATTCACACTAAGAAATACAACCATAGTTCAGTTTGCGCCAACTCCAGTGTCTGTTGGCGCGCCAGCTCTCGTAAACTAGGGTCGGGTAGACTCTGAGCTCGAACAAAAAACAAGTTCCTTGGAGCGAGGACTGCGGGAGTGCGGGAGTACGGGGGGCTGCCGTTGGCCGCCGGCCAGGGGGCCCGCGACCGACACCTAGCGTAGGGCTGTGCTACATCATTACATCTCACCTACTCATTGATAACATATATTTATAGACTAGCTTATGCCTGCGGCTTCGCACGCACGAAAAGTAAATTAGTCAACATATATCTATATATAAATGATTATTTTTAACCGAACTTCGAATGACGGATTTTCATACAAACTTTCGTCCCCTATTTGACCCCTTTATGGCTGGTATTTTCAAAAACCGTTAATTCTTGGATGCCTATGGCATAAAAAGTACCTACTGTCAAATTTTTAAGTCTCTAACCCCAGCCATTTAGTCTGTGTGTTGATATGTCAGTCAGTCAGTTTCTTCTTTTCATTATACAAATTGACGAATGTTGAAGAAGCAGAAGAGTTGTGCATTTCAAAATTTAAATGGCGCTCTATACTGTCTGCCTATAGAGACTTGATGACAGTGTGTAGGTACATAGACATTCATCAATATTTTCACACCACTCGAGGATCCGCCGTATTCACAATATGTATAATATTCGCGGCTAGAACTGGGAATCTTCATATCAATATAGTTGGGAACTCACTAGTAACTTCAACCAAGCATCTATTGCCAATGGTAACCGTTTACCATCAGGCGGGCGTTAGTTTGCTTATCTCATTCCTACTAAACAATCTCGAAACATTATCATGTTATATATCCTGTGAGCTCGTACTAACTACAGTAACTACCCATCAAATAAATAAGCATTTAACAAATACTTATAATAATCAAGCTAACTCTGTAGAGATATATTATGTCCTTCTTATCACGAACATAATTATATATGTAAGATAGAGACCAAAACTCAAAATGAATACTCTCCAGTTATAGCAACATTGTATTGGTGGTTGCTAGGATTCGGGATCCCGACTTAACTTATGTTCAAGAGAGAAGCACGTTGACTGCTGGCATAACATCAGCAATAAAGGAATTTATATGACAGCTAATAAAACCCATTCTCGCTCCATTTATAGTTAGTAAGAGACGTTGCGATGTGAGTGCCTTTCTCCGTAGAGGCAGGAATCAACCGGCTGTAAACCCACGCCCCGGGACCCGGGACCCGGGACGGATTACAGCTGGCCGGCTCTAGCGATCACACCTCTACATTCGAATACGTAGCTTCGATATTCAAAAGTGGCTCGAGTTACTGTCATGTAGTATATTATCTACTCTCAGCTGTCATGTTTCTATTACTGATGTAACTTGTTACTCAAAGCATCACTATCTTTATATTGATTGCGTTTTAATGATATAAATGTATACGGTGCATGATATTAAATAACACATAAGTTCGTAATGTAGCTTAAAATGATCAATGAAATAAATTTCATGCGATTATATCCATATATTTTTTATGTCAAATTTTGACCAAAACTATTATTTGGCATTGCCCTAAGGTTGGTACTTGGTAGTTAAGCATTGCGTGAACATTGTCTGAAAACAATAATAAGGGACTGCGAATAAATTTAAATATAAAAAAAACGGATAATATAAAAGCAATTGTAATAACGGTGTACAAGAATAATATTCGAATGAAAAACTCGAGTGCTCTTGAGAAGTTAGTTCACGTCACATCACTATAAGGCTGCGTGCAGCACAGCACTAGCTCAGCCCGATGCAGCGTGCACTAAGCTACAGCCTATCTGGAACGTTATCGAATCCTTTAAAACGCTTCATGTCCACTAGACATTCCTTATCCTAATTCCTAAATGTACACTAGTAGCTGGGCTAGCGACATGTTATCACGGCTCTTACTAGATTATTATTAATTAAACATATCGATTTGGTTGCAACTACAGTGTATCGCTTTATACAGCTGATAACTAACTGACACAAATTACGAATCTCACCGAATGACGTTGAAGATATTGGGACTTTCTAGATTGTATATTCCTACATATTTGAAAAAAAAAACGGTAAATCAATTTAAACCAGAACACATTATAGAAAAACTGTATAATAAAGATAGTCACAGCTATAGATTATTGCGATCCCATATCCGTTGAAGTGATGTACAGCTCACAAACATTGCTTCCCACACTTGTAAGATAGATGACGGAGGATCGATCACACGACCCAGTTGAAAAGCACTTGTAAACACAAACCAATCGGATAGTTGACATAATATTCTGATGTACAATGTTAGGTAATGAGTATTCCGTAGGCTACCACGGAATACACATTCCACATGCTAATGTGGAAGGCATAATAACACGGAATAATTATAATAATAATAATGTTGGGACATTACATACAGTACCTGATCCACACTCAGCTCAGCTTGTACTACTGTCACCAGTTTTTTATACCTTATAACACTGTGGATAACACCCAGCCTCGAAGGAACAGATACGTTCAATACATTTTTATGTATCGTGATTTGGGAATTGAACCTGCAACGCCACGTAGAAGTAGCCGCTAGACCAAGGGTGCTGACTAGAGACAATTTCATCTCATAATACTGCCAGACTTCCTTATTCTTGTGTACTTGGTACCACGACAATGATAGTGTGTGTAAAACGTATATAACGTGTGATCCTGAAGGGGTATATTTTCACCCCGTAGTATTAAGTTATTAAGCCAATAACAGCGTGGATGCCAGGAGAAGTGAGTTAGCGAGCAATCTAAGTTGGCACTCAGCGCGGACTTAGCGCTTATAAGTTTGATGTGCGATGCACTGCCCTCGGCACAGAATATACATATATATAGTGGGTCGTGAGTACTACTGGCCTGGAGTGTCGCCAAACTGTACTAAGTATGGAACTTATTAAGCTTAGTTATGCACTTAAATTGGCTTGTGTTTGACCACTTCACCGCTGGCTCTTAGTTTGTAAATAAAATAAACGTGCTCAAGTTTATTTGGAGCAGTTATTTTATTACATTACACCGTCCACTTTATTATGCGATCGATGTAAGTATAAGAAGCAAAAAATGTGAACAATTCAAGAGTGAAATAGCGCGTCTGTACTCTCTGCTTACTTCAAAAGGGACGTAATGATATTATCTACGTAAGTAAATTCTAAAACTTTTGTTGCAAAGAAGGCACTCAGTAAAATGATAATAACATTACATTTATAGTACCTACTTCTGCAATAAAACGTCTTCATACAATTGTAGTAAAAATTTCAGTTCTGTCATTTCCATCGGGCACAATGTACCTACTGTTCTGAATATTTGATCGCGCAAACGCTCCCAAGACACAAGGAGCGAGTCACATTTCATTTACGTACAATCGCCGTCACATTTCCTCCCGAACAAATATTTCAAAGGAATTTCACGCGCTATTGCGTCCACTTACGGTCCATATTAAATTAAGGGTAATGTAGGTATTAATACTTGTGTAACCGAGTGTATCGCTTACCAACTTATCCTTCAGGCGGTTGTGACGTATGTAGTTGAGTGTTGTGTCGCAAGTCCAATTCGAGTATATTAATGCGGGTCGGATCAGAGGGGGGGAGTATGATATCGGGGAGGTGAGGGAGGGTGGGGGTCCCTTGTAAGTTTTAATCAAGAACATGAATTAGTTGGAGAGGCGGGCAACTTCCACACTCCGGTATATAAACCGGGATCAAGACGAGACCTCGAGTCACACACTGGCCGCCGCCGGGGAACATCACCAACATCACCGACCACTTGTAGACCACGGGGCTTTGTGTTAAATAAACAAATATAACGAGGAATGGAAAATACGGTAATACACCAGGAAGAATTTTAAAAACGAACAAAAAGGAATCCGAATACGCTTCTTCTGCGAAACTCCTTCATGTGCCTCAACACCTCTCTAACAAGCAGTTGGTAGCTTACATGTAAATCTTGGTGGGGACATATAGACCGAACGAGCGATGAAACACTGTCGAAAAGATGTACAATGCGAATGAGAGTGGAAGAAGCCGCGACGGCCGAGGGGAACCTTATAGATCAAGTTGACAACGTACTCAATGATGGAAAGGTAAACAGTATCCCGGTCTGAGACAGCCTTGGCGTGATCATATGTTATAGCATATGTATGTTTGCACATATATATATATATATATATGAATTTCATATTAAAAATAAAATAGCGAAATGTCAATTTAGAATCCAAAAATCTTGAGCTTTACAGCATACTTGAACTCAACATAAATTTTGATATATTTTCGTCTGTCTGTAAAAACTTAATATAACCAGCTTCGGCGTCACTTCAGTTGAGTATAAAGTCATTGGATATCTCAAACGTTTATCTCATAGAGAGGCCGTCATCGTCATAAAGAAAATGTTCTATCGAGTGTCTCATTACAGCGCAGGCTTTGACCGTCTGTGCTGAGGTCATTGACCTACGAGGCTTTATCCAAATGATATGTTGACATGTACCTACTAGTGCCTGGCTCTCGACGGCCGATGCTACAGGCGGCCGATGCTACAGGCGGCCGGGGACGCGGTCGGTCACAATACCTCTTCACCATTCATGTACGCTGGCTTCACAACACCACAAGCAATTGGGGTGAGGGAATATCTTTAATAGAATAGATTCCTTGAAAAAAGTCAAAGACGATTTCAATTAATAGGAAATCCTGGAAGCTATTATATATATGTTTGTATCCCCGCCATTTTGTATGAGTTATAATATTGTTGGAGTCCACTTTATCTTCCAAAACCAGCAACACTGGCTCACATTTATAGAAACGTATAAATAAATAAATTAAGGTGCAGGTTTCTTCAATCAATTAATATTTATACATTTGATAGAATTTAACTTACCTTGTTTACAAGTAAAATAATAATCTTTTATGTACAACGTTTTTACTTGAATACTTGTACGCTAGATATATATACCACGATTCTACTGAGCAACAACATTTTAAAACACTTAATTTGCACCCTAATCCTAAATATATTATGCAGATTATCGTCTAATAGATACTTACGTTGTGAAAAAAACACGTATTCCGTAGCACCCGCCCGGGGCGCCCGGGGCTACGATAAAGTTGGTTAATCTCTTAATCTGGCCAAATATGCGAGCTAAGTTGGACTTAATCTGTACCTGGCCGTACCACGACGCGCACTCAATTGCAACAATGTTACAAAGAGAAAGAGATAGACGTTTCACCGGCTTATTGTCCTCTCGCTCTAATCGAAATGCGATGGTATCGTTTGCGTACAGTGGTAGCAGTGTTCGAGGCTTTTGCATAATATCAAGACGACATTATCGAGAGAGGCGGGCTGAATTTACGTGCGCTTACCCCAACTTTTGAGAGCGGGAGGGTGTCTTCAAATTGACAGGTTTATTTCGGTTCCGCAAGGTGTAATCTATATTTGTGGCTCCTCCAGAGCCTCAGCCGGGATAAAACTGTACCGGCCCGCCCGGGGCTTGGCCGCGGACTGGTGTTCAAACAATTCAGCGTGTCTTAGCTAACCTGTCTATATTATTCTATGTTCCTAATATTAGAGTTTGTACTTAAAGAAAATTGTTTACCATTATTATTATCCCTGATGCTAAGCAGTCACCCTAGCCTATAGCCGCGAGCAATACCAGAAATATATAAAAAAAAAACTAATTCATAAATTTCCACACATTTATTGAACAAATTTATGTCTCATTACTTGAATGAAAAAGCTTTAATTTGTTTGAATTAGTTTACAACTCCCTGCGTCATTAAGCCTTCTCCAATATTAATATAGTGCTCGAATAGTTCTAAGGCAGACTTAAAGTAAATAACTTTCACTACGTGCTGCCTCCTAGTACTAGGAATTGTATCTGTCTGACACCGTCAGGGTGCAAAATCCGGTCAAGAGCGAGTCGGACTAAATTAGCTTTTTTGTTATTACACTTAATATTTACGGTCTTCAGATTTTTTACAAATACTAATAATGAAGTTACCCAAGCGCTAAATGTTCTTGAAGTGCCAATTATTTATTGATTAATCACTTAATCAGTGGCCACTGGCTGGTCATGTGCCCTTACAACTGCCTCGTGACAAATATAAGGTAAATACATGTTTGATGTCGTGTGGCGGGTGCGTGAGGTACGGGAGGGCGCGCCGCCATCAACTGATAGTTACCCCGGCCGCGATAACTCAACAAGTTCCCGGTCGCGGCGCCGCTAATGTTGCCAGTTTTTAGTTTATTGTCCAACTGTGCTATCTCCCGACCACGCGACGCTCATTTATTCAACGAAAATGTGCGATAACATATTGGGGAAGTTATAGGAACAGACACGTGGCACTCGGCGCCATATTGGCTCGACACCACGCTTTGTAGTTCACAGCCACTTGCTATGAGTATGTAATTGAGGAATACACGTGTCTTGGTATTTGGATGTAGTTCCAACGTTGTTTCAAGGAGTTCAATATCTAAATTGCTGTGATAGGTACCATCATATATTCTGTCTCTGATCTTACAGTTACAAAAGCAATGCTCAGATATTATCACACAGCGCCATCTGGTTCCAAACTAAGCAAAGCTTATACTATAGGAACAAGGAGCTGCTAGAAATAGTTATGTACTTTTGTTGTAAATAAATTCTTATTATACATACCAAACACCCAGACGCAAGGAAACTATGATTGTCACATAAATGTTCACCCCGGCAGGCATCGAACCCGCGAACCCTCATCTAGCAGTCAGGTATACTAACCACTAGACCAGTGGTCTCGACAGAAATAATCGTAGGTTACATCGTTGGTGTAGGATACACATGTCACTTCAAGCACGACGTTTCCAAATGGAACCCTTCCAATAGTATTCCCCACTCACACCCACGAATTACTACATACCGACAGATCTGCGGGGTTAAGCAATGTTAATTATGACTTAGTGTTGGATGGGTGACCATACCATACAGAGTCCCCACGGTGCCTCAGAGTGCACGCCAAGCCGTCGCTGCCGGTTGCTAATTAACCCTCTGTTGCTAATTAATTTAAACAACTGTCGATTTATAATATGACGGTTGCACGCTATGGTCGCATAGATTTTGACGTCATATAAAAAACCAGCCAAGAAATGTGACATTAGTATCCAAAACCGCCATCACTTATATTGCTACTACATCATAATTACATCAGAATCTTTGCAACTGTCATACGGAATAATCTCACTGATCTAAGGCTTACAGTAAAGCGTATTACAATCGCAACATGTTTGGGATTTTCTTTTATACCACTAAGGTGGCAAACAAGCAAACGGCCCGCTTGATGGTAAGCGGTTACCGTAGTCTATGGACGCTTTACTTGCACATGGCCGACCCTAAAAAATATTTGATTTACCACCTTAGTACTGTAACTTACAAATATATAAAAACATAATTAAATTATATTTGTCACCATAGCTGCCTGCACGCCCGACCACAACAAAATGCAACATAACGAATGCGGAAGGGGAGCGAAGATAATAAACGTATGACTTTACTGAGTAATTAATGTTAATTGTAATTACGTCCCCTCATAAATTATACGCTGTCTCACTCCCGCCGATTTGAAACGTCACGCGCTAGAGCACAGCACAACATGTGGAGCCTAATTAAAACTTTGAGAACGTCTGTACGGTGACTGGTGCTCAACCTCCAAGTCTCTTTCGACTGGTAATTGACAAATGTAAGTAAAACAACTTCACAAAGTGCGCCATCAATATTGAAATATTACCGGGGCGATGTCGTTATTGTTTTTCTAAAGTATCTTACGCAAATGGACGCAAGTTCGTAACAATCGGCCATTGTGTCCTCCCTTCCTGAATATAAGGATGATAGACCGCATCCTTGGGCGGACAAACTGACTTACAAACTAATCAAATTGAATATAACAGTGATGTATTTTATGGGACGGCCTAGAATGGGATTTCTATTTAACAAATACTGAATCAATGAAAATCATTTTGATCTAGTGCGTAGTAGACTCGAGTCCCGCCAGGGGAAACACTTATCTAGTGGGTAGTAGACTCGAGTCCCGCCAGGGGAAACACTTATCTAGTGGGTAGTAGACTCGAGTCCCGCCAGGGGAAACACTTATCTAGTAGGTAGTAGACTCGAGTCCCGCCAGGGGAAACACTTATCTAGTGGGTAGTAGACTCGAGTCCCGCCAGGGGTAACACTATCTGATCAACATTTGTGTTTGTCTTTAGTCTGCGTGTTTGGTATTTAGATGTTGACAAAAAAAAGTAATCACGTATTCTATAAGTCGTTATCTACTCAGAGGTAGAAGCTTTGTTGATTTGGTGCCAGATTGCGCTGTGTATGGTAATGTCCAAATATTGTTAAAAAAAAACAATATAACCTTTGTCTGCGGCGCTTTCAGTACATAGATTCCTAGAGTACCTTTAGTGTGTGATAATCCTACTAATATATGCGAATATTATAAATGCGAAAGTTTGTGAGTATGGATGAATTGATGGATGTTTGTTACTCTTTCACGCAAAAACTACTCAACGGATTTGGATGAAATTTGGAACACAGATAACTTATAGCCTGGATTAACCCATAGGATATTTTATCCCGGGAAAATGTTTTTATCCTGGGAAAATTTTAGGTTCCTCTGAGATTCTAGGCTCAACGCGGATGAAGTCGCGGGCAGAGGCTAGTCGTTTATGTTCCAGGTCTTAGTAGACCATCCTTCCACGTGTCTTCCATAATATAAAAAAGTATAAGTTTTACTACGCTTCTCTCCTAGCTTAGCTTCTTAGCCTTAGTAAGCTTCATTATGAAATTGATTCCTCATTCACCCTCCACCCACACTCATCCCCCTAACAATATCTCCGGTCCTTTATCAGCCTCCTTATCGAACGAGATCTCATTATTTTCAATAGAAATCAAAGTGTTTATAACAGAGAAATTTCAATAATTTTCGATTTATTCAATGGTCCGAACTAATGATGTTGAAGATTCCTTTTCAATTAGCAGCCGCCGCGCCGGCAGCAGCTCGTCCGACGAAATGTCTGGGGAATGGACATCCGCGTGTGTTCGCTTGTCAAGCTAATATTAGCAATAAAGTTAAAATACTTACCACACACTGCTGTAATCATCACACTCGTAGGCAAAAAACCAGTTTATATATAGAAAAACAATTAGACAATAAAACGGAAGAGCAATCCGACATTAAAAATAAAGCTATAAAATGTATTCAGTGCGCATCGGTAGGCACGGCCTAGATCTGAAGCGGTAAATATTTGTATGTTTAGCCAATAAATAGTGTGTCGGTGTGATTGAGCCCGGTATGTGGGGCGCGCCCGGTCTCGTACAATTCCTAGCTGTGGTCTGATTCCCTTACCCTCTGCCTGAATAGGGAACCGATCCCTCTACCCGCTGAACACTGATGTCACTGACTTGACACACATTTGATTTTATTGAACACTGACATGACGTGTCAGCCCTAAATGTCATCAGACATTGGTCAATTGTTCCCCAAATAAAATGGAACCACAAATTGTATACACATAATATTTGAAGCACGTTCTAAAATAAACATACACTTATCGCTCGAGTGGTCACATGAGGGTACCATGTGCCGCGGGTGCTGGGCTAATTTAGACATTAACATCTCTCGCATACAATACATTTCACCTCAAAACAAATACTGGTGCCGCAAGAACATCTTTAAATATATAAATGTTTTTTTTTTCCAAAAAACATATTTGAAAGCGATACCTACGAAATATTTAGTAAGATCGCAATACACCATTAACTCTAAAGGCCACTCGTGTCATACGAGTAGGCAGCCTCCTTCAATCACAAATATGCTAATGCTATGCAACCTTACCTTTTAGGGTCGGCAACGCGCGAGTGATACCCCTGGTGTTGTAAGCGACCATAGGCTACGGTAGCCGCTAACCATCAGGCGGACCGTATGCTAGTTTGCCGTATGCTAGTGCATAGCCTGCATCCTCGAGGATCATCCGCTGGAACGAGACATAACAAAAGAGTATAATAGTAGGTATTGTCGCTTCCCGTAAGCTATTCCAGTTGGACAGCTCGTATTTAGAATAGTGAGCTCCATCGCTCTCTCTCCGAGGTAATCTGCCAGCTCGCCCGCGGCGCGGCACTAAGCAGATCTGCCTAATCCACCGCGCGGGAGGTATTACCCCATTTAATTGATTTCATGTGTAGTCTGCTACTAAAGTGTATTCATTACCTTAAATAGGTGTCATACATTCTACAAGGCGAGATAATATACATTAATGGCGGTGTTTCAGTAAATACGCCTGCTGGAAATATGAATGCAACATTATTGCTTTGTGAAGAACTTACATTTTAAGGAATGTACTTCAATAAGCATTACTAGCTTACCTTTACATTACAAGTACTTATTGCCTCCCTATTAACTAATCACGAGCGCCCGCCACTTATACAAAATATCCAAGATGTAAGTAATATAATGTGAAGGAAGGCCGTCCCTAATAGAGTAGGTTTCTAAACGTGTCTCTTAAGGTAAGGAACTCTTCGTGTGGCTGGAATGTAACATAATATAAACACGAGCTGGTATAATCCTACTCAGAGCAATTGTGAGCGGTGTTAAGTAAATTAGGTGACAACACATTAGGTACCTGCGAAATATTCGTTTAATCGAGGGAAATTTTGTCGAGGCGTGTTCAAGATCCCCGCCCGGAGACAGTGGAGCACAACATCCGGACACTGTCTGCTTACTGGTACATTGCTAAATTCAAAGCTTTGAGTATAGCCCATGGGATCGGACCCCGGTCACCTAGCTTACCGATCAGGCTAGGTAACCCAACTATCGGCCGAATACTGAACCGTTTGAAGCCTCGTCAAAATACAATTCCGCATGTGCAATCGCAGGCTATTCAAAATTTAATGTGGCATTAGATTTGACTGGCGTTTCAGTATTCTACCATTATGTAAGTAAAATAATAATAATAATAATAGTTTATTGCCCTTTTTTCAACAACACAATGACTAGGTCAAATTTGTCAACCGAATGTTACGTATAACATTTAGGATGTCTTAATTAATACGTAGGTAGATAATTTTCTATTAATGACCACTTATACGAACGGTGCTTGGAAACAATTAACTGTACTTATCAGTGTAACGTTCAGGTACTGTCTAAACCGTTGTGTCGGTGGGTGTGGGCCTGCCATTTGCAATTATTATGTAAATCCTGCAGGTTAGCGGATTGTGCGCCTTATTGTGTGATAGTACGAGTTTAGTGTCGCTCGCGTGTTACCTCTCAGGGCCGCGTGTTCGTTACCGTGCGTGGCCCCTAGATGGCGCTGCACGATGCTTAGCGTATCTTTTCTTATATTATTATGGTACAAGACTAGCCTTTACCAACGGCTTGGCCCGCGTCACTTGGTTCTAGAGTTTGTTTTTTCTGGATGAAAAGTACCATTTGTCCTGCTCCTGACGGCGTGCATGTAAAACTTATCGATGATCGGCTGAAACCTGAATGTATTGTTTTATTTCTATTCAGTGGATACCATCTTCATTGCTTGTGAGCTGTTTAATGATCTTAAACTATTACTACGCCGTTTAAAAAATATTTACGATCCCTGGATGGAGTATCTTAGTTATGAGCTTTTTCATGAAGTTACAAACAAAAGCTACACACAAAAGCTACACTTGGTCAGCAATAATAAATATCTTCTTGAATCTAGAACACTTGAAGTATCAGAACGTAGACTTATTCGAGTTTAACATAACCATCAGTAACTTTATTTGCGGGCCAAAAACCCGCCTCCCATAGTCTGCTACAGCAACGCAACCGAGGCCGTCTTCGGCAGACCCGGGGCACACAAGAATTTGCGGCCTTTGGAAAGTAAAATAATATTTACGTTTACTCAGAGCATCCAATTTAATATTTAAAATTAAAAATGTTGACGATCAAAAATCGCTATTGAAGCCAATCAAGTGGTGTATTGGCATTACCTTACGAGGCCCCATGAGAATGAGGCCCCAGGGCACGGGTTATGTTAAAGATGGCATTGAACGCGACAGCAAACACATTGGTGATACGACGTTGTTTTTGTTCCCGCGCCACGCTCACAACACTCACAAATGGCACGATGTATTTTTGAAACACAATTACATAATTGCTATGAAATTAAAGTGCAACGAAGTGTAATCCGCTTGCTTACAGCACGGCCCCGTACCCCTGGCCTCAGGGTGACGGCAGTGTTCGGTGTGGAGTCGGTGGAGATAGCCGCGACTCCTGGCTGATATTAGGTACCTACACGAGGGTCCCTGCTATTGCCGCCATGGTCGCCAGCTGGCACATCACAGCTACCTAATGTGCTCACATTACTACTAATCATTCACAACGGGAGCTAACGAGGACTTCGTAATCTTGTAATAACTGTTAGTACTTACACTAATCGCTCGATATAAGTATATGTGCCTAATTGCTTAGAATCCGTAACCATTTTGTGATCATAAGATTTCCTTTACAATGCATGGGTGAAGTTATGTATGGAGTTAAGAATATTCGAAGCACAACCCTTCCATGTCAAGTGCACGTACAGTATAATTATAAACATTGCTATATTTAGCAACACGCCAAATGTTTCCAATAGTTCATTTAGCAACACGCTCGTCAAATGTTTCCAATAGTTCGCACAACAACAATGTTCCCCGACATCACAGCTGCAAACTGTAGCTAAATATTACAAACACTATCAATCGCCGATCGCCATTTACACCACCAACACCAACACCAACACCAACACCAGCGCCAACACCATTAGAGACACACTAAACAACACCATTCCCTTTTAACCCATTTCTTGAGATGCGATCAATAAATAAACCATTTAGGTAAGTAGTCCAGTAACGAGCTAAATATACATCGCACGTCATCGCCCGCTCTCCCATGGCAGCAGAGGTGCGCACACGCACCTAAACACTCCATCTGCGGAACACATTAGGGTTTTATTTATTTACATTGTTGTTTTCGTCATCAGGTATGCTTAGCGTTGCAGAGGATAGTTTGTTATGTAATGTGCACTTATGTAATATTACGGTAACTACTAGCATCTCGCCCCAGCTTCGCACCCTATATTTTATGTGTTATTGATTCCATTTTACATATTATTTCCTTTTGTGTAATGTTCATGTCACGTTGGTAGCTGAGATACCACCAACGTGACATGTCACGTTGGTAGCTGAGATACCACCAACGTGACATGTCACGTTGGTAGCTGAGATACCACCAACGTGACATGTCACGTTGGTAGCTGAGATACCACCAACGTGACATGTCACGTTGGTAGCTGAGATACCACCAACGTGACATCAACATTACATACATTTATATTTGTTTGACAATAGTCATTCTGAGTGTTTTACCGGCAAAAACAACCCTCCGAATCCGGTGGTAGATTCTAACTATATAACATTTGATTTTAATTTCTGATTACATTTAATTCTGAAGTCTTCAACAATGTAGCGTCGTATTTCAGCCAATTCACACACAACTAAAATAGCAGGTGTAGTAATAGTTGGTAGTCGTGTTGATACCAAGCCACGCTCCCTACTCGTACTTCCCAGCTGACCAGGCAGTAATGTCTCTTGTGGCGCCAAGCGCGATCCAGATATCAGATCGCAACATTTGTAGTAAGCCCGTAAGAGTAAAGGCTCGCAGCTCCCCGATATAACTGCATATATTTCAAGTTAAAGTGCGAATAATACAAAATGCTAATAGTTGCCGAAGTGCAATCCTAAACTAGGGATCGGAGACTCTAAGTGGCGACCGCCTCTCGCTGCCAACTTTAATTAAACCTAACTTCTGAGATGACGGCCCACTCAAGATAATACGAGCTAACTTATTCAAATCCCGGGAAGAATTATTGTAGACTCTGTCACGGTATGAATAAGGGTCAAGACAGCTGCAAGGATATCTTGGTTCACTATTAAGCTGTTGCGTCCTGTGGCGAAATCAGACTTATTCAGAAACAAGATCTTCCGCGACTTCCTTCACTTGTTATATGTACCGACACCACTGATCACTTACTAGCTAGCTTGAGTAACATATAGCACATATGCACGCTTGACATAGGTAATGATCTCTATGCTAATACCAATAAGTACCTACTTTTATGAGGTACGTTCAACAATTTAGCCTTAAGTGCCAGTTGTGTGTTTGGATAAGACACCAGTTTGCTTTTTTTTAACGTAATTCACTCCCTAAAATTTATCTTTTCTACAACGGCCTCTATAGCAGCCCTCCACACATCTTTGAAGTTTTACATAGGGGTGTCAAGAAAAGCCAACCAGGAGGTAATCTATCGGGCACCATGAGTTGGCAACCCGCGCCGCTCACCCTAACAGGCGCGTTTTGCATAATACCCATGATCCGCGGGATGGCCGCCATTACATTAATTGCCTTTTTTCCCGAACCCTTGCTTCATGTAAATTTAAACGGCTTCATTAACTAAGGCCGGCTTGTTCATCGCCGCGGCCGCTCCCGGCCGGAGTGATGTAACGGCCAGCGCCCTGTTACACTGCTACACGCAGCATCACGGGCTCAACACAGCTAGTTTGGTTACACCAGCCATATTAACCAGCAATAATATGCTACTACAGTTCTGCAAACGGATTATTCAATAGTTGGGAGCTTAACAAATAGCATCCGCAAAAGGATGAGAGATCGGCTCTTGATATTATATCGATATATGAGTACCAAAATGTATTACAACAAGCTTTGTGAAAAAATATTAAGATATTTTGTTATCGTTTTTCGTTAATCTACAATTAGCTACAGTAAGAATGTATCAGTTTGATTGATAAATGGATAATATTTATCATTGTAATCCCGGAAACATGTAGCAGTAAATTCATTAGTAAAGGTTGCGACAAACAGTGGAGATCCCGGGGCACGGGATCCGGTTCACATCCCGGGATTAGCTGCCTGGGCCCGCTCAGAGCTGTTATTGAATCCCGCGCCAGCACCATCTCATCAAGCTACTATTATTACTTCTATATTCTAAAAACCTGTCAACACAAAGTACTAAGAATTAAGTGAATTTTTTTTTCGTGTTCCTTGTTTCGGATATAACTAAAAATGGATCTCTCTTTTAGTGAAACGACAGATGTTTTATGGAAGGCAGTTAATGTAGTAAGAGAGGATGTAATGACCCCATCACGACAAGGCACCGGCGCACCGACCGGGAGTCTCATTACATGGTGCAAGTGTGGTGGTTGCCAGTGAACTGTCCTATGAAACTTTAACAAGTTGCTTCATAAAACCATAGTATATTATCTACTCTGAGATAAAGCCCTCTCGGGATTGTGCCATGGTTTCTTTCAATGTTTGTTTATGATTTTGATAAAGGTTTGTTCTCTCGCTTCAACTTATTTTACTTGGAGTGTAGTGATGTTTTTTTTTGTTAAATTTGAGTGTTGTGTTCTTCTGTACTTGTTGGAATATCCCAAACTATAGTATGTGCCGATGATTCTTTATAAATAGGTGATATATCAAATGTTGAAGTATCAAATAAATAAATAAATAAATAATAAGCCTGCCGTTGCTGAGCCGTCGCCTGAGCAACAATACAATACAATTTACAAGTTCATAATCAATCGGAGACTTATCTTCCTTTTGGTATGAATCACTTCAGTATTGTATATCCAACAGATGTAACCCAACAGATGTGGTCGGTGACATGCATTAAAGTGACTAATAAAAAACACTTCCACGTATGACTAAATAACGACAGCTTAAATATTCCAGTGATGAGACCAACTCATAACTCTGCCTCCGATTGACAAAATAAAATAAGGCTCACATCGTTGGAGGCTTCTGATGACACTTGAAGTACTCCACCTGAAGAATTAACATGACATAATATATCAGTGAAGTTACAACAGAAACATACTATGTATGTATATAGTTTATAAAATCAAAATAAATCATGTGAGTACGTGAACGCTACCGTGGTGCTCACTGCTGGTCGGGACCTGGACCGACAATCTGGACTTTACAACAAACATTGCTCTGAATTTCGAAAGAGTTATATATATAAAGGTTCACAATTTAACTATTATATTATTTCATTATTAACAATCCTGGTCGTTTGCACTGGAAAATAAAGAGATCCTCTTGAATCATGTATCGCTGTGCTGGCATCATAAAGAAGTGTTACACTACAGAAGCAGCGGGTCCCTTGCATAGGGTCCACAACAGGTACGTACGGTGCTGTCTGCGTATCGTTACCCTGCGAGCTTAAAAACTCTGCCGACTCTTCAAGTATGGGTAGAAAAGGCCAGCGTTATATTTAACGACTTGAATGCTGACTGTGAATATTATTATAGGTTTTGTAAAATATTTCAGGGTCCGGTCAGATAGACAGAGCGGAAATTAAGCCGCTTCGTTGGCACCGCCACGCCGCTGCACTCGTTCCAATATAAATTGATTGTGCGGCATCACTCGCCGGAATATTGCTCGCTAATCGTGCGTACACGCCGCTCACATTGATTGCTTTATATACATTATTATCAGTTTTTATTTTGTAAACAATACTAAAATTAATAAGTATGCTCATTAACTATTTGCTTTCCATCACTCTCCTGCAACGGATCCTGCGGTTTAGCTCATACAAGTTTATATTCCGCCTAGTTTTGACGAGCTTCGAACTATGATACCATATTTCGTACTCTCCAAGGATAGGATATATTATAGGATGACACAGTAATAAAAATAAAATTACACAATAAAAACTAACAAAGCTTCCGTTTTAACGGATCGCCGTTTTTCATGCCACGGACATGTTTCGAATCCGATGAGCGCATGAGGTCTACAATGGAAAACGAACATCGATTGTTCGCACCGAGTCCAAAGATCACCGTACTTCTGACTTATCCCAACATGTTCGTGGTGAGAAAAACGCCGATCCATCAAAAGTAAAGCTTCGTAGACCCCCTGTGTCGTTACATAAACACACCCAAGAAGCGCATGTACAGTGCAAGCCGGGCCATCCCGGATCAACCAGGAAATTACACACGCCTCGTCTCTCTCTCACACCGCGCTATCTCACACGCATTACCGAGTGTCCATCACCCCTCACAGCCTGATTAAAGGAAGACTATTTCTCTACACAGACAACTGTTGGCGTGCATGTTATGATGTGCACTAGGACGTGATGATGAGCAACCACTGAAGTAATAGGGCGGATCCAGTGCACCACATGCAGTCATAAATGTTGACTACAACCGACGTGTGTGATGTCGATGCATGTGTGCAACAAATCCAACATCGCAATATTTCTTAACCGCACGTCATTGTATTACTAAGCCTGTACAATATTTATCTGTCCCAGTTTTGAGGTTTGTATCTGTTGGGCCTTGAAATGTAGCTGCTGAAATTTTCATTGAATGTTTGTCCGGAGAAAATATCAAATTACCATGGGTCCCATACATAAAGAATTTATTTTTGTAACGATTTTCATTGCAACACGAGTTTGTGTTTTGTGAGCTATGGAACCTTCTCTCCATTAAATAGCAGTTCATAAAGCCCACTAGCAACATCTTACAGTCGCAAATTAGGTTCGGCTCTAAGAGACTTTCCCACTAACTGTCAGCTCAAAAGCGAGAAAATTACAAGAGCTTAAGTTTATTCCAGTCGAGTAGTGTAATAAAACGTCGTCCCATTCCCGCTGATCTACTAATGTTCATTGGGAATGAACATGCAATTCTTTAAGCGTGAAGCCCCAAAGATTCCTGTAAGCCGGATATAGCCTAAGCTAGCAATTAGAGCTTGGCTTCGAGCCTTCACCGGTAGCTCTGAACGTGTCGCCCGGTGGTGGTAAATGGCACGCTTTCCCTTTTGAACTATTCATTTGGAATTGACAAGCAAGTTATGTTAATACAGAAGTATCATAGTCTTACGGCAAGGAAGCTAGGGATGTACCAACTTAACAATATTTACCGTGCAAGATTGGACTCCCCAACCTGCCCGGGTCGCTTATCCCCATACTATTTGTTGATGCTACTCGGGGCTCTAATTAAATTCGTTAATTTTAAAGCGTTAATAATTCTGCAAAAATAAATTAAAATTTCTTGAAAGGCAAAGAGTACTCGGAACTGGGTATGTATGAAGAAATTGATGTATGTGAAAGAAACAAAAGAGGTGTGCAAGTCAGGAGTGAAATGGCGATCCATAGTCCTCTGCATTCGCAGCTCTCTAGCTGCCTTCCCTGACGGAGACTTGGCGTGATAATAATATGTATGTATGTATTAGAGTAACGACATCGCGCATACATTACTTGACGATATTAATACATACGACAAATTACTATTAAAGGTTCTAATCAGTGACAATTCCCACGTCAGAGTAATTAAATTGTACTAAAATGTATATTAGTATTATAATCGTGAAGTCGCGCCGTCAGTCGAGGACAATCTGGTATACTTGTTCAACTGCCGCAGTTTTAATGGCATACCCATTACATACACTGACAAAATTCTTGGCATATTTTTTAAGAACACAAATCCTTCTATTTAAAATATAATAATCAAAGTCTATGTACATGTCACCACAATATATAATATTTGGTCGCTAGTTGCTGATTGCTGGTCGCCGGTCGCGTGTTGCCGGCAATGTTCCCGCCCCGCCGGCACGTCGTCCGTGGATTTACGCGGGAACTCGCTCCGGAGTCCGGACCAGTGCGCGGCTCCACCGCACCGTCCCTGTACTTGTTCTTGTCTCTCCACAACTTGATACTGATAAGATTGCAATAGTTAACAATAGCACCGTTAGTAATTATATTAATATATCTAACTTCACTCCGCATCATGTTATACTGGGAATAAATAAACTCAAGTGTACTAGTTCTGTAGGACCTGATAATATTCCGTCAGAAATTCTGAAAACGTACAAGAAACATATTTGTATACCACTATGTCACATTTTTAATTTATCTTTAAAAACCGGACTGTATCCACCTCAATGGAAAATTGCCAGGGTTACACTTAAAAGGCTAACCATGACTAAAGTAGAAGTAACCCGCCCCATTTCTGTTCTTTCATCTCCACCTAAGGTCTTCGAAAATATACTACGTATCTTTGTAATGAGCAGCACGGATCGAGGCGGTCAGGTTGACGTCCTCTACTTTGACTTCCGGAAGGCGTTTGATAGGGTTAACAATGACATACTGTTGGAAAAACTGAGTTATATTGGCATTGCGCCGGGTCTCCTACGCCTTCTCGCTGAATATCTTCGCGATCACCAACAGTTTGTCAGATTAGGGTTATACGAGTCCCAGCCGTATCAGACGCGTTCTGGTGTAAGTCAAGGATCAATATTAGGACCATTGCTGTTTTTGATCATGGTCAACGATCTACCGGATATTATTGTACACGCTAAATGTCTCCTTTATGCTGATGACTTAAAGCTATATTGTGACGTCAACTCTGAAGCTGGCTGCCTCGCTTTGCAGCGAGAAATAGACGCCATTGCCAAGTGGAGCGTAGAAAATAAAATGGAATTTAATCCTGCTAAATGTTACAATATGAGTTTTGGTCGATCGAAACACCGAATCTGCTTTGATTATAAGCTTAATAATCTGGATATCACCAAAACCGAAACAATGAAAGATCTGGGTGTCTTCTTCGACCGGAAAAAAAACCAAACGTTTCATGATCACATTACTGAGGTGGCCAGGGACTCCTATAGGCGATTGGGTTTTGTATTAAGAAATACTCAAGATTTCAACAACACAATGTTATCAGGATCATCTTTGGTGCGCTTGTTCGCAGCAAATTAGAGTCCAGTGCATGCGTTTGGAATCCGCACGAAAAGAAATATACGTTGCTCCTAGAGAAGGTTCAAAAAGCTTTTTTGAGGTACTTATATAAACGCATATACGGCTATTATCCATTTATGTCTCCCACGAAATTCCTCCTGGGCTCTTTGGATTACAATTCCCTTGAGGTTAGGAGGAAACTTGACCAAATTCTGACCATGTGCAAGGTTCTTCGTGGTAAATCAGACGCTCCTGAACCGCATGACGAGTTGTCTAGAATATTTGTTCCATACAACTATCTACGCGGCAGGAGGCACAAATTATTTGCAGAACCCATTAGTCGCACAGTATCGCGCGCTCACTCTCCTGTCCTTCGCACTCTCTCTGCGCTCAACGCCCTCTTGGAGTCCAACCCTGATTGTGACGTGTTCGCGGATGGATGGCAGATGATAATGTCGGCATGCTTGGAGTACTGCGACTTGAGTGTATGACTGGTTTAACTATTAATAACTATAATTGGCTTAAAGCTGTTCTAATTAATTAAATAAATAAATTGTACGTACGCAACAACTGATGTTAATGCAGCTCTCACTGATAGATGGAGTTTTTCCTAAGGATGATTTTTTATAGATAATGCGCGCGTGCGAAGCCGAAGCGGGTCGCTAGTCATGTTATATACTGCTTTTATTTTTGCAATGCTTAATGTATGGTTCCCTGTTGTTGATATAATATAAAAGGTCCCAAAACCCCACAGACAAGCCTAACGTACATATTTGTGTGGTACTACCACCACATTACCACCACATTACCACCATATTACACATTTTAAACCTTTACTTCCTACTCCCAGCCACATTCCACCACCCCGCAGCACTGTACAGGAGACCTAGGTATAATATTTAGTAAGCATATTACAACATTTTGACATAACGATTTTATTTTGAGAAGAGACGATAATTATCAAAGTGGCCGATTTTAAATGATGTCATCAAGATTTCCACATTATTATAACAGAATAAGGCCCTGGGTGCAACAGGACTGTAGCTGGCGGACGCGCGGGCATCGTGTCGCCCCGTGACAATGGACCCGAGAGCCGTGCAGAAGCCATGTCCAAGTTATATTGCGTTCAGTATTTATTGCTCTCACCTGTCGCGCCCCTCGCCCCCTCGCCCCCTCGCCCCTCGCCCCCAGGAGCCCTCCGGAACGAGCCCCTCCACGCCGCGCGTGCACACTCACCTTGTGGCCAGCACGTTACAATCACAATGTATAAGTTAGACTTGGTCACCATCGACAATGACATATTGAGCCTGAGCTGGGACATTTGGAATCCAAGTGTTTATATTTGAAGACTTACAGCGTCAACAGAGCGTGGAAAATTTACACGATAATGACATGATACGGTGTGATATATACGTCACATAATTATTATATATATCTCATCCATCCGACCCGATTGAGTATTTCATAATCAGCCATTCAACTCGATTGAGTAATGAACAATACATTACATACAACATACGAATAATAAGTACATTCCTTTGCATGTACCATCTATCAGCAAGCAAGTGAGTAGTGATTGCCACAAATATGTGGAACTAGTAACATGACGGGACCCGTCGCACTAATATCACACAATTTGTACCTAACTGCGCCACAATCACAGCTAGTGTACCATAGATACAGTACAGCGCTGGATGTGGCATTATCTTTAAACATTGTTTTTTTTTATACTACTACTAAGATTTTAAGCCAGTGTATGGCGCGCCCACAGATAGACGGTCACTGTAGAGAATAATATTTAGTTCCTGTGGCGTTGTAAGGTCTCCAGAGCTAATCAGAAAACGCTGTTATGGGAGCAAGGATACCATAAATAATTATGAATTAAGCACTGTCAGTCGAAATCCTAAACATGAATGTTGGCACTGCGCTAGTGATTCCTCTAGTATTGCAACTGCCAAGCATCTATCCTATACGCTGGCTTGATACCTTCGTTATTTATAAAATCTTCAATACAACTGTATCAGCCACTTCTAGTGTTGTCACCGCTGAACGGTGTATAATGTAGTGACATTACCGGCAGCCGCGGCTGATCATCGCCTCGCTCCCTAATGCCGTCATCGTTTGTCACTCTGGATCAAACGCCACGTGCTATACTCACTGCTCGGTACATCTGACGGGCCAGGGCACAGGGTACAGCTCCTGGATATTGCAGCACAACAGGTAAACCCGTGACGCTCACCGTTAGGAGGGGTATGACTTGCTCAAACAATAATATTCTGGGATTGTCACATAGCGCCATCTAGTTCCAAACTCCCAAGACAACTGACTGAAAAAACACCTTACCTATTTTATAAGCATTATACTCACATTAATCTCATGTTTGTCCTGATTAAGAATGAACCGCGACTAGACTAGACTAGACTAGACTAGACTAACGCGGCAACAGTTTCACTCAATATATTTGGTTAGAATAAAAGTTGTGATTGGAAGCCGAGGGAGCCTGCGTCTGAAACTTGACCTAACTAGAGATCTAATAACGTGGGACCCTAACGGTCAGTTCTGTTGGGTTACATTATACGTAAGCGTTAACAATAGGTACCTGAGTTAATTATTTATGTTTGTTTTGTATGAACCTTCTTCTTATATATATCCGGTGTTAGATCAGAACATTGCAGAGCAAGTACAGTAGAGACGTCCTCGCATGAACTCTTCATTTCCTATAATTTCCTCGCGACGTACAATAAGCATTTGATGTATGTGCCGTGCACCGGTTTATAGTGATTTAAAACATGAACATAACAAGATACATACACGTACTACTGAAATATCCAGTAGTTATTTATCGTGTTTCTTTTTTTTATACTACTAAGGTGGCACACCAGCATACGGCCCACCTGATGGTAAGCAGTCACCGTCCGTACCACGCGTTGCAAACGCTGTAGTTAATGCGGACTCACTGTGCTAGTAGCATTACTACTAGCGCAGCGTATCCTGACGGAGCACTGGCAACCTTACTTACCCCAGAAACAAAATAGTACATAAGATTAGTGTTATTTGTAAGGTGGAGGTACAGTCCCCAGCCGAGCGGCTACAATTTTAATGGGAATACTCACGGGCGAGCCCGTTTCGCCCTATCTCTCTTTTTAGATTTTATATAACGTGGTGAAGAGACAGTTCCACCCAAGAGCTTTATTTGTTGGAGTCCTAGCATCACCTACTCAGTCAGGAATCGAGTCTGTATCGATGTCGCGGTCATCGATACGGACGCGATAACTGAGCGCGAGCTGTTATTTATTTAATTATACATAATATATTAATAGCGCTTATGTTTTATGGAGCGTGCAGTGTAAATATATATAGTATGATAATAGTAAGTATTATCAGTCCTTGTGCTGACAGCTGCGTTGTTGGCGAGATAATAGTCACACCTGGATCAATTGAGAGCAATACATTTTATTTTTAATTATTCACAACGTAATGTAACAAAGATTAAAGATATTATCTATTAGTATTAGTATTAAGAAAATAGTGTATGTAATAGCTTGCCAATAGTTTATGTATGACTCACCGTACCTACATTCGGTGAATTTGATGAACCCCGGCTCCTTCAAAATATCGAGAGCTCAAAATAAATCAATCGCGGTCACACAAACAACATAGTTCCTGAGACAGTTCTATAATGTATGTATGGTATAAGTTATTCGGTGTACCGCCCGCTTTAGGAAATATAATATACCCAACGCGCTACGACATTGTTCATCAAATGTTTTTATTTAGCGCCCCCAATATTACAAGTTTCAATCGCCCCCTCACATAGTCTCAGCGCTTTCAAATGAGGTCATTATTTGTCGGTGACTCTCAACATCGCGAATCAGGAATATTTTTTAGTAAATTCGCATTAAATAAAGTTCAACTACATTTTTACGATTTTTCCTTTACTTGTGCTGTAAGACACTGCTTCCTGCCAAATTTCATGGTTCTGTCAACGGGAAGTATCCTGTAGGTTTTGATTCCCTTGTGAAATCGCAAAATATGCGAATTTTTGCCTCTTAAATGGTAATATGTTTTCTTCATATTGAGTTACAGGTTTGATTATTTTACAGCCGAATAGGACTACAGACCCGGGTTGTTCATTTTAATTTCAATTTGCTAACTCCACGCGTTCTTGACAGACAGACAGACGGACAACAAAGTGATCCTATAAGGATTCCTTTTTTCCTTTTAAGGTACAGAACCCTAAAAGTGGACAGCATTTGAACGTATGCAGTCGGGACATGCCTTAAGTGGCTCATTGGTCCAAGTATACGGAATGAAGGCAGGTGTGGGGAGGAGACTGGCGCAGCAAGACGGGCCGCGTGACGTCACAGGTGTGACTAATGAGAGCCGCTCTTGCATAACGAATGGCGAGCCTCATTTCAATACTTTTAGAGGGACTTCAGAGTTACGGCCACAAGCTGGCAGCTACAGCGTGCAATCAGACGAGCCTTTGTGTCCGCTCTGTTGACACTCTATGTAAAGTTCGTAAGGATGGCAACTGACAATAACTTATTGCTATTTGAAATCATTCTGACACGGATAAAACATATAAAAATAATATAACGCTCATGTCAAATCAAATTAGGTACTACTGTGCGATGTTCTAAAAAACTGTGTTGGATTCCGTCGGTAGATGCGTGGTTGCGGTGTGTGAGTGAGACAGGACACAAAATAAAGATATGAAATTGTAAATCAAATGTATCAGCTGTTTCACACACACAGCCTAGTGACGTAGTAAACTGGATTGGTGTCAGTCCCAGATTGTTTCGGCACGACACTGCAGGTTGTAGTATGTAGTCGTGTTGTAATTTAGACCTTCATAAGTGCCTTATTAGGGCCTAAACTGAATAATTAAATGATTTTGATTTTGTGAAGAAGGACTTACCAATTTATAAGACAGCTATAGTAGCTCATCATTAAGAGAGGTCAATATTCCCTCAGCCAGCGTCCCATCAGATCCGATGTTCCGTGCGAATTGAGGAGGTACTTCACAAAGTGCGCAGATAACATAAATCACAGACACCCAAACTTGCCGGATTAATATTAATTTATTGAGGAAATTTTCAATCTTCGCTTGTATAAGCTCCGGGTCTCATTATGCGTGAGAGAATAAATCAATGTGGGTTTAATATTGCTTCTGAGATGGAGCGATACCCGCGGGAGCGATGTGCGGGAGCGATGTGCGGGATCCGGGAGATAGCGCGGGATTCCACCACTCTGCTCTACACTATTATCTTTCACATCCAGTTCAGGGACAAGTCGCCCAAACCTTAGTTTGGCTGTACTTATACATATATCTAGTTATTAATTACTCGATATAAGTTTTAGATTATGATAAGATTGCAAGAGGATCTGCAACTAATATAGGATTAAACATAAATTTATTTTTTTATATATATTACGCGTTATGATTATTAAATGTAATTATTTTATTATGAGTTTAATCAGCCCGATAAAAATATCTCGATCGATTTAATGTCACAGCCTCACAGCCTTAGAAATTGTGCAGCAATCTAACTTCTTGTAGAACTATTTTTGTGTATCACTCACTGCGTTAACATGCAATCGATTAGCCAGTAGGTGACCGTAGCCTACGGACGCGTGCCACCAGTACAACACTACTCGCAGCCGAGCCTGTAGGGTTCCCTACTACTGGTTGTGTTGGTCAGCTACCAGCTCGGCATAAGTTTGGATCCCGCGTCGCTCGCGGCCCCGGCCTGTAACTGATAACACGCACGAGTATCACGTTCCCCGTCCAATAATCTTCCACGGATATATGATTCATTCAATTAATAACTTCTCAAGACAGAGGAATCCGAGCTTAGATTGATAATTTTTCCTGTGAGTTTGCCCGCGTGGTAGTCCACCACAGCGTAGGACAGTGGATAGCCATAAGATGAAATTTATATTGTAAGATAGTACAGCTTATTACAAGCTTTTATTCTGTTTCTCTTATGACTATGTGCTTTCCTCTTTCTCTACGTGAAGCCTCAAGCTGGCTTGGGATATTTTAATACTAAACATTGGTAATGAAAATATATGTTATTTAGTATTGAGCCTGTCCCTTCAATTGATTGACCCTAATGTAGACAATATTTTGACATGATAATATTGCATACCTCCAGGAGACAGCATATATACAACGCAATGTATTAGTGGCATGTTACGTAGCTATATGTAGCTTGTTGTAGCCACAGAGTACAGAGTACGGCCCAACAACACAAGCTAGTGCCAATGATGCCGCGACACGCGCGACGCGCTGCGAGTGCGACACAAAGCTAATGACGTCACAACACCACACGAGGGCAAGCCAAGCACCGTTTGTTAGCTGCTCTGTGGTCTCTGCTCTCTGCTCTGTGTACCACACACCGGCCAGGAAACCCGCAATCAATTTTGAAAACAATTTTATTTTATTGGTCGGTTAGTTTTACGGCCTTTGTTCTTGTTTCACAGTATTCATAATGCCTTGAAGCCGTGGTGGCCTGGTGGTTGAAGCAACTGCCTGTCATCTGATGGGCTCAGGTTCAAACCGCGACCTGTACCTACCAATGAGTTTTTACCAGTGAGTATCAGTGATTAATCACACCATTAGCTTAAAAAAAGAGGTAGAACAATTGGAATCTCCCGTGGGATTTCCCATAAAAATTGTAGCTGCCCGACTGTTACTCCTGGTATTTCTAGCATCTATAGGTTACGGTGACTGTTTAGCAACAAATTGATTGGTTTTACTCAAGCTTAAGGGAATTTGATATTGGATGCGATAATCAGGTAGCAGTCTCTTTGGTACATCGGCTTACATCTAGTGTCCTCAAAAATGTTTAGTTGAATGCATACAGTCAGGGCGATGGTGTTAATGCCTTTAAAGATTTGTATAGTCACATGATATATTGCTGCTGGGTCTGCAGTGATAACGATATACAGTTGTATAGATCCGACTCGTTGTCAGTGTATCCCCTACGGCATGAGTGCCGCACAGTGGCCGACGACGGCCGCATCCTCTGACGCTCGGCCACTGCCCCCACTATGCCGCTCATATGGTAGCCTTGCCTTCAGAGGATGATCATAATTATACGTATTGTTAGTATCTACTGTTTTCATATCATATCCCACCGCTGGGCGTTACTCGTAGCCCACCAATAGTGCAGTCATGGAAGAGTGGCACGTAGCATCGGTGCTACGCGACTTGCTACGCCACGATCGCCAAGTATGACCGATGGTCGTGCAGCACATCCACCCGTATATGACATCTGGAACATTTTACTTTAAGGCTTTGACACTACCTCCTGCAAGTTCAATACGAGTTGGCGCTTCACACAAGGCTGTGATAATTTTGATATCAGCCTCCAAGCATTACAAGAGCCCGGTGCTCGTGACGCTAGTCCGCACAGGACAGTACTCGCACCTCGTCGGAATGTTGGTCGCCATTATAATAACGCAGATTGATTTCGATCACCGCGGGTTCACAAAATAAACGCAACAGTCAGAAAATTTAATTTGCGTTTCAGCCAAATGTCCTATATAAAGTTATTCCATTGTCTGGTTGGTTGTTAAGTAGAATGTGTACTTAGGCACAATGCCGCCAACCGCAATAACTCAAAGCGAACGACTTCATGTTGTATCTTAAACAATTTATTTAGGGCGCCCGCCCTCGTCTCACTCAAATTTAAAATTATCATTTGATTTCGAGGAGCTATTGTTCGCGAAAAATAACAGCGCGGAGATACGCGCAGGAAGACAAATGTTCGCTGGCTTTGTTTGTGGCGAAATATCATAAAAATATAAGACGGTAAAGTGAGGTGATTTATAAACGCCGCCCGCCCGCCGCCGCTCTCAGCCGCCCGCCCGCCGCGCCCGATACCAACCAACTGCACGTATGCTGGGTGACTGCTGCTACTGCATTTGAAAGATATTCCCATAACAGATAAGAGAGGTTAAAGATAATGAGTTGATACCACATAAGTCGGTACATAATATATAAGTTGAACATAAATGGCGGTGTACATGTAGTACATAGAAGGAGTCAATTGCTTTATTATGTGCCCATTTATAAAAGTAAACTTTAATACGACTAACAAAATGTGTCACGTGTGTCACGTGTGTCATGTGTGTCACGTGTGTCATGTGTTATGGCAACTGGTTCAATTATAATTATTATGTGATGCATGTAATGTCACCTCTAGTTGTAGTTACTAGACTTACATAGTTACTAGAAGCAGCATGTTGACAACATTCAATGTTGATGATGATATAGCTGTCACTATACTACACCTGTCACTATACTACAGCTGTCAATATACTAAAGCTGTCGCTATACTACAGCTGTCGCTATACTACAGCTGTCGCTATACTACAGCTGTCGCTATACTACAGCTGTCGCTATACTACAGCTGTCACTATACTACAGCTGTCACTATACTATAGCTGTCGCTATACTACAGCTGTCACTATACTACAGCTGTCAGCGCGGAGTGACCTCGCATGTAGCGTGGGTACGTCATGTCGTGTTATTGTTGAGCGTGTTAGTGTTGTAGAGTCGAGTAACAACACGACGGACACTCCGACACGGCGTAGCAGGGAGGGGGTGCCGCAGCTAGCCGGGCCGGCCGTCGATACACTGACGGCACTACTTACAATAAGTAGTGATATCCTAGTGATAAACTATATATATTTGTATAAATTCTTACATAAATACGACAAAAATTATGCTAAGAGTCAAGTGCTGGCTGTGTAGCGTTGGGCAGAACATTGTATGGCGGAGAGTGAGGTGCAGCGCGTGCAGCCAGGGGAGGACATTACCGGGAAATACGTAAATAATGTGCACCACGTGACAGGCACGTGCCGACACTCCCCCCTCCTGCCCCCGCACCCCGCCCCCCTCGCTCGCCTCACCTGCTCGTTAGCACGCCCCGCCACCCGAGCACTGACATACAACATGTACTAAACAACCTGACGACATTACCGGATAATACTCCTTGAATTTTTTATTTAACAGTAAAAAGTTGTGTGCACTGAATTAAGTCACTGTGCTACTGGCACTGGAATTCCGGAAAATCTTCGACCGACCTCGCTCGACTATTTAAAGTCAGGGGTTTTTTTTACATTAGCGGATAAATGTAGCGAAGCAGCGGTGTATCCCGCGTTGTTGTTATTTGGCAAGAATATGATTAGTACATAAACCAGCTTCTGTACTCGACCGCGCACCGCGCACCGTCCCACTCCGCGATAGTCCCACTCACATTCAGACTCTCGCCCCGACCATAATAATACCTTACCCGATGCTGACCTCCATCTAGCTAGCAACACATTTCAAACACAATCATTTGGAAATATGTGTGTTCAAATAAATATACTTCTCTAGAACACCAATTACTACTTACTTATCTTAGGCTTACGTTAGGCAATGTAGAGTATAGTATTATGTACAGGGTGTTAGTATCGCAGAGCCGGGTTGTATTGATAACAGGTAATTGTCGCCATTAAGAGTCTTGCAAACAGTGCTGGTAATCTTCAGCGCACACGTGTAAGGCACGGGCGATGCTCGGGCACGTACTGAACAACCAGACACACTGCACTTGTTTCACTAAGTGACACTAAGGAGTCATTTCTACTGAAACATACTGGATCGAACCCTAGACCTGACGCTTAGTCCGATCCTCCGGTACTTGTATTGAAGTCTTCATAACAACTAATTACTGTTCGATCCTCGCAGTCCCCGGCAGTGAGGAGCACCAACAGGTTCTGGTGTGACGTCATAACACATCATGGCTGCGCAGTGACGTCACATCCCGCCTGAACACCGCAGCCCCGCACGGGACGGACACTGACTGCGGCGCGGGGCCCACACTCACAATACAATTTATTAACTGTCTATAAAATATTATTAAACCAATAGATGTACCACACAGACAGATCACCGAGCTTCCTATTCTTGTCAGGTGTCTGCTTTTCTAAAACGACGGTTAAATTAAGACAGTCATGAGTGCCTAAACGGAACAAGCAATTTTCGAATACATTAATATACAATCAAATTATTTTTATCATTTTAATTTCTTTGTAAATCAAACTTTATCACTGATCCTGTTCGGATTGAGATGAGTCAGTCAGTTAGTCAGTATTGGGCTGATGTATTGTGCGATAAGATGCATATCAATATTTTTATCACGCAATTAGCCACCAATCCAATTCAAGATAATTTGTATTAATTTAACAATTTATGCATGTAATGATTAATGTACACTCACAATAGATAAAGATATGAGCCTAGCTTGTGCTGAATGGCCCGCTCGGAGCCTCGCTGTCAGTGGGCCGTACCCTAAATTCATTGCGCAAACTGCTGGTGTATTTGTTATCTCCTCAGGAGCGACAGTCGGTTGTATACGGTTTGATACCGTGACCATCTTCAAATTGTACACGTTGTATTGACAACACAATAGTCTGGGCTACCCTTGTACCTTAATACTAGCCTACCAATGTTGTTGTAGTAATGTAGGTCCATGTTTGGTGGTCATCCGACAGGCTCTAGCTAGCTAGGTACAGCTTCAATACAAGTTATGACAATTTTATTTATTTTTAGTTCTTTTCTCCAATCAGTCTTGCATACGGAAAGCCAAGCTGAGAGTTGTGATGTTAAATGGTATTCTATCATCCGGTACTTTGTCCTGGTATCACAATGTGCTATATAATATAGTAGTCATCAGTTATCAGTCGGAACGTGACGCCGTCACGTGACACTCGATACCAACACTGGTATTATCTGATAACAGCACTGTGCACGTACTTGTTGAGCCACATCACATTATACTGCGCATCTGCAGTAATACGCATCTAAACTACTCATTTTATACTCAGCTCACTGCTTTATTCATACACTTCATTTTATTATAGCTTTAGTTTAGTTGACCTAGCGTAGATTCCATCTCATCTGTGTAAACGTCATCTATTTATGTCGTGGTGGCCGTGTGGTTGGTCCTAGCTCAACCCATGTACCGATGAGGTTTTAAACTAGTATATTACTTTTATGCTATTACTAGAATGCTGCTGGTACTGTGAACCCGCACAGCAATAAGGCTGGCAACGCACTAGTGATACTACTGATGTTGCAAGATTTATAGGTTACGGTGTCCGCTTGCCATCAGGCAGGCCGTAGTGGTGGTCACTTTAGAAACAGAAAAGCTAAAAGAAGCTATTAGGCGGTGAGAAATAAATATTACACATACCAGTAATATGTTTTATTATTTCATGAGTACAAGATACATCCACGATGATAAAGTGTGTGTCGTAATTATAGGTGGATGCGGTGATGATCCTCGCTCGCCTAATAGCTGAACCAGCTAGGTAGTAGGTACTACCCGACCTAACCGACGCGAGAGAAGTGTTCGATGTTAACTAATTTGTGTGCGGATAGATGACAATTCATTCGGCCGGATCATCTCCGCGGCACCCCGCTACCCCGTGTGTGTCCTATGTTCAATAGGTGTATAGATATATAACAGATTCTACAGTTATTCAGTTATAATTATATTCTTCAACACAAACTGTTTACGTTTAAATTCAATTACATCCTTCAATACGATGCCAACCCATCGCAGTGTTAAAGCACACGTAAATATAATAATATTTACCACTTACCAGCGTGAACTTTCGCATTATAGCATGAATCCTACCGAATGGCGCGGTATTGATCCATGGACTACCAACAACCAACACCTGCGGTATAAAATCTGGCATGCGCGTGCGCTGCTGCCTGGTACGAGAATATTGTCAAATTGATTATCTGGAAAGTATCCAGAGAATTAGACCTCTGAAGCAGTGCGTAGCTATCATATAATGTTTACAGACAATACGTTGTCCCCGAGCTGCTGTGAACAAGGCCCGCAACTGAGCAAATAATATCAAGTACAGCGCCGCTCTACACACACGATCACATCACCAAGCGTACTGTGTGCTGTGCTGTTTATATTGTAACTAACCGTTGTTAGTAACGAGTCATCACATGCGTCGCGTGTCTATCATCCAGCAGACATGTTTATTATTGCTGATCCGTGCGTTGTTGTGTGACCTGCATGACATGTGACGGTCGACAACGTCATGGTGGGCAACCATTAGTCTACTTCTAGTTCCCTTGTCTTATGGCAACTATGTTTTTTTATATTCCTAAGATGGCAAGCAAGCCTGCGGCCCACCTGATGGTAGCCGGTCTAGCATGTTACCAGCCTTATTGTGGAGTGGACCCACTGTACTAGCAGTACCTATATACTAACTAGTTGTACTGTACTAGCAGTATATAGTATTTTTGTCGTTACTGTGGCCACGAGGTATACTCCAGGAGCTCTCGTGGAACCACAGCTACATGAACTACATCAGAGAAGTTTTATTTGACAGCGCAATCGGATTCTTCCAGGGAAATCTAAGCATCTATATCTCTCTTGAAAACATATTCGAGCCCAGCTTCGCTCTGTTATTATTGTCCCTCCTTATCACATCAAATCCTACACGCTATTAGAAATTCGCTTCTTTGATACAAATATGTATTATGATTGTTAAGGTTCTATCTATGTATCTGCCACCAGCAGTATTCATTAGATAGTACTCGAACACAAATCACGCAGGCACACTGTGCCGCGCTCCACCTGGCCTCTGTATCACAATCCCGACACAGCTGAATGAAATAAAATGCACACTGGACACAAATGCACATACAATCGAAACTTACACTCCCCGTCGCGTCGATCACCTCAATATGAGCTCTGCGAGTTGTGTGATAGAGTTTGAAATGGTTCGATCCACGCCGTAAGTCGATGTCAACTCTCCTCACTTTTATTAGAGCAATTTGTTCGCCTCGCCGCAACTCGTGCCATTTCAATTTTGATATAATTCTTTTATCACACAAGATTTAATTCGAGGTAAAGTTTACTTTACCTCGAATTAAATCTTGTGTGATAAAAGAATTATATCGGGCTTACCTGCCAACTTATTATTATGGTAGGTAATGGTAACGGATGTTAAGTAATCGTATGACCAGCTTATGGTAAGCGTAATCGGTGGTACCACGAGGTGCTGCTAACCTTTTTGTTGAAAGGACTCACTGGGCTAGCAGCATATGGTTTTCGTAACTGCCAGCACAGCGTATCGCCGTGAAGCCGTAGGATCCTCACTCACCGCAGAAACACAACACTACATCAGTATAGTAATACTTGACTGCGATCTTCTGTAAGGTTGGAGTCGGGCGCCCACAATTTACATATTTGAAAAACCCCATTACCTCTCTTATGTGGTGGCAATGTATCCTGTTACCAGACCGCTTAGTCCTGCCGTCCCCAGGGAGTTGACCGTTACTCTTGTCTGTTATCCCTCTCTATCTGTCCCTACTCACTCCACACTCATACATTGTATTTTTCCTCAATTAAGTAATCGTCATCATTGATGGCGTGGCCTTATCACAAGCATTGTTGAGTCACCACTACATATCATATCATATCATATCATATCATATCATATAACCAACAAATCAGTGCTCCGATTGGAGTGAATCGTGTGATAACTGTGCCTTGTATTAGTTTATAATATGGTTAACGCTGCATACGAGTATTATATTGTAAAGCTATATGTTATCAGCTGAGGGACCACAGGTGGGTGTTTGTGATCATTCAAACATTCAACTTATCTTTTAGGCGATAAGTCGGATCAGATCAGATAACCATAACATAAATGCAAGAAATAAAAACAAATTGTGGCTCCTAGACGTAGAGTAAATAAAATATTTATAGGAAACTGTGTTTTTACAATGGCCACAATCTATTACCGAGTTGAATTACGATAAGTTTAAGACTCATGTCAAAAGAGTTTTGATAAATAAAGCCTATTACAAAATTAATGATTATGTAAATGATAAAAATGCTTGGAATATATAGACTCACTCTGCGCAAGTGGCTCCCCGCTCCTGGTAATTGTAATAGTTTAAAATATGTATTTCATGAAAGCAGTGACAAAACCAACTTGGTAGCTTTCATTTTGATATTTGTAAGTTCCTACTAATGTCTAGAAGAAATTTTGTCACAAATTGTTATATCATGATGATGAACATAAAAAAAGGCAGAGCACAAAGTTCCTTGCCGGTTTTTCTCAGGGGGCTTTTTTCCGAACCGGTGGTAATTTAGACCTTTATAAGAGCCTTATACCGAATAAATTATTTTTATAATATTCACACACCGCACGCCGTAGACTAACGAGCACGCAATACCGCATGCAAACAATACTTCTAATAAATTAAGTTCCGTCTGATGAATTAACCATATGAATCACATAAACAACTTTACTTCTGCTTGAATAAACATTTCACATACCTATTTTGTTTTAAACGGGCTTTAGTATGTCATGCTCACTAAACTGCCTTTGCTTGCGGCGGCGTCCGGAAGAGGGGTCGCTCACTTCCCTCCATAATGGTTGAAGAGGGCGATGGCTGCATTCACGTCATACTTGTGAACAGCAGGTGCTGCTTGTGGAGGCTGGTCATCAAGCATTTTTTTGTGAAATAGGTATTCATGCTAAGTTACGAGTATTTGAAATGTAAACTGTATGTAATTCTTTTGGTTTTAAAAGAGTAATTGCTGAGTCCCTTGCCGGATTCTTCTCAGCAAAACCGACCTTCCGAATCCGGTGGTAGATTCTGAAGATTTGATCGTGCTTGTCTGTAAAGTCTAGTCAAATAAAGATCTTTTTGAGTTTGAGTTTAAACACTCACTTCATTGTCCTTCCTGGCTCACGGTGTCAAATACAAACCAAATTATTCTTGGGGTGTCTCCGTTATAATATACCTACCTGTAGATAATCTAGCTACACCTCTTAGCGAAGCATGCAAGCAAGCTCCTTAGCTTGATCATAACGAATGCACTCGTTATTGGGACTTCTGGTATATGAATAGTGAATACATATGACCAACGTTGCAATTAGGGATGATACTATGTACTCCGTCCGAATCACATAAGATTATTGGCCCGCAACGGAAATGAGACTCGCGATATCTAACCCAGGGTCAGGGGTACCCAATATTAGACCAGCGGTGTTCCAGCGTGAAAGAGATTTATACATAATACTACAAAACGTGACGCAAAAAACTCCCGTGTAACGTGTAAAATCTAACACCGCGGTCGAAACCTGACTCAAACTCAATTGAAATTAAAATTTAATTATTCACTGGTTTTTTATTTTATTTCCTAGTCGTTTTACAGACGAGCACAGGGCGTGCGAAAAATGTCTGATAACTTCTAATGAATATTAGTTGCTCATAGCCCAGAAAGCTTATCTACATCGGTGATAATGTAATTTTTTTGATGATTAATTACATTATTATCGATAAATCTGTGTTAAATTAGTTTCACAATGTAACTGTCAGTATCGCAGTGCCGGATCCAGCGCGGTATTAATAGCGCGGGCCGGGTGCAGCGCGGCAGTCCCTTCGGCGCGGCGCGGCTCGGGAACATGCTCGTCCTGATCCTGGCGCTCGCGGCGCTCGTGGCGCTCTACTGCTACGGCACCAAGAACCATCAATACTGGAAGGTGCGCGGTGTAACGCATATCAAACCCATCCCGATGTTCGGCACTGAGGCTAAAAGATTCTGTCTGCAGCAGAGCATGACTGAAATGGCAGCCGATGTTTACTGGAAATTTCCAAACGAGCGTTTTGTCGGCTGCTACCGTTGCAGTGTGCCCGAACTCGTAATTCGTGACCCCGAGCTGATAAAAAATATCATAGTCACAGACTTCCCTTTCTTCTCTTCCCGCGGCCTTATCCTACAGCGCAAGGAGCCCTTGCTTCGAAATCTGTTCTTCGCGGACGGGGACCTGTGGCGCCTGCTGCGGCAGCGCATGACGCCTGCGTTCACGAGCGGCAAGCTGCGTGCGATGTTCCCGCTGATCGCGGAGCGCGCCGAGCGGCTGCAGGCGCGCGCGCTCGCCGCCGCCCCGCGCTCGCTCGACGCGCGCGACCTCATGGCGCGCTACACCACCGACTTCATCGGCGCCTGCGGCTTCGGACTCGACGCCGACTCACTCAATGACGAACACTCGCCCTTCAGACAACTAGGGGCAAAGATTTTTAACATTACCTACATCCGTGCCATAACATCGATGTGCATATCTTTGTTTCCTACTATCTTTAGTAATAGCAAATTTCTCGGTCAAGAATTAGAAGACGATATAGTGGGTCTTGTTCATCAAATCCAGAAACAGCGACAATACAAGCCGTCCGGTCGTAATGACTTCATAGACTTTCTAATGGAGTGGCAACAGAGGGGGAAGATCCTTGTAGAGTCACTGGAGAAGGTAGGGTTGGACGGCACGCCCGAGAAGGTGGAGTTGGAGATGGATGATATGCTGGTGGCCGCGCAGGCGTTCATTTTCTTCGCAGCGGGCTTCGAGACCTCCTCGTCCGCGACCAGCTTCACGCTGCATCAGCTCGCCTTCCATCCGGAGGTGCAGCGCAAGGTTCACGAGGAGATCGACCGCGTGTTGGCCATGCACGGTAACAAGATCTCCTATGACGCGATCAAAGAAATGACATACCTAGAGTGGGCACTATTAGAAGGTCTCCGCATTTTCCCTTCATCTGGATTCTTAGCTCGGAAATGTGTGCGGCGCTACACGCTGCCCGGCACTGACGTCACCATCGACCCTGGCGTGCGCGTCACCGTGCCGCTGCAGGCCATACAGAACGACCCCGAGTACTGGGGGGATCCTGAACAATTTAGACCGGAGCGGTTCTCGTCTGAAGAGTCCATTAAGAGGCATAAATTTGTATTTCTACCTTTCGGAGATGGACCACGATCTTGCATTGGTAAGTAGGCTAGCATTATCAGCTCGTTGTACTTATTGTAGGGTTCCGTGAAATTAATATGAAATACCCGGGTCTATGGTCTCTTTCAGCTGTAAAATAATCAAACCTGTAAGTCAATATGGAGAAAAGATATGAACGTTTATGTCGCAAATTTCACAAGGGAATCAGAACCTTAGGGTACTTCCCGTTCGGTTGACCTAGAATCATGAAATTTGGCAAGTAGCAGAGTCTTACAGCACAAGTCAAGGAAAATATCTGAAAACCGTAAATATGTAGTTTTTTTATCCGAATTTACTAAAAAATATTCCTGAATCGCGCTGTAGAGAGACCGACGAATTTGAAGTTTTGAAGTCCCTGACCTGACATTTGAAGTTCGCCTACTTTTAATCTTACCTACAAGTGTGTACGGACCCCTCGGTGCGCGAGTCCGACTCGCACTTGGTTTTAGTTTACTTACTGTTTACTGAACCCTATTGATTTTCGCTTTATCTAGAGTAGCACTCGTGCGCTGCTAAGTATTTAGTTATAGTAGTGGGTATAATATCCCTCTAACAGCGTAGCAGTTCCTATTGAGTTTAGGCGCACTCTCTTATCAGCAATACCTAATACAGAAATGTGTGCTTGTATCGGTTATAAGGTATCACGAACTTCCTTGCGAATAAGACTTTGTTAGACTAATAATTTGCGTTGCAGGTGGTCGTATGGGGCTGATGCAGTCGAAAGCGGGGCTGGCGGCGCTGCTGTCGCAGTTCACGGTGTCCCCGACGCCGGAGACCCCGCGGCACCTGCGGGTCGACCCTCGCTCCACCATCGTGCAGAACGTCATCGGAGGTATACCGCTGTACTTTCAACCAAGGCAGGTTGAGCCACAGACAAATTTAAAATAACCACAGAAGGCATATCCACTGATGACCCAAGCAAACTACAGTGGCGGACACTAAAAGGGAAGGCACTTTTTATCAAGCCGCCAGCGAGCACAGGAGTCGTATACAAAAACATTGTAGTTCGTGCGATATAATGTGATACATTCAAGAATTACTCAATCGTATTAAGTTAATTATTATCTTATGTAAATAACATAGCTTTTATTTATAATTTTATTTTAATCTTATTTATTTTACTTAAGCAATGTGAAAATAAATGACTTTAAAATCAAACAATATCAATAATAAAAGAAAGTCCCAATCAGAAGGTCCGACCAACATTAAATGTAACATTGACTGGACCTTAGTCAACCATACGTTTGCTTCGCACTTTATTAATGAAATCATTGATGCACAATGTGTTGACGTCACTTGGTTCAATGTTCACGTGCGTCAACACGGGCACTGAGATAAAAAAATAAGAAGAAGGAATGTACCTCCACCTTACAGAAGACAGCAGTGAAATAATACTACTTTGATGTAGTGTTGTGTTTCTGCGTTAAGTAAGATTGCCAGTGCTACACGAGGATACGCTGCTCTGATAGTAATGCTGCTAGCACAATGAGTCCTCATCAACAACGTGGTTGGCAACTCGTTAGTGATACCCCTGGTATTGCTAGCGGCTATAGGTGACTGTTTACCATCAGATTGACAGTATACTTGTGCCACCTAAGTGGTATAAAAAATCTTGTAATCGCTTATTATAATATAAGTAATACACATAAGAGGAAGCAACAAGATGTTTGAATGCTAATAACACTAGTCTATTCTGATTTGGTATTTTGTTCAAGCGACGAATACCTAATACTTCTAATACATCATGTTTAAAACAATATATTAATTGCAGCGGGTTCTCAAATCGAAGATTGTTGAAGTAATGTCCATAGCTCAGGTAACTGCTTGCCAACTATACAGACACACAAAACGATGGTGCGATGTAAGTGACGTGTTGCGAGATCTCTCGATAAGAAAAGTACGCCACAAGTATGAGTGTGAACATCGTCCGACAATTTAGTCAAATAAAAAAATACATTATTGTCTGCTGTAAATAATTTAGCATGCCTCGATAACGATGGAACCAACTTGCATGCGATTTTCAACGTTCATAAATAGACGGTCAGATTGTTCTCCCGCTAAATAAAAAGGAAGGGATTTAATAAAAATCCGAATTTGTATTAAATATTCAAAGAATATTTGGAAAGTCAATAAACTAATTTTTTTATCTGCAAAATTGAATGAATTTTCTTTATTATGCAAAAAGTTTTTAGAACTGTTAAGTTAATACAACTGTTGCTTTTATTACTTAAAATCTTTGTCTAAAACAAACAATGAAATTTTATTAAATCTCATCTGGTACCCTTTTATGGAACATGAGCGGCAGCCCCCCCTGGATGCTCTGCACGATGTTCGCCTTGGGGTCGACCCTCGGCTGGCGCAGCGTGTGGGGCGCCGGCTCCACCCGGCAGCGCGCCAGCACGGCCGCCAGCCCCGCCAGCGACTGCATCAGCCCCAGCCGCGCGCCTGACACACAACAACACACACTACACGCCTGCCTCCCCACCACACCACCGCCCTCCTACTGCACACTACTCACCGATGCAAGCGCGGGGCCCGTCGCCGAAGGGCAGGTACACGTACTTGTTGCTGGCGTCGAGCTGCGAGGGGTGGAAGCGCTCCGGGCGGAACTGCGAGGGCTCCGGGAAGTACTGCGGGTCGTTGTGCAGCGCCTGCAGCGGGATCACCACGCCCACGCCCGGGTCTATCTCCACACCCACCTCCGGGAGCGTGTACTTGCGCGCGCACTCGCGGATTAGAAATCCTGCCGTCGG
Source organism: Falcaria lacertinaria (assembly GCA_951449985.1). Lineage (NCBI taxonomy): Eukaryota > Metazoa > Arthropoda > Insecta > Lepidoptera > Drepanidae > Falcaria > Falcaria lacertinaria. The sequence goes on from OX602124.1 coordinate 9,698,114, forward strand.
GAACATTCTCATGGCCTCTTTGAACGTCCATTCCAAGTACGTCATTTCTTTAATTGCATCGTAAGTGAACTTGTTACCGTGCTTGGCCAACACGCGGTCGATCTCCTCGTGAACCTTGCGCTGCACCTCCGGGTGGAAGGCGAGCTGATGCAGCGTGAAGCTGGTCGCGGACGAGGAGGTCTCGAAGCCCGCCGCGAAGAACACGAACACTTGTGCACCAATTAGTTCTTCCGTCATCTCAAGCGACACTTCTTCGGGTGTGCCATCTAACTTTTTCTTCTCGATCGATTCGCCGATCATCTTTCCTTTTTTCTGGCACTCTAGTAGTAGATCGATGAAATCGTTTCTGCTCGAAGGGTCATAATTTCTTTTTTTTAATATTTGTCTTACCAACTCATATAAATCTGCCTCCATCTTAGCAAAATATTTCCAGTTCCTAAACGTTTCGGGAAATATTTCTTTTAGAATGGCTACCACGACATCTTTGAACGAAATTTTCAAAATCTTATCTCCAAGTTGTTTGAAGGGTGAATGTTCGTCATTGAGTGAGTCGGCGTCGAGTCCGAAGCCGCAGGCGCCGATGAAGTCGGTGGTGTAGCGCGCCATGAGGTCGCGCGCGTCGAGCGAGCGCGGGGCGGCGGCGAGCGCGCGCGCCTGCATCCGCTCGGCGCGCTCCGCGATCAGCGGAAACATCGCGCGCAGCTTGCCGCTCGTGAACGCAGGCGTCATGCGCTGCCGCAGCAGGCGCCACAGGTCCCCGTCCGCAAAGAACACATTGCGAAGAAGGGGCTCTATCACAGTCTTGCTCGGATTCAGTCCGCGCGGGTAGAAGTAAGAAAAGTCCGTGATGAGAATGCGCCGCACTATCATCGGGTCTCTGATAACCAGTACGGGCTGGCTCGCCCTGAAGAAACCGACTACTTTCTCCTCTGGGTATTTCTGGTAAACGTCGACCAGCACTTGAGTAAAACTCTTTTGCGCGAAATTATTGCGAATATTCGTGCCGAAGAGTGGTACAGGTTTGTCGTGTTTGACAGCCCGGTGCTGCCAGTAGCGGAAGGTCCTCGTAAGGTAGAAGTAGAGCGCCACCACGGCGGCCAACATTCCGCAGGTGATCATGGTGATGTTTGAGAATTTTTCTTGAGCTCCGAAGGCACAGCGATGAAATTATCAGCGCATGCAAAAGAACCTATCTCATCAACGTCGTGTGCTACAATACGTCGTCACTCCTTTAGCGAATATAATGATTGTTTAATGCATTCAGCTGTACATAATATGAAAGTTGTTGTGTAGTGTCAATATTTAAATAGAAAAGCGAAGGTGACCTAGTCTACTAATGTCACCTTTTAATGATTATCTATACTTACGATAAAACTGTAACAGGTCTAATTCTGTACATTGAAGATATTTAGCAAAAATTTTTGGAGGGCACTATATACGTTACTGAACCTAAAAATGTATTTTATTAAATATTGGTATAAATGCCTGTCTGTTTCTTGGCCGCGCATCACGCCGAAACAACTGAACGGATTCAAACGAAACTTGGCACAATATGAGTTGATACTACGAGGTATAACATAGGATACTTTTTATTCCGAAATTCAGCAGGAGTCCCCTGGGATTGGGGATAAAAGTCAAAATTTGTACTTGGCTGTAAATCCGAAATAGCTGAACCAATTTGAAGGGGACTTTCACTGGCAGATATCTGATTTTACTGGTCGTAACTTCAGTAACTTTTATATTGGACAAATAACTAGGGTTCCACGCTTCAAATAAAAACCCATGAAATTTTGAACAAAATCTGAACGACAGGACTGATATGAACAAACCTTTCACTGGCATATAGCTAATTTTACTGGACGTAGCATAGGCTACATTTATTATGGAAAAATAATTAGGTTTCCGCACAACAAATATTTATGTGTCGCGGGACCCATTAGTTTACTAGCAGGTAACTGACGCTATAAGGTTGCAAGTCGGGCTTAGTTTATTTTGGAAACAATTTAGGGTACCGTGCGACAAATATAATACCCATGAAGTTGTGATCAAATCGAAAAGGTGGGACCAATTTGAATAGAACTTTCACTAGCAGGTAGATGATGCCTTAATTCGTAACTTAAGCTTAATGTATTTAGAAAAATAATGAAGGGTTCCGCGCAACATACAAAACCCATGAAATCGTGAACTAAATCTGAATGGTTGAACTTTCACTGGTAGTTGTCTGATGCTAAAAGTCGTAAAATATGCTACTTTTATTTTGGAAAAAAAAATGGGTTTCGCGCTACAAAAAAAAGCACATAAAATTGTGAACAAAATTGGAACGGTTGGACCGATATGAACGGAACTTTCACTGGCAGACAACTGATGCTATAAGGCGGCACTTTATTAGGTTACTTTTAGTTTGTAAAAGTAATTAGGGTTCCGCAGAAAACATGGAATCGTAGAAAAAAAAACATTACACGCGTACGAAGTCGCGGGCACATCTAGTTAAGCTCTTATTCAGTCCAATTTAACGATATTGATAGGAAGATAATACACTGGGCCGCTAAGAAAAAGGTTCGGGTAGAAAATTTTCAATATCTTCAAAAGTACCTGACTTAGTTATATGAAATAAATACTAGATTAAAGAATATTTTAATGTGCTTACATGCAAATAAAACAAAATACTCGCTGGACCGGATGATATAACAAATGAACATATCAAATATGCCAAGACGCTTCTGTTGACGCCACTCACATACTTATTTAGTAAAATACTTAAAGAAAAACGCGTGTCGGAAAATGAGACCAAATCAGAGATAATGTTACTCTACAAAAGGCAACCCAGCCGACATTGGAGACTATCGACCAATAAGCCCTATTTCATGTCTCTACGAACTGTTCGTTTAGTGTGTTTTAAATAGAATTTCATCTGATATCGATAATTACCAACCCAAGGAACAAGCTGGGTTCAAGAAAAGCTTCAGCACGGACCACATTCAGGTAATCGAACAAGTAATTGAAAAATATTCAGAATTCCGCATACCACTGTATCTAGCCTTCTTAGAGTACAAAAAAGCTTTCGACTCCATCACACAATAGCATTTGGAAAGCACTAACAAACGAAAATATTCATATCAAAAACATAAATTTAATTTCGCAAAACACATTCGTGGTTGGATGCCAGATGATAATGTCGGCATGCTTGGAGTATTGTGAGTTGAGTGTATAACTGTGGTTTGATTGTTAATAAGTATGATTGGCTTGAAGCCGTTCTAATTAATAAAAAGAAAAACGTTCTGTAGTTTATCTATAGTCACAGCACCAGTAGTCGGATAGCAAAAACAGGTGACAGCATACGCATAAACAGAGTGGTAAGGCAACGCGACCCAATATCGCCAAAGCTGTTCATATCGGTTCTACAGGATATTATGAAAGACTTACCTTGCTCAAGGCAAGGAATAAACGTTAATGGAAAATTCTTGAGTCATTTGACGTTTGCAGACGACATCGTCCTGCTATCAGAAAATCCCCTTAAACTAAATGTGATAAACGAACTACAGATGGCAAGTAAATATGCAGGGCTAGAGATGAACCTAGAGAAGACCAAAGTCATAAAAATGACAAAACTGAATGAGGATGGGCCTCATGAACAATGACCCACTTTAATATGTTCAAGAGAATGTCTATCTAGGAAAACAGATATAATTCAAGACAAACAGAAATATAGAAGAAAAAAAACATAAGTTTAGCAATTACATGGAAAAAGTATTGGACTCACATATAAATATTAAAATCGGGAGCTGTCCCTAGAAAAACAAAGAAGGTAGTAATTGATTCGGCAATAATACCATGCCTTACTTATGGCTGCCAAATCTGGTCTTCGACAAAAGATTCAAAACCAAACTTCAATCTACCCAGAGAGCAATGGCTCTCCATTGCTCTCCTCCTCTGAGTTGTTTAGGCATCAAACGAAGAGACAAGGTAGGAAGCTTAAACTTTCGAAAAAACTAACATAATAGACGCTGTACTCTTTGCACTAAGATTGAAGTAGAAATGGGCAGGCCACGCAACAAGATATGCGGATGATAGATGGACAGGAAACATAACAAAATGGAAGGTACCACCAGGTTCTAGAGGCAGAGGCAGACCATACACAAGATGGCAAGACAATTTAAGTGCAATTGCAGGCAATAATTGGCTTGAAATTGCTAAAGACCGACATACTTGGCACTCTTTGGAGAGGGCTTATACCCGAGAGGGGCCCATTCAGCAAAGAAACAACATAACGAACAATAACCAAAAATACTTAAAATCACAATAATTGTTTTAAATTAAATTAAAATGTTTAAAATTAAAAAAAACATAGATATAATATTATAAACAAAACATCAAAACTAGAAAGCCACCGATAACGAGGCGCAAGCCCAAGCTACCGGTAGTTAGGGTTACAGACTGAGGAACCTCCTGACAATGCGTGCCGTGTCTAGGAGTACTGCCTTCCGTATCCGACCCTTGACCCAACCATCGAGCTAGTTATTATTATTATTATTGTAATGTCTTATTACAGCACCACATTGGTAAACCTTCGATAGAACATGAGCGGCAGCCCCCCCTGGATGCTCTGCACGATGTTCGCCTTGGGGTCGACCCTCGGCTGGCGCAGCGTGTGGGGCGCCGGCTCCACCCGGCAGCGCGCCAGCACGGCCGCCAGCCCCGCCAGCGACTGCATCAGCCCCAGCCGCGCGCCTGACACACAACAACACACACTACACGCCTGCCTCCCCACCACACCACCGCCCTCCTACTGCACACTACTCACCGATGCAAGCGCGGGGCCCGTCGCCGAAGGGCAGGTACACGTACTTGTTGCTGGCGTCGAGCTGCGAGGGGTGGAAGCGCTCCGGGCGGAACTGCGAGGGCTCCGGGAAGTACTGCGGGTCGTTGTGCAGCGCCTGCAGCGGGATCACCACGCCCACGCCCGGGTCTATCTCCACGCCCACCTCCGGGATCGTGTACTTACGCACACACTTCCTAAGTAGGTATCCAAGGGATGGAAACATTCTTAGACCCTCCTTGAAAGTCCACTTCAAGTACGTCATATCATTGATCGCGTCATAGGAGATCTTGTTACCGTGCTTGGCCAACACGCGGTCGATCTCCTCGTGAACCTTGCGCTGCACCTCCGGGTGGAAGGCTAGCTGATGCAGCGTGAAGCTGGTCGCGGACGAGGAGGTCTCGAAACCCGCCGAGAAAAACATAAATACTTGGGCGATCAATACTTCATCCGTCATCTCTAAAGTCGCCATAACCGGGCTTCCATCCAACTGTGTCTTTTCTATTGACTCCCCGATCATCTTACCTTTCTTCTTACACTCTAAAAGTAGATCGATAAAATCATTTCTGGATGAAGGTTCGTAATTTCGCTGTTCTAAAATATGTTTTACAAGATAGTACATTTCGGTCTCCAACTTACTTAAATGCTTCCAATGCTTAAATATTTTGGGGCACGTACTTTTCAAAACTTGTGTGATAGCGTCCTGTAATCGAACAGTAAAAATCTTCGCCCCTAGTTGTCTGAAGGGTGAGTTCTCGTTATTGAGTGAGTCGGCGTCGAGTCCGAAGCCGCAGGCGCCGATGAAGTCGGTGGTGTAGCGCGCCATGAGGTCGCGCGCGTCGAGCGAGCGCGGGGCGGCGGCGAGCGCGCGCGCCTGCAGCCGCTCGGCGCGCTCCGCGATCAGCGGGAACATCGCGCGCAGCTTGCCGCTCGTGAACGCAGGCGTCATGCGCTGCCGCAGCAGGCGCCACAGGTCCCCGTCCGCGAAGAACACATTGCGAAGAAGGGGCTCGTCATGTGAGTTCAGCCCACGAGGATGGAAATAATAAAAGTCCGTGATGAGTATGCGCTTCACTATCGCTGGGTCTCTGATCACCAGTCCGGGCCGGCTCGAACGAAAGAAGCCGACGACTTTCTCATTTGGATATTTCCAGTAAGTAATCGTAGCCTTTTGCGTAAAGCTCTTTAACAGGAAGTAGCACACCATTTCGGTACCGAAGAATGGCAGGGGTCGGTCGTGTTTGACGGCCCGGCGCCGCCAGTAGCGGAAGGTCCTGGTCAGGTACAGGTAGACCGCCAGCGCGGCGGCGAGCAGCAGGCCGCCGAGCATGGTGACGTCAGCTGACAACTAGGCTCTGCCAAAGTGTCTATATCGTGCACTAATCTGCCTGTGTAATACATTCAGCTACTATACACTTCATACATATACCTAACATAAAATATGAATGTTTGAGTTAACGTAATTAATTATTGTTATAGCCATTCGTGATAGAAATTGACACATAAAAATATAACTCGTTCTATTGCCTGCCACTTTGTCTGCCACTATAATAAAATTATTATTTAAAATAGACCTTGGCTATTAATATTGACAGACACTCTGCATCCCTAGGCCAATATTCATTAAAAGCGTACAGTTTGTCTCGCTGTTTGCGTTTTGGTCTGCTGTAAGGACGCGGCGACGCCGACTGATAGAATATGGTGATTGGTGATGGTTGCCAACAGTGGACCAGTAGTATCTGACAGTGCCAATAAGCTGGCTGGCAGCATTGCCCCGCTGTATGGCAATGTTGACCCTTTGCGCAAAATATGTTCCAGCCTTCTTGTCACCGGAGGCCTCAATCAATCGTCGCGAGACCTCCTTGAACAGTAGATGAGCCTCTGGACCCCATGGCCCCAGGCAAATTAAATAAATAAATAGAGGCTGCGGAATTCTTAGTATTAAACTAAATGTGTTATAAATGTTGTATTAAATCGCACAGACCTCTTGACTGACGGATATTAGTAACATGTATTCAATTGAAAGATTCACCATAATAATACACCTCTACGGTACACGAAACAGCTATAAAACAGCAATAACAATGACTTATAAAAACTTAAATATGGCAGTTCAGTAGTCTATATCCACAATCAACAGAAAGATAACTCGATCTAATTATCTAATATATAAGATTCTCGTGTCACAGTTTTCGTTGCCATACTCCTCCGAAACGGCTTGACCGATTTTGATGAAATTTTTTGTGCTTATCCGGTATCTATGAGAATCGGCCAACATTTATTTTTCATCCCCCTAAATGTTAGGGGTAGTCCACACCTAAAATTTATTTTTTATTTTTTAGACCGATTTCAAAAAAATTTTCACTGTTAGAAAGCTACATCATCACTGAGTAACATAGGCTATATATTATACTAGCTTCCCGCCCCGGCTTCACTCGGGTAGACAAAATATTTGATATAAAAGTCTACCCGTGCGAAGCCGGGGCGGGCCGCTAGTAATGATATAATATTACAAAGACCGCTGTGAGATCCTTCGAGCATCGTGCGCTGGTTAATGGATGAAAAGTATTTTATCCAAGTAATTTAAAATTAAATCAAATTAATTAAATCAAATTAAATGTATTGCAAATGGGTTGCCTAAAAAATTCAGTCTACAATTTGATTAATTATCAATTTAAAAATGTATATTTTTTTAACCAATCTGGTTTTGTTAATAGAAAATTCCATATCAATCATAAATCGAAAGTAGAAAGCCTATAGAATATGCAAACGTAAGGTTGTCTATGTTTTCCCCGTCACAACTCTTTGGTAGGCAGGTATATCAGGTAGATCGATACTAGAAGTGACTTGCACTGGTCTGGTAAATGAATTAAAGTTTACTTAAAATAAAAATTATTTCATTTTTCAAAAATCAGTCCAGGAATAAAGTTGACGATTTTTAAAAAGTGAAATATTTCTGCGAGTGAACACGTGCGACAGAGAGGTCCCAGTGAACCATGCGATAGAGGAGGGCACAGCATTAGTTCATCCAATGAATGAAAGATAAAGAGAGAATAAAATAATTATTAAAAATATACCTTGAGTTGATTGAGAGTATTATTGCTCTCAATCTACTCAAAGTACGCTCATCGCATATCTGAGTGCATGAAATGTTGAAATAGAGAAATATACATTTAATTACGACAAGTAATTTTCAAGCTAACTTTAGGTTTATAAAGAGGCGAATAAATCGGGAAGCTAGCACATTTGAAGTATGCCAAGTAATGTCAATATTGGCAATGGCTACTAATGAGTAAACAGTCTCTAGATCGAGTGAAGAATTCGCTGTTTTCGCCTTTCATTCATAAGTATTTAGATTTAGGACCTTACCCAAAGCATCGGCCTACTCTGCAGATATATGGCCAGTTAGTGATAAGAATGACGGAGGATAGTGGAGAGTACCCGACAAGGTTCTAATCATAACCTACTTACACAGAGTATACTTCTGATACTTATAAAGGCTATGGAAACATTCCCAAATTGTACACCTTGCTCTGCTCGTTCCTTTAAAACATCCTCAAGCTAAATGCTCAAAAAGTGCTGTGTGTTTGGTCAATTATTGCTGAGCAAGTTTGGTCTCCATTCCATTTAATGGCGGTGGCAACAGTCATGACGCCCGCCAATATCGCCGATGTTTATTTATTTATTGCACATTTTTGTTACCTGGTTAGGTCACAGCAATGTAGAGAGGCAGTATCTTACTTACGTAATAATAAATATTCTATCTATTATTATAATTATACATATATTAATTTTTAACTTAAGGAATAAAAATTGGTAAGTATATCACAGTTACTTATATGTATGTATATAATTATGTATGTATGTGTGTGGACGGTGTTTTATTTATGTTTGTCATTTATACATTCTTGTAAAGAGTAGTAGCATTTCTTATGTAATAAATCTTTTATTAGCTTTTTATATTTTATGGTATTATATTCTTGTCTTATAGTTTCGGGCATTTTATTGTATATTTTTGTTACCATTATGAAGGGGCTGGTTGAATGTAGTGTTAGTCGGGAAGTGGGCAGCTTTCATTTATATTTATATCGTAATGTGTATTTAGTCGGTACATCTTTACATTTGGTAAAGAAATGTGTGTGTTTTCTTACAAATTGGCGGACTTCTTAAATGTATATATGCTTGGTAAAGTGAGGATATTGTGTTTTTTAAATATGGGCCTACAACTATCTGTATTTTTAATATTGGCTATAACACGAATGAGTCTTTTTTGGAGGGTGAACAATGATGGCGCGTCTGTACTGTTTCCCCATAGTAAAATACCATACATGAGCCATGTTGTACAATAGTGATTGCTTTTACCTAGTAGGCAATGGTTATGGGTTACTATGTTTTCAAATACAAATAGAGATAAAGTTGATTTCAATAAGTGACTTTCTGGGTGTATCAGGGCATTTAATGGCAGTATTTTGACATGCTGAGCTTACCACGCTTACGCTACACTACACTACCTAATTTCATGCGGACAAAGTCGCGGGCGAAAGCTAGTTATAAATAGTACTTTTATATTATACCCTGTCGCTTAGTGCCATCTATACTTATAATAAAACTGTAACAGCTCCATTTCTGTACATTGAAAATATTTAGATTTTTTTGGCACACTATCTTGTCGGTGGAGCAATCGTCAGGCTGTTCTATCGTTACCATCTCTTTGAACTCCTGGTACGACATAACGTTAGCCTTCGTCTTTATCTGTTGCAGGTAACTTATCCTTGGCCTTCCTCTGCCACGCTTTCCTTCGATCTTTCCCTCTATGATATTTCGTATAAATGCGTCGTGGCATGTCGTAGCAAACTCTATATTCGATATTGAATCCAAAACTGTTTTCTTTTTTTCTGTATGTTTGTCTGTTTCTTGGCCGCGCGTCACGCCGCAAACACCGAATGAATTCAAATGGAACTTGGTACAATTTGTGTTCATACTACGGTAAAACATAGGTTATGTTTCTCCCGAAATTCAGCACAGCTCCCTTGGGAAAGGGAAATGTGCTGAATTTCGGATTTGAGCGAGAATTTCACAGACAGATAGCTGATTTTACTGGTCGTAACTCTCTATGACGTCACAGAAATAACACTACAACACACGTTGATCTATTGAGACATGGGTTCTCTACTCATTGCAGTATTTTATCTACTTTGAGGGATGGGGACTAGTCGAACAATGGGTGATATTTTCTTGTAAGGAAATGTTCTATTTTAAGAAATAAGAAAAAACTGAATACCTGCGTGTATTATCAGAAGCACTATTATGCAACGAGTATAATAAAAAAATTATATTAAATTAAAGGGCTGTATTCTTGGGTCAATAACTTTTAAAACCAACTTTATGATATTTTCTTACCTATAACATAACGTTACTGGTTCTTTAGACAAATAATCTCTATGTAACATAGTTCCAAGCTTCCCCATATTGACTATGTACCGGGCATGGTTTCTCATTAGGAACAGTTCAGTTATAGCACCGCGTCGGTCGTCCTCCTGCGGAACATGAGCGGCAGCCCCCCCAGGATGCTCTGCACGATATCTGCTCGGGGGTCGACCCTCGGCTGGCGCAGCGTGTGGGGCGCCGGCTCCACCCGGCAGCGCGCCAGCACGGCCGCCAGCCCCGCCAGCGACTGCATCAGCCCCAGCCGCGCGCCTGACACACAACAACACACACTACACGCCTGCCTCCCCACCACACCACCGCCCTCCTACTGCACACTACTCACCGATGCAAGCGCGGGGCCCGTCGCCGAAGGGCAGGTACACGTACTTGTTGCTGGCGTCGAGCTGCGAGGGGTGGAAGCGCTCCGGGCGGAACTGCGAGGGCTCCGGGAAGTACTGCGGGTCGTTGTGCAGCGCCTGCAGCGGGATCACCACGCCCACGCCCGGGTCTATCTCCACGCCCACCTCCGGGATCGTGTACTTGCGCGCGCACTCGCGGATTAGAAATCCTAGCGATGGAAACATTCTCATGGCCTCTTTGAACGTCGATTCCAAGTACGTCATTTCTTTAATTGCATCGTAGGTGAACTTGTTACCGTGCTTGGCCAACACGCGGTCGATCTCCTCGTGAACCTTGCGCTGCACCTCCGGGTGGAAGGCAAGCTGATGCAGCGTGAAGCTGGTCGCGGACGAGGAAGTCTCGAAGCCCGCCGCGAAGAACACGAACACTTGTGCACCAATCAGCTCTTCCGTCATCTCAAGCGACACTTCTTCGGGTGTGCCATCTAACTTTTTCTTCTCGATTGATTCGCCGATCATCTTTCCTTTTTTCTGGCACTCTAGAAGTAGATCGATGAAATCGTTTCTGCTCGAGGGCTCATAATTTCTTTGTTTCAATATTTGTCTTACCAAGTCGTATAAATCTTTCTCAGCCCTAGTTAAATATTTCCAGTTCCTAAACGTTTCGGGAAATATTTCTTTTAGAATGGCTACCACGGCATCCTTAAACTGAATTTTAAAAATCTTTGCCCCTAGTTGTCTGAAGGGCGAGTGTTCGTCATTGAGTGAGTCGGCGTCGAGTCCGAAGCCGCAGGCGCCGATGAAGTCGGTGGTGTAGCGCGCCATGAGGTCGCGCGCGTCGAGCGAGCGCGGGGCGGCGGCGAGCGCGCGCGCCTGCAGCCGCTCGGCGCGCTCCGCGATCAGCGGGAACATCGCGCGCAGCTTGCCGCTCGTGAACGCAGGCGTCATGCGCTGCCGCAGCAGGCGCCACAGGTCCCCGTCCGCGAAGAACAGGTTTCGAAGCAGGGGCTCTATCACAGTCTTGCTCGGGTTCAGCCCGCGCGGGTAGAAGTAACTGAAGTCCGAAACTATTATTCTTTTTACTATATCCGGATCTCGGATTACCAGTTCAGGTCGGCTCGACCGAAAAAATCCGACGACCTTCTCGTTTGGATATTTCCAGTAAACATCCACCGCGACCTGTGTTACACTCTTTTGTAACAAATAGCCCTGGAGGTTGGTGCCGAACAATGGTAGGGGTCGGTCGTGTTTGACGGCCCGGCGCCGCCAGTAGCGGAAGGTCCTGGTCAGGTACAGGTAGCCCGCCAGCGCGGCGGCGAGCAGCAGGCCGCCGAGCATGGTGACGTCACCGCCGACGAGCGCGCAGCGACGCTCCCCGCTCACTACTGACTACTGCCCTTTGTGTCACTTGTTCAATCATTAATAAACAAGCGGGAGCAAATTGCACGCTTCCACCACAGACGCGAGAGATAACGGAACTGATGTAGGTAGTCGCCTACTATCGCACTAGAATACTCGGCTGATAATATTTATACCATACATCTTCGTTGATCATTGTATACATACAAGTAACATGAGTGATTTGCATGAGGAGAGCTGAGGATCGAGCTTAGTGGCGCGCCATGGGAGAGACGCCAAGGTTTATAACCGGCATCCATTTATCTCGTAACGAAGTATCACATGGCTATCTTGAAATAAAATTAACAGTTCCTTATTATCAAAAATGTTTTTGAAAAGCCGTGGTGGCCTTGTGGTTGAAGCAACAGGCCTGTCATCTGGTGGGCCCAGGTTCGAGTCCCGGCCTGTACCAATGAGTTTTTTTAAGCTTAAGTACAGTGATTAATCACACCATGAGCTTTTAAAAAGAGAGGTAGGGTGATTTGGGATTTCCCGTGGGTTATCCCATTTAAATTGGAGCCGCCCGACTGGGGACTGTACCTCCGCCTTACAGAAGACCGCAGTGAAATAACACTACTTGATGTAGTGTTGTGTTTCTGCGGTAAGTAAGGTTGCCAGAGCTCCACGAGGATACGCTGAGCTAGTAGTATTGCTGCTAGCACAGTGAGTCCTCATCAACATGGTCCTCAGCACCCCGTAGTGATACCCCTGGTATTGCTAGCGGCTATAGGCTACGGTGACTGCTTACCATCAGGTGGGCCGTATGCTTGTGTACCACCTAAGTGGTATAAAAAAAAATGTTATTATTTCTACATATTATTTAAGAATCGAAATGGATAAAATTGATATCAATTTATGTGAGCTCAAATCATCAAGTGAGGTACATCATTGTCTGTCTCGTTCTCACTTAGGCGACGTTCATTTAATGAGTACATCTCTTTTACTCGCTGTGTTAGTCTTAAGCGTAGCGAAAAAAATCCTAGGTCTGTGGTTAAATCGGACACTGGGAAGTGGGTCACATTTAACAGGTGAAACTAAATATATGTATTTATAATAGGAGAAGTAAGTAGGGTATTGTGGATTGCTGATCAATATAAGGCCATGTTGTAGGCGTCCATAGGCTGCGGTGACCGCTTACCGTCAGGTAGGTCCGAGGCGACCCTTATAAATAAGTTAAATAAATTAAATTGTTATTAAGATCACCATTGAGATGTATGTAGTGTAGTTTCTGTGGTGAGTAAGATAGCCAGTGCTCCACGAGGATACACTGCGATAGTAGTAATACTGCTAGCATAGTGAGTCCCCTCATCAACAACTTGGTTGGCAACTCGCTAGTGATATCTCTCCCTGGTATTGCTAGCGGATAAGGCTACGGTGACTGCTTACTATCAGGTCTGCTTGTGTGCCACCTTAGTTGGATAATAGTGTGACACCAGTTACATTATTGTAACTTAACAAATATCATCGCCTCATTCATTCTCGGTGCAGTTCAGGCGTAACTCGCTAGTCCCTCTCCGCCCGACTGTGCTTAGGTAAATCTCTGTTAATATTAGATATATTATATTAATGATAATAAATATGTCTCCACGCCTTACCACAGAGGTAGTAGATAAGCGGAGGTGTTACAACACTTTCGCCAAAAATAATTTGTTGTGTCGTGACAGATGGTGAGTCCGTCGCCGTCTCTTAAGCACTACATACGTCCTTGAATTTATTCTCAGACGTAGTAGGTTTCCTCACGATGCCGATGATTTCTTCAACTGTAAGGCTATAATGTATTCATGTTTGCTTATATTATATCAAGTTGAGTAATTTAGAAATATTGTCAATTACGATGGTACACCACCAGCCGCTGTTCTGATGATAATCCTCAGTCCATTCAGCGGTTGTTGGTTGTTTGGAAATATCTGTCTAATTCGATAAGACCGCCAATTTAATAGTGTGTCTGATCACAAGTTGTATTCTCTTGTTGTGGAATACAGTGTTCCTATCCATGTGCTGGCGTGGAGTATACACGTGTGCGGTGTGGCCACAGAGTGAGCGGTACTCCCGGGAGCGGCGACGTCGGGTGTGGCCACAGCAGGAGGCCAGTCAATACATGTAGTTTTTACTTCCAGATATCTGCATCAATAAGTGAAGAGTAATGAAGTGTCGAATACTGGACTGTAAGTAATTGTGAAACATAGAGCGTGTCGTTACTTTGGAGTGACATGCAGTGGGTCGCGTGGGGCGCGCAGTACAGCGGGCATTGTGTCACAGTACACTACTGGAACAGGGATGGACAGTTTGGGAGCTAACAATAACCCTGAAGAGAAACTACATGGAACAGTTGTTAACATTATATATTTATCGGTATAGTATGTACAATATTTACAGAGCAGTATATACAGTGTCAGTGCCGGCCGCCGCTAGGGGGATGGCGGGGCAGGCCTCAGGCCAGGTACCGCAGGACCACCAGCAGGGGGAGCAGCGGCCCCGCGGCGGGGGTACCCCGCCCGCCGGCCCCCCGGCCCCCGGCCCCCCGGCCCCCGGCCCCCCGGCTCGCAGCAGCCTCGTCGCGTTGCATCGCGTTCATCGTCTCATCTGCGAGCACACAGCGTCATGAGTAGTGCGTGGTGTGGTGGAGTAGTGCGTGGTGCGTGGTGCGTGGTGTGTGGTGTACCGGGCGCGTGGTCGACTCGCAGCAGGATGGTGTCCCTCGCGCCGCCCGCGCTGCAGGTGTACGGCCCCTGGTCCTCGGGCCGCAGCGCCGCCAGCCGCAGCCGCGACTGCACGCGCCCGCCGCGCCGCATCGACCACAGCGACACCCCGCCGCGCGCGCTCTACACACACACACACATACATACACACACACACACATACATACATACACATAATCCACGAACGTCAGGTCTGCAATCAAGTGTCCGGAGTTAAGGCACAACAGAATACCGATACAATACCACCGCGCGCTAATTTTCGTTTGATCGATTGTTTTGACTTGATAAAATTGCTGCAAGCAAAATTCAAGTGTGAGGAAATGAGATAAAATTGTATTGTAGGTTTTAGTACTTTAAACGTATCTAAGTTAATACAGCTAAGCTCCAGATATTGGCATTTGAAGTGAAACATCTTGTGTCTAGATTTCGTGCATACTATAAATCTATTTCGTGTAAAGAGCTGAACATGTATCACAGATAGTCGGAAGAGGGAACGCTATTCGAATTGACTAATGAGCGCGTAGAGGAAGGCAGATACTAATGAGCGCGTAGAGGAAGGCAGATACTAATGAGCGCGTAGAGGAAGGCAGATACTAATGAGCGCGTAGAGGAAGGCAGATACTAATGAGCGCGTAGAGGAAGGCAGATACTAATGAGCGCGTAGAGGAAGGCAGATACTATATTTGACACATAGTCCGTACCAATATTATTATAGTCAAAGTAACATTGTTTATTTGTTTGCTTCCTCTTCACGATTAAATTATTGAATGGGTCGTAATAAAAATGGTCAATGAGATAGATTATAACCTGGAGAAGGACATATGCTATCTTTAACTAGAACCACGCGGGCGAAGTTGTGGACAACAAGGCTCGCTGGTGATTGTGTGATGTATGGTGTATGTGTATGTGTGGTGTGTGTACCTGCAGGTCGATGGTTTGTCGGTCGCGCGTCCATTGCAGGTCGAGCGCGCGCTCGGGCGCCCCGGGCCGCCCCGGGCGCGCGCGCGCCTCGCACGCGAGCGTGGCCGCCGCGCCCGCGCGCGCCCGCACCGACACTGACTCCGCCACCACCACCACCGACCACTCCTCCTCTACACACACACAACACCGCTCGACCATAGACCATCATATACACAGCTCGAACCAACTATACACTATCAATAATACACCAATACTATTCACAATAAATCTATACCACTAAGGTTACACACAAGCATATGGCCCACCTGATGGTAAGCAGTCACCATAACCTATAGCCGCTAGCAATACCAGGGGTATCACTAACAGGTTGCCAACCATGTTGTTGATGAGAACTCACTGTGCTAGCAGCATTACTACTAGCCCAGCGTATCCTCGTGGAGCAACCTTACTTACCGCAGAAACACAACACTACATCAAGTAGTGTTATTTCACTGCGGTCTCCCGTACGGTGGAGGTAGTCCGCAGTGGGGCGGCTCCAATTTAAATGGGAAACCCCAGGGAAAATCGCCCTACAACTACAAAGATGACAAACAAACATACAGCCCGCCCGATAATAAGCGATAAGCCTAGTCTATGGACGTGTGTGTGTGTGTCGGACCTCGCAGCACGGTGAGGTTGTAGAAGAGGCTGAGCTTGGGCTCGGTGTTGATCTGGCACTCGTAGCGGCCCTGGTCCGCGGCCCGCACGCGCGCGATGGAGAGCCAGTGGTCGCCCGCCGCGGCCCGCGCCGCCACACGCGCGTCGCCGCTGAACACCGCGCCCGCGTGCGCCAGGATCGACGCGTCGCCACTGCGCACCCACGACACCTGCACACACACACACACACACACACACACACATCAACACACACGACACACACGCACAGGGTACCATTACCTATATTACTAAACAATCCCAAATGTAAGCTATAAGAGGTCCAGGTCTCAGCATGTAATGTGATAGCGACCGTAAGTTCTCCTTGTATCCGCGCAACAGTGAGGGGACGCTCGAGGGGCAACCAGTGCTCCAATAACAATGGTGGCCGTGCGTGTGGAATGTGCAGTCGTAAACTATTACTGCGGGGTGACTGTTCACGAGGGGAGTGCATCCGACGGCCGCTCCTCTATTACTAGCTATTACCCGCGACTTTATCCACATACAAACATTAATACACAAGGATTGTCCGTGGTAGTTCTATATTAAACTCTTCTTCCTCACGAAAAAACCCATGCAAACAGAAATTGTGTAAAGGAGGAACTTAATTTGATTTAACTTGACAATTAGTAGGTACCATGTACCTACTCGTGTGGCAGGATTTATTTATATGGATCAGTATGTAATATGCATGATCTGATAATTGTTTACGACACTAGCTTTTCTTTTGACATTGAATTATCTGTGCTGTTTCTATAGATAGATATACAAATAAATACAATTGACAGGACCGTCTGTGAATTCGACAATTGTATTTAAAGATTTTTCCTCATTCTCACAATTATTTGCATGTCCTCAAATAGAATCGTTTGTGAGAATGCTTGTTTGTCTATATATCCAGTGCGTTTGTCGAGGCGTCTTTTTAGAGAATGATCTCAGGCTACTCCTCCCCTTGGAATAACAAAGTGTTGGTATTTAAGTGCAAATACCACGCGGACGGAGTCGTGGGCAGAAACTAGTCTTGCTCTAAAATTCCAACAAGCTAATAATGCTTAAAATATCTACATTCCAACGTGGCGTTGAATCGTTCTAAAACAATTCTTATTAATAGGAGCACAGCCTTCAGTTTTCAATTGGTGATCGAACCCTGGCGCGGTATCGTTGTCAATCTGTCGGCGACAATAAATAGATGAACTGGCTCCGGAGATCGCTCTATACATAGCGCGCGTCACATGCGTGCCTCTATACACACTACACTACACTACACCACACTACACCACACTACACTATACCACACTACACTACACCACACTACACCACACTACACTACACTACACCACATTACACCACACTACACTACACTGAACACTACTCTATCTGCTCGAGAGCGCGGACGAGCAAAACAATCACATGTTATTACAAACAACCGTACAACAAATATAAAGCGGCCAAGTGCGAGTCGCCCGCACACCCGACATCACCGCTACAACAGCCGGTCCGCTGTACACAACCATTACACACACGATCACATTACAATCACACGCTATTTTGGAAGTTCTCAAGACTCAACTCTCACACATTAAACGACCGAGTGATTTTTGCTTCATTTAATATTGAAGATCATTTGTGCACAATCAATTGATATATATCTTTATATAATATAACGGCAGCGTATCACCAAAACACTAGGATTGGCCACATGGCTTCAGCCACATGGCCGATGCTTTGGAAGCACATTCATGTACAGAACGTTTCAATTTGAATCATAAATTATACAATAATGCAGTTAGTGTAGCTTACAAGCTCTTAAACTATACATTAATGCAGTTAGTGTAGCTTACAAGCTCTTAAACTATACATTAATGCAGTTAGTGTAGCTTACAAGCTCTTAAACTATACATTAATGCAGTTAGTGTAGCTTACAAGCTCTTAAACTATACATTAATGCAGTTAGTGTAGCTTACAAGCTCTTAAACTATACATTAATGCAGTTAGTGTAGCTTACAAGCTCTTAAACTATACATTAATGCAGTTAGTGTAGCTTACAAGCTCTTAAACTATACATTAATGCAGTTAGTGTAGCTTACAAGCTCTTAAACTATACATTAATGCAGTTAGTGTAGCTTACAAGCTCTTAAACTATACATTAATGCAGTTAGTGTAGCTTACAAGCTCTTAAACTATACATTAATGCAGTTAGTGTAGCTTACAAGCTCTTAAACTATACATTAATGGAGTTAGTGTAGCTTACAAGCTCTTAAACTATACATTAATGCAGTTAGTGTAGCTTACAAGCTCTTAAACTATACATTAATGCAGTTAGTGTAGCTTACAAGCTCTTAAACTATACATTAATGCAGTTAGTGTAGCTTACAAGCTCTTAAACTATACATTAATGCAGTTAGTGTAGCTTACAAGCTCTTAAACTATACATTAATGCAGTTAGTGTAGCTTACAAGCTCTTAAACTATACATTAATGCAGTTAGTGTAGCTTACAAGCTCTTAAACTATACATTAATGCAGTTAGTGTAGCTTACAAGCTCTTAAACTTATATATTATCAAATATATGTACACCATGACTTGTCAAGTGATCGTGGATGTTCTAATCCGAAAATATGAGGAAAAGCGAAAAGTACTCAAAACTTGTTTTACAATGCTGCATATAAAGTGAGCTGGATCGAAATAATGAAAACATGAAACTTAATGAAGTCTCAAAAATTCCGCGCCATTCCAATCTATTTCCGATGTGTTTATGATCATAACTCAACGACACGGCGCGCAAATAGAAACCATTCACCACAGATACACTGCTGTATGTTTCCCAGTTTGATGAAACTATTCGCCCACACGTGCTTTTAAATATCGCTTCCGATGCGGCAGGCACAAACATTCGCAAAAATATATCATAGTGTTTGGCACTGGAAGCTTCCGGGAAGCTTTGTAGTAGCACGCGTGTGCCGCTAAATACGGAGCGCTGCCCCTCCCCTCGCCTCCCCCTCGTCTCCCCTCGCCTCCCCTCGCCTCCCCGCGACATGTCGTTGACCGGCATTTTTTAAATCGCTCACGATCAGTGTCAGGTGGACATTTTTAACCAGAGCGCGGTGACGTGTCTTGGGCGCGACGTCACGCGCACCAGAAGCGGCCACGTGGCCCGCACTCATCTCCCGCGCCGGGACTGCGCCCAGCTGCTACTGTTGTTTACACATTTTGGAGCTTTTTACTGAAAGGGCGCCCGATTAATAATATATCATTATCCTCTTTGATGCCGGCAGCGCAGGTCGCTCTACAGATGGGATGGACTCGGTATCATCGAGTACCACTCTAACCACCGCTATTAATCGTCTACGATCTTTCTTTATAATTTGTTGGTCAAACTTAAACTCAAAAAGATCTTTATTGGACTAGACTTTACAGGCAAGCACTTTCAAATCGTCGGAATCTACCACCGGATTCGGAAGGTCGGTTTCGCGGTCAAGAATCCGGCAAGAAACTCAGCAATTACTCTTTTAAAACCAAAAGAATTACATATAGTTTACATTTCAAATACTAACTTAACATGGATTCCTATTTCTCAAAATAATATATAAAAACAATTGATAACACTAAAAAATTATATTAACACATAGACAAGTAAATAACGCTTGAAATTAAGATGTAAGCTAGTAGTTAATCAAAAAAGGCTTGATGACCAGCCTCCACAAGCAGCACCTGTTCACAAGTATGACGCGACCGCCTGGTGTGTGAGGGGCAGCGTGGCGGTGTGTAGTGTACTGACCGCCTGGTGTGTGAGGTGCATCACTCGGCAGTGCAGCGTGGCGGTGGAGCCCTCCGCGGCCGCCACGGCGGTCTCCTGGCGCGGCGCGAACACCGGGCCCGCGCGCGCGCAGCCTGCAACACACACTCGTACATGCGCACGTGGTACACTCCGCCCTGCACGCGGTATACACGCGCAGTGCGAGGCCGCGTCACTCCACTCCCCTCCCCCCCCCCACCACATGTTGCTCCTGAAGGATAAACATGTCCGGTCCCCGCAGTGATTCATCGCTTCCACTGAGCAATGTTAATGTCGCATTCTGCGGAATTTGTTACTATTCCCGGCATTCAGTATGTACAAGCTCATTTACAAACCGGTGCGTTCCCGAGAGACACGTCATAACAACCACCTGCCATTGATAGCAGTGTTACTATATATAAGTATATCCGGTACAAGCTTCACAGTACTCATCAAACTAGTGCGTGAACCTAGCAATTGCAATGTAGTGAGGAGTAACATCTCGCAGTGTCCCGAGCTCGCGGCCGGTCGCCCCAGAGCGCCGCGTCCACCACTCACATTCAGCACTACCTAAACAAAGTAAAAGTAACGTAACCGTGGCCGACGCGAGCTGCTTACTTGTTTACACCACATTATATTATTGCGCCATAATGTTGTAGGTAATGTAGCTAATTAAATAACAATTGCTAACAGTGCATCTCGAGTGGGAATCTCATTAAAAAGTCATAATTATTCAGGGAGCAAGTCAGTGCGTCGGTGTGTCAGTGGCGTGTGGCGTATGGCGTGTGAGCCTTGGAACAATGATCGGTGCTTCACCTATTTAAATGATCTAGATAATGACCTCATTACGAATGAGTTCCTACAACAAAAAGTCGTTTATGCGTATGCGCCGATAACATTGTTTAAGATGCTAATTGTTGTAACTAAAATAGAAACCAATTTAACGCAATTTGACAAAGGCTGAAAGTAGCTTGTGGAGCGATTGTCCCGAAATAAATGACGGCCGCGTGCGAGCGACACACTGGGGGGCCCACTGGGGGGACTGCCAGCACACGGCGCTTGGACCCACTGAGGCTAGTGGCGCGGGATATGGGACACTAAGCTTAGTGTCATACAACGCCACACGCCCTTAAGATATTGTGAATGTAGACCCTGAACAGTCGCCCGGCCACAGCAGTGGGATAGCACCGGAAGCCACTCGGCGCCAATAATAAACCACATGATACCTACACGCCGGCTCCGGCCCGGAGCGGCGCACATCATTCATTGATCAAATGTTTATATTTTAGGAACGGTTACAACTTCATTTTACGCTACGGTTGCTCTGTCCGTCCGAGCGGGCGCCGCTGCAGTATGAAGCGCCCACACGATCATAAACACACACCCGCTAATACTGCGCTGGCTCTGAGCAAACACGCGTCAACTGACAGACCGACCCGGCCGGCACCAGGTACAGCCACGTTATATTAGCTTGTAGATACTGAACGCTGTAGGACAGGCCCTAGAGTCACACGGACCTCACCAGGTAACAGTTCAGCCGTTAAACTCAATAAACATGCCTGCACTGTCCTAGGGAGAAACGACTGCCCACTACACACTTAATTATAACTGAAATCGATGGATTGAGTATTCGACTGACGATGCGCGTGGCACCCTTTTAGATAGCACGCGAAATATGAGGGGTATTTTTGGAATTGCATTCTGATTTGTAAACAATGATGCCTCAATTGCTAAGACAAACTTTATGTACTATGAGACCTCTGGTTAGTATACCTGACAGCTACGCTAGGGGTCGCAGGTTCAATCAAAGTATATACCTAAGTATATCAACAGCTGCTGGTTCCCATAGTACAAGGTTTGCGTAGTTTGGGGCCAGATGGCGCCGTGTGATAATGTCCGATCATTATTAAAGTATTCATATGATAGCTCCACTAATGAATTTATGTGGGTTTGTTTACCGGAACAACAAAATGGAAGGAAAGTATCTGCCCTACAGTGGGACAGTACTGGTTGATAATAATAAGCGCGGGAGTAATTTGGTCATTTAGAATATGTTTGTCTAAAATAAAATGTAGTAGAACTATTGAGAAATAATGTTCTCACTAGTTCCACTATTTAATAGTATATTCAAAAGTAGAACTAGAGGGAAAAAAAAGTCCTATTAGTCCTACGGTGGAACTGTTCAGTAGAACTACTGGGAACAAATGATTAAGGCGAGGATGATGATTGAGGGTTGAGGGCAGGACGTGAGGGCAGAGGGCAGAGGGCAGATGCAAGGCGTGTGTAGTGCGTGTGTAGTGCGTGTGTAGTGCGTGTGTAGTGCGTGTGTAGTGCGTGTGTAGTGCGTGTGTAGTGCGTGTGTAGTGCGTGTGTAGTGCGTGTGTAGTGCGTGTGTAGTGCGTGTACCTGCGAGCGCCAGCACCAGCAGCCACATGCCGCCGCGCCTACCGCCGCATGCCGCCACACTACACAACACAACACTACACTACATCAGACTGTTATTTAACTGCGGTCTTCTGTAAGGGGGAGGTTCAGCCCCCAGCCAAACGACTCCAATTTTAATGAGAAAACCCACGGGACATCCCAAATTACTCTACCTCTTTTTAAACTCACGGTGTGATTATATAACTCATTCGTGCAGGTCGGGGTTGGAACCTGGGGCCATTAGATAACAGGCCACTGCATCAACCACAAGGACATCACGGCTGAGATAATCCCCTGCTTAAAGTAACGTAAATAGGTACCTAAATATATAACAGTTTTCATTTTGTTGTGTTGCATCCATTGTACCTACACCTACACCTATAGAGCGTTGAAGTCTTTTGTATGAACATCCTATTGTTCGTCTGGTGAATGAGCCTTATAAACACTGGACAGTTTGTCGAGTTTTTAATAATGGTAACACTATTAGTGCCGGGGCGAGTCAGAAGAGTAGGCAGTGGTGCGCCTGCGCAAGTACCTAGTGTCCGGATGGCGCTACACGTGGCGCCTGCACTGCGTGCTGACAGCCAGCACTGTACCACATGTGTAGTGTGGAGTGTGGAGTGTACACCCGGCAACACTCCGCTCGTAGTGAGCATCGCGAGCCACGTGGTCGCGCGGCTCGCAGGCTCTCACCATATCGGTTAGATAACCGCTGCGCCTGGGCGCGGGACAACATTGATGACGCCAGGCGCCGCGGCACTCACAGTGTTGTTGTTTACATCAGGGCTGTCCAAGCCTATAGGCTGTACATACCTTCGCGGGCTCATACAATTTACTACAAAAGCCAAAAAAATAATTTCTGTTTTCAAGTAAAAATAATACAGAGTTCTTTATGCTATCCCCGAATAACAGTAAAAGTAGCTTCACTTTTAAATATCATGCGATTGGAATGATACAAGAATAAAAATAAATAAATAATGCTAAATATTGATTATATTATGTTTTGACAAAGAATTCTACTATCCAAACTATTTATGTCCATATCTCATTAAAACATGCGTCGCGGGCCGCATGGAAACAAGGCCGTTGTTTGGACAGCCCTGGTCCACATGATGCTGATATACTGACCGGCCGCAGAGCGACGCGCGAGGGATGCCACGCTACGGTAACTGATTGCCACCAGTAACGGGCCGTATGCTTGTTTGTCAACTTAGTGGTATAAACAAATTCACCATTACAAGTATATGTACGGAATAAAGGATCGCGCACCACATTACTGCTAGTGAGAGCCGCGATGAAAGAGGTGGTGTGGTGTGTGGTGTGTGGGACTCCAGCCGGCGCTGGCTGCAGATGACTGCACGCTATACTACTACCAGTACTACTACTATATACCTTATCATTACCTACTGGACCTCTACTTCAATTTTAATTGTGTTTTTGCGCGAGACTCTAATATTTCTCTAATCTAAATATATATAACTCAAAGGTGACTGACTGACATAGTGATCTATCAACGCACACCCCAAACCACTGGACGGATCGGGCTGAAATTTGGAATGCTGGTAGATGTTATGACGTAGGCATCTGCTAAGAAAGGATTTTGATTAATTCCACCCCTAAGGGGGTAAAATAGGGGATGAAAGTAGCAGTGGGCAAAAGAAAAAAAATTGTGTTGATGTCAGAAGTGGGTGACATCAATATTGAGTGTCGTAACGTAACGTCCGGCATCTCAGCGGCGCCAGGAGCGACGCACCGGATACAAATGGCGGACACACTCCAACAGCCGCGCACATACACACACATACAGGCGTCCACTGCCTAGTAGTAACACCGTAGGTATATTATGTATATTTAAGCTTGAGTTTGTGAACTTAGTTCGTTAGTTGCGCGCGACGTAGTACGTCGCGCGCTTTCTCCATGCGTGAGAGAAATACCTGCCATGTACATATTTTAAACCGCTTTTGACCCCTTACAACAGGAAAAAAATATTAATGTCCTCCTTAGCCTATCCATCCCATAGCAAGTGAGTACTCTCAATCAGTTGGAGTTTAAAGAGAGGTAGGGCGAATTGGGATCTCCCGTAGGTTTTTTCATGACTATTGGAGCCGCCCGGCTGGGAACTGTACCTCCATCTTACAAAAGACCGCAGTGAAATAGTTAAAGTTAGTAGAAGTTTTGTTTCTGCGGTAATTAAGGTTGCCAGTGCTCCACGGGGATACGCTGGGCTAGTAGTAATGCTGCTAGCACAGTGAGTCCTCATCAACAACTGGGTTGGCAACTCGTTACTGATATCCCTGGTATTGGTAACGGCTATAGGCTACGGTGACTGCTTACCATCAGGTGGGCCGTATGCTTGTGTAATGTAGGGTAGTAATGGGAGTTACCGCGCGCCGGGCGAAGGGCGAGGGAGAGCAGGACAGGACCGCCGCCTCGCGGGGGCACTGCCTGCCTACTGCCTACTGCCGGCCTGGCCTGCCGGTAGGCAGCCGCCGACACAGCTCAGCTCCACTGGCTGCCCTACACTACATCCAACAAGTTGAGTATTGGCACAAGACTGGTATCCAATACAAGTTGATACACGGAACGTATCGTGTGGTTAGGATCGTGCGTGCGCCCGCGCCGCCCGCCTCGCGACACTGAGCGCGGGCCACTACACTACAGAGGTGGGGTTATTAATAAACCCCGGCAAACTATCACATAGGTGTATATCACTTGGGCAAAAAAATACTTATTACTTACCTGACACGCGGCTCAGTGGTCACTCTAATATAACATTATCAACCTATAATGTCACCTCACTTATAGTGAGAACCTTAAATTGGCTTTATGTTAACGATCCATTACTTATTTCATGCTCAGTTGACTGTTGGTTTGGTTTTCCAATAAACGAAAATAAAATAAATATTAAGTAAGTATAAAATGTACCGAAATAAAAATACCCGATCGTAACAACATTAAAATGCGCCTACCTACACTACACTTGTAACTCCGGACGGACATAGCGCACATACAGAACATAGCAGAGACATATAGCGCAGTGAGGACAAGCTGCTGGCAGCCACCTGATGCTGCGTGTAGTGTAGTGGCATGCTCAAACAATCATGATAACCACATGTTCTACAATGCACACTCACATGCGGTGGCAATAAATATTGTCTTAAGTGTAAGTAAATACTGATCAACAAATAAATAAATAAATGTTCTAGTCAGGAACAAATGTTTGCAGTAGTATCGTAGTGTGGCGAGGTGGCGCCGGCTACACTATACTATACACACTACACACTACACACTACACACTACACACTACACACTACACACTACACACTACACACTACACACTACACACTACACGCTACCACGATACGCACAGCAGTTAGAGCTGCGGGTACTTAAAGTTAAAACCTTGTAATTTATGCACTACTATATTATTTTCCTGCCGCATTATGTCGAGTCGTGACGTCAGTAATCCTAAACAGTAGGCTTGGATATTAGCATAGGATATTAGTGACTATGTATTTGTTAGCGTGCGTGTGTGCACAGTACGTACACACACACACACACACCGGTCACGTTGCTGCACAACTTACTAATATGCCGTCCCTTACACCTGCCCTTTCCTGTGCTCTGTCCTGTATATATATAACTCGTGTGTGTATTATATGGTATTGGCTTGTATTGTACGGCAGAGCGCAAGTATATTAGGGTCTGCGATAAGTCTGCTCATGAGTCCGGGGAGTTGTACAACGCGTTGCCAGCTTGGAACAAGCGAGAACAGCTTGAGCCGCGGTAGGAGGCGGCGCACCACACTAGTGCCCTGGCCGATGACGTCACCCGCCTCCCGCCACGTGGTCCGTGTGCTCCACACTCGCACTCGATAATGCTTTATACGAGTGCCAAAAATATGTATGGGTATAATGGTAGGCCGCATAGGTATACTCACATGATTGACATTCATCAAGGCAGAGAGAACTGCTCCGAGGGAATTATTAGTGGGGTGGTGAAAGAAAGTAATATTAGAGTGGTGTATGTTTATTGCGCGTGGTGGCGTGGTGGTCAGTCGGTCAGCCGGAGAGGTCCCCGTGGTCGAACAGGTCCTGGTCGTAGAGCGCCGCGCGCACCGTGCGCCCGCCGAAGTACCGCCCGTGCAGCGCGCCCGCCGCCGCCACCGCCTCTGCAACACCCGCGGCCGTCACTACCCGCCCCTACCCGTCACTACCCGCCCCTACCCACCACTACCCCGCCTCGGCACTCACCCTCGGCCTCGGTGAACTGCACGAAGATCTTGACGTTGGCGTGCGCGGGGTCATCGTCCTCAGTCTGGCGCTCGTTGTAGATCACGAGCCGCTCCACGCGGCCCCACTTGCCACACTCCTCCTGGATCTCGTGGTGCAGCGCCTCGTCCACCTGCAACACGAGCGGTCAGCCGGCCCCCCACACACACCGCCCGCGACGCCCAGTGTGTGGGGGAGTACCTCCTCGGCGGACACCATGTTGCAGAGCAGCACGGTGCGCGAGGCGCGGCGCCGCATGAGGCGCTGCATGACCAGGTGGCGCGCCGACTGGCCCGAGATGGACAGCGACTCCTGCTGCTGCAGCGTGTCGGGCGACGCGTCCAGCAGCTTGCGCTGCAGCGCCGCCTGCTGCGAGGCCTCGCCCGCCGCACTCGCCGCGCTCGCCGCGCCGCCCGTCGGGATCACCACGCCGGGCGGCGGGATGGCCAGCGCCGCCGGCAGCGCGGCGGGCAGCACGGCCGGCAGCGCAGCGGGCAGCACGGATGGCAGCACGGATGGCAGCGCGGCGGGCAGGGAGGGCAGCGAGGGCAGCGAGGGCAGCGCGGCGGCGAGCGAGGGCAGCGCCGCGGCGGGCGAGACGCCGAGCGCGTTGAGCTTGGTGAGGCCGAGCGCCACGGCGTTGCTGGCCACGGCGTCCATGGCCTGTATCTTGGCGGTGGCGGCGGCGGCGGCCACGGCGGCGGCGGTGGGCATGGCGCAGGGCTGCGGCGGGCCGGCCAGCGCGTTGGGCGGCGTGATGGCGCGCCCCACGCGCAGGTACTGCCCGCCGAGGTCGAACAGGTTCATGGACGCGATCGCCTCGAGCGCCGCCGCCAGCGTCGAGTACTCGATGAACCCGTAGCCCTTGTGCTTGTGTGCCGACGACCCGTACGCGAGCTTGCAGTACGTGATCGGCCCGAACGCCTCGAACACGCTGGTGAACAAACGTACGATCGTATCGGCCGCGCCGCCCATCGCTCGATCGTGAGCGACGCGACCGCCCGATGTGGACAGCGAGTTACTTCTTAATGTCGTCCTCGGTGAGCTCCGGGTGGATGGAGGCGACGTAGATGCGGTTGTACTGCTTGGCCTCCTCCTGGATCTCGTCGATGACGGCCTGCGCCTGCGGCATGTTGGAGGGCCGCCCCACCACCTTGATGTTCCTGCGCAGATGACGGGTCAGACACACGGGGCACACAGAGCGACACGGAGCGACTCCGAGCGACACAGAGCGACACGGAGCGACTCCGAGCGACACAGAGCGACACGGGCCACGCACCTGCCGCCCAGCATCACGCCGTTCATCTGCTCGAGGCTGAGCTGCGCCGCTTCAGGGATCTCGTACTCGACGAAGGCGAACCCCTTGTGCTTTTGCGTGACGGAGTCCCAGGACATGTTGATGGACTTGATGGGCCCGAACGGCAGGAAGGCTTGGCGGATGGTGTCCTCCTTCAGCTCGAATGATATCGAGCCCACGTACACTCTATCGACAAACATATATTGATTGGTATACGAGCATTTCCCTATTTTAACTAAGTTAGTGAATGTGAGAATAGTCCACGGCAGTCGGCTCGCTCGGCTCAGATCTTTTCAGCTGTAGTAATGGTCACCGGCTCGACCGCCCGAGGGGGAGCCTCGCGGCATCGCTCTCATCACCGCCGGCGGCCGACCGCACGAGCCTGGCCCTGGTGTATTGTCTATACACTCGGGCGGGCCTGTACCCTGTACCTGCACATGAGGGCGAGCGCCTGCTGGCGCTGCACCTGCGTGCGCTGCGAGGCCATCTGCTGCTGCTGGTGCGCCAGCGTCTGCTTCATGAGCACCATCTTGATGCTCTGCTCCATGGCGTACTTCTTGGCGCGCGTCACGGCCTCGGCCTGGTCCGAGCTCAGCCGCGGGAGAGCCCCGCCCAGCACCGCCGGCAGCGCCGCCCACGCCGCGCCCGGCCCTACACACATACACAGA
The DNA here is from genome assembly GCA_951449985.1 of Falcaria lacertinaria. Taxonomy (NCBI): domain Eukaryota; kingdom Metazoa; phylum Arthropoda; class Insecta; order Lepidoptera; family Drepanidae; genus Falcaria; species Falcaria lacertinaria. The sequence continues at coordinate 9,726,861 of OX602124.1, forward strand.
CACCGCAGCTACACACACCGCCACATACACACACCGGACCTACACACACACACACCGCCCCTCGGTATAGCGCTGACTTTACATTCTTAAAACAGTCCTTATGTTATTCATCATCTATTCTATTATGAAACAAATGTGTATTATATGTAAACCTCTAGTTAGTTTAATTAAATGCTGTAATATAATATAGTGGTATGGGGAGGTTGTCTGACCTGTGTACACGTCGCCCACCTGCTGCAGGTCGTATATAGGCGCGGGGAAGGCCGCTCCTGCAACACACGACACGGTACCGGTCAACCATCCAATCATAAAGGTATACATAAGTACCTATAATATAGCCAAGCAAAGATCCGATTACTTCAGCCAATACGTCCTCGTATAGCAGCCCCCCGCCCGCACCCACCCGCGCCCGCCGCCTCGCCCCCCGCCCGCACTCACCCGCACCCGCCGCCTCGCCCCCCGCCGGCACTCACCCGCACTCACCCGCGCCCGCCGCCTCGCCCCCCGCGGCCCCCCGCGGCCCCCCGCCCGCACTCACCCGCGCCCGCCGCCTCGCCCCCCGCGGCCCCCCACCCGCACTCACCCGCGCCCGCCGCCTCGCCCCCCGCGGCCCCCCGCGGCCCCCCGCCCGCACTCACCCGCGCCCGCCGCCTCGCCCCCCGCGGCCCCCCACCCGCACTCACCCGCGCCCGCCGCCTCGCCCCCCGCGGCCCCCCGCGGCCCCCCGCCCGCACTCACCCGCGCCCGCCGCCTCGCCCCCCGCGGCCCCCCACCCGCACTCACCCGCGCCCGCCGCCTCGCCCCCCGCGGCCCCCCGCCCGCACTCACCCGCGCCCGCCGCCTCGCCCCCCGCGGCCCCCCGCCCGCACTCACCCGCGCCCGCCGCCTCGCCCCCCGCGGCCCCCCGCCCGCACTCACCCGCGCCCGCCGCCTCGCCCCCCGCGGCCACCAGCCCGGCCGAGAGCCCCGCCGCCACGGGCTGCAATGGCGGGCCGCCCTGCAGCTGCAACCAAATTGTACTAGCTGTACCCGCGACTTCGTAGTAAATAAAAGTAAAAAGTAATAAAAGGAACCTAACTTCCCCCTTATAACATCGGCTATCTGCAACCGTTCAAATCTATCCAGCCATTCATATTTTGTTCAAAATTTCATGGGCTTTTCTTTTGTTGAGTGGAACCTTAATTACTTTTTAGTTCTTCAGTTATGCCTTATAGCACAGCTATCTGCCACAGCCAGTGAAAGTCCCATTCAAATCAGTCCAGCAGTTCCGATGTTGGTCACAATTTCATAGTTTTTTTATTTGCTACAACGGCTGGATCTCTAATTATTTTTCCAAAATAATATAGCCTAAGTTTGTTGCCTTGTAACATCAGCTATCTGCCAGTGAAGGAGCCCTTCAAATTGGTTGGCGGTCGGAAATTACCCAGAACGAAACCCAGAACAGAAAAGTCATCTTTTTGTTAATTGGCTTCTTGTTATTCATATTGTGTTTACTTTCAAAAGTAAAGAGCTGTTGTTTGACATAACAAACAGACAATTCAATGGTATTACTAACACCACAGGAAACCTAAATCCAGAGTCCCAATTCACCCTACCTCTCTTTTTAAGCTCATGGTCTGATTAATCACTGTACTTAAGCTTATAAAAAGTTTTTGAAACAGTCCAGGGTGTAAACCTGGGCCCATCAGATAACAAGCTAGGCCATTGCTTAAACCACAAGGCCACCACAGCTAGAAATAAAAAAGGTAGACAAAAAGTAAGTCACTGCCACAATGTAGTCATGTTTTTGTAGTGAATACTATTGGCAAGAAGATTTACATAACAAAAATTATAACATATCTTCACACATTTCCACAACTGGGAACCCAGGAGGAGGCAGTAGGCAGAGGTGTCACTACACCTACTTTTCATCAAAGTTTATTTGGTGCCAATGTGACATGTGTGGGGAGTCCATGCATGGCCTTCTCCTAGGCACTATGTACGTCCACATAAATTTATTTACAAGACATTCAGTGTAAGAGCTGTATCACTCCCTAATGTGACTATAAACGTGAATTAAATATATAAATACAAAATGAATTCAGATTTGATATATTATAAGTGAAGCACTATTGCTTCAGTAGGTCGTGCACAATACAATCGTCCAGGTAGAACTCGCACCTGCAAGCTTACATGCTTAGTCAGTTATTCAACCTCTCGGCCACGGAACCAATGTTCTTCACTTCAATTAGTTTTCTAATTGAAGTGGCTTCTAATCAAGAGTTACATAGTTATTGACATCAGCCAACATCTTTGTCTCTAAGCTAATTTGTTATGGTTGGTATTTTACAGATAAAGCTCATAATGCATTATGGTTGCACTCATTAGTCTCATGTCTGTATTTGCACCTTGGCTAACTTGCTTGTAGGATACTGTTCATGGACATCCTGCCAGTAGTGTAGTCAGGAATATTATGATGCACACTGTTATATGTGAGTGTACAATCAGCACACAAAGTATTAGGATCACAGAGGTAGCACATTGTTGTCATCAAATCCCAAAGTTTCACAGTGCCTCAGCACTCCCACCACTGCCGCAACCATAACTAACTGACTGCATGTTTATCTTGATTCTTGATCATTTCATACCAGTTGTATAATTTGTTCTATACAGTCAATAGGTACAAACCAAAGTTGGTATTATTATGATCACTAAGAGGTTAGTTAGGTTTTGGTATACTCGTCACCAGGGTGCAAACGGGATCTAACTATAACCAGCACAAGTAACTAGATTACCACTTACCAATTCCATAATTGTATCAGAGCAGCAAAGTCACAGTACTTTTTTTTTTTGAAAATCACAGCACAAAAGATATTTCACTAACTGCGTTTATCAAACAATATTTACCTACTAAAAAAACTCACTGAGTTTTGAATTTGCATTTGCTAGATTGGACAAAATAACTAAATAAATCTATTCTTGTATTTGTAGGTATCACCATATAATAATAACATTAACTAAGGTACTCTTTCCTTTAAATCACTAAAATAATTTATTGAATAGGCAAAGTGAATAGGTTGTATTTTCTTCTTCTTCTTCTTCCTAAGTATGGCAATCAATCCCTTCAGGGACTATTTTTGCCAGTGTCGAGTGTTAGAGAATTTTCATGTTGCAAAAGTTCTCGTGTTTGCCGCATTAAAATGCCTAGTGTCATGCATTCTAACGCCCAAAGGAGTTTCTGGAGACAACCCACGGCAGTAGCAGATCATAACACGCCTTTGGATTATGGGTAACCTATTGACCAAAATGATAAATCACTTAACCCAAAAGTCGTATTATGGCATTATTTCCAATGCTCCTATAAATCAGTCACTAAATGAAACTTTACTGCACATATCGACACCGAAAATACACATTAAAGATCACTATAACACAATTTACGACACACTGGAAAAAATCTCAACCGCTCCGCCTGATTCCCGCCAAAAACTCCTCAGGTTGTATTTTCTTCTTCTTTAAGTTATTGGTAGGGATAGAAAAGTCGACTCTGACTTTAGTCAAGAATCGATCTTTTCATAAAAATAGTCGACTTTTTAGAATTGAATTGAACCTGTCTCGAGTCGCTTAAAATCGATTCTCACTCGATGACTTCTTCTTCTTCTTCTTCTTCCTAAGTATGGCAATCAATCCCTTCAGGGACTATTTTTGCCAGTGTCGAGTGTTAGAGAATTTTCATGTTGCAAAATTTCTCGTGTTTGCCGCATTAAAATGCCTAGTGTCATGCATTCTAACGCCCAATGGAGTTTTTGGAGACAACCCACGGCAGTAGCAGATCGTAACACGCCTTTAGATTAGAGGTAACCTATTGACCAAAATGATAAATCACTTAACCCAAAAGTCGTATTATGGCATTATTTCCAATGCTCCTATAAATCAGTCACTAAATGAAACTTTACTGCACATATCGACACCAAAAATACACATTAAAGATCACTATAACACAATTTACGACACACTGGAAAAAATCTCAACCGCTCCGCCTGATTCCCGCCAAAAACTCCCTCGATGACTTCAATTATTTTTAAACAACACTTAACATATTGGGTACGTTCCACTAAGCGCTCACAACGACCGGGCTCTGTTTATTTAGATAGGACTTTGGTCGTTGTGAACGCTTAGTGGAACGCAGCCATTATGATGGTAGAAGAGTTTGTACCGTTTTCATGAATCGACTCTTCCATGGGTGAGGAGTTTTTGGCGGGAATCAGGCGGAGCGGTTGAGATTTTTTCCAGTGTGTCGTAAATTGTGTTATAGTGATCTTTAATGTGTATTTTCGGTGTCGATATGTGCAGTAAAGTTTCATTTAGTGACTGATTTATAGGAGCATTGGAAATAATGCCATAATACGACTTTTGGGTTAAGTGATTTATCATTTTGGTCAATAGGTTACCTCTAATCCAAAGGCGTGTTACGATCTGCTACTGCCGTGGGTTGTCTCCAGAAACTCCTTTGGGCGTTAGAATGCATGACACTAGGCATTTTAATGCGGCAAACACGAGAAATTTTGCAACATGAAAATTCTCTAACACTCGACACTGGCAAAAATAGTCCCTGAAGGGATTGATTGCCATACTTAGGAAGAAGAAGAAGAAGAAGACTCTTCCATGGAGTTTTTGGCGGGAATCAGGCGGAGCGGTTGAGATTTTTTTCCAGTGTGTCGTAAATTGTGTTATAGTGATCTTTAATGTGTATTTTTGGTGTCGATATGTGCAGTAAAGTTTCATTTAGTGACTGATTTATAGGAGCATTGGAAATAATGCCATAATACGACTTTTGGGTTAAGTGATTTATCATTTTGGTCAATAGGTTACCTCTAATCTAAAGGCGTGTTACGATCTGCTACTGCCGTGGGTTGTCTCCAGAAACTCCATTGGGCGTTAGAATGCATGACACTAGGCATTTTAATGCGGCAAACACGAGAAATTTTGCAACATGAAAATTCTCTAACACTCGACACTGGCAAAAATTGTCCCTGAAGGGATTGATTGCCATACTTAGGAAGAAGAAGAAGAAGAAGACTCTTCCATATTTTTTTTACGGCTTTGTTAAACTGGCTTCTGGTTGCTGGTTGGATCATAATAAATATCATCGCTGGTATCCTTGGTAACCTATTTAAATAAGTATAACTGACTTAAATATAACTGACTCTGACTTAAATATCATTTACTATTATTTAACAGTTCATAACTGATATTTTAAAGTTTTAATTGATATTTAATATTAAATATTGATTTTAACGTATCATTTATACTTAATTTAAATATACTACAAACTTATTTTCGGTGCCATACTACATGCAATTTTTATATAGAATCTATCTTTTATGAAAATGATAAAAACAATTCTTTATTTTATTTTTTATTGCACATTATAATATAATAAGTTGTTTAAATAAAATGTGCAAATGATAAATAAATTGTTTATTAAAAATAAAGAAATATGTAAAATAAAACTTGTAAAACATCTTTAAAACCATGAGTTATATAATTATTGTATTTTTAAAAAGTCGACTTGAGAGTCGAAGAGTCGACTTTTAGCAATGATTAATCGACTTTGAGAATCATAAAATTTCAAGTCGATTCTAAAATCAAAAGTCGACTTTTTTCGCGCTGTTTCATCCCTAGTTAATGGCGACGAGCTATACAGCTATTCCGCCAATGTCACGTGGTGTGGTAGCAAAAAGTACTTATGTACTAAACGTAGTGGAAGTTTATTTATTTAGGTAATATTTTATTTTGTACCCAAGAGAAAACCACCCACAGATAATACACTTACATAGGACAATACAACCGCAACGCTCGCTTTTGTACCTACTCAACTTCAATCAGCTCAGCCACAGAGTACATAACCACTACGTTTTAAGCACAGCACAGAGCACTGCTTCTTCTTCTTCCTAAGTATGGCAATTAATCCCTTCAGGGAAATTTTTGCAAGTGTCGAGTGTAACAGACTTTTCAAGTTTAAAATTTTCCTGTGTTTGCCTCATTAAAATGCCTAGTGTCATGCATTCTAATGCTTATTGGAGTTTCTGGAGACAATCCACGGCTGTTATGTAGCAGATCATAATACGCCTTTAGACCAAAATGATAAATTACTTAACCCAAAAGTCGTATTATGGCATTATTTCCAATACTCCTATAAATCAGTCACTAAATGAAACTTTACTGCACATAACGACACCAAAAATACACATTAAAGATCACTATAACACAATTTACGAGACACTCGAACAAATCTCAACCGCTCCGCCTGATTCCCGCCACAAACTCCGAGCACTGCTTCAGTCTATTCTAAACAAGATTCAAAACAAAATATGGTATGTATCTGAAACTATACTAAAGTCTCATGATTACGAACAACTTTTCTATATAGTTACGGCTTTCCCCAAAAGTCAAATTTTTGAGTTATAAGTGTCTAAAGATTTCATGATAAATAAGCTAACGCAACCCTATCATCAGCTGTGTTTCATATTTGGGGTAATGACCGCAACTGCAAAATGGCCGACGGACGCTACCTATCCGCATGCCCTATCCACAATACCGACAAAGGAGTCAAAGGCACCGCCGCACGCGCCAACTAGCCTACGCGGCTCTTTCGGCGCATGTCCTTTGATTAATTCATTTTACCGCCATTGCATAAAAACCTAAAATATTTTTGTAGGCAAAATTAATTTCTATCATGGGCTTCAGTTCAGTCGCTCTAAGCAGCTAAACGCATTCGGGTGTTTATATCGCTAATTTGCTAACGTGAGTCGTGTGTTGTTTTTCGGATTATTGCAAATATTGTTTTTAATCATTCTGTTATTGTTATTGCTTATTAGTATTGTTTTGTGTCAAAAATGTCGACGGAGACCTACACTAATCAGGAGGACTATTATGTTGTGCATTGGTAGATTTGCGATGGATGTAGGTACGTTTGAGAGCATCGGGGGCTCTCCGCAAGTGTTTCGAGACGTGATAAAATCTGTTCATTGACCGACGTGCCGCTTTATGCATCGAGCGATAAGTGCGACATATGAACCCTTCTTGTAGTTCTTGTTGGTAGCAGCTCGCAGCAACCGTCGCTTTGACGTCACGACGGTTGCGAGTGCGCCAACCCTTGCCCTTGAAGATTCGTACCCACGTACTCAAACAGTTCGTAATAGTGTAATAGAATCCAAGTGCTTCGTGTTTTACAATTTCCAATTACTAACCTTCTTTAAGTGTCCTTCCCTACAGAAAACGATTAATTCTTAAAGTGAACAAATACGTGACGTGTCCGATCAAATAAAGCAACATAATCATTAGAACAGGTAAGTTTTAGATAATTTAAAATAAAAAAAAATAGGTAGACGTAAATGGATGCACAATCCACTGCTACTGAGTATTGAGATTTTGAAATAAATTGGATAAGTTAATTTTAGTATGAAATTAAAAACATACGATCTCCGAGTCGGGACGTCGGCTGTGTCACAATCACAGGTGATACTTTGTATTGCCTAAATATCAGGACTACCTTTCCGATAAACCTTGTATAAACGAAGTGAAGTACCTACCGATTCCTACTATGCTCTATGTTCTTCTTCTTCCTATGGCAATCAATCCTCTTCAGGGACTATTTTTGCTTGTTAGAGAATTTTCATGTTTTAAATTTTTTCGTGTTTATTGCATTAAAATGCATAGTGTCAAGCATTCTAATGCTTAATATTGGCTTGGAATTATATATGTTGCGCGGAACCCTAATTTCTTTTCGAAAATAAATTAAGCCTGATTTACGCCTTATAGCATCAGCTACTTGCCAGTGTAAGTCATGTTCAAATCCGTTTAGACGTTCGTAGTTGATTAACAATTACATGGGATTTTTATTTGTAGTGCAGAACCCTAATTATTTTTCCTAAATAAA
>OX602124.1:9737281-9747779 GCA_951449985.1 Falcaria lacertinaria
TAGGTTAGGTTAGGTTAGGTTAGGTTAGGTTAGGTTAGGTTAGGTTAGGTTAGGTTAGGTTAGGTTAGGTTAGGTTAGGTTAGGTTAGGTTAGGTTAGGTTAGGTTAGGTTAGGTTAGGTTAGGTTAGGTTAGGTTAGGTTAGGTTAGGTTAGGTTAGGTTAGGTTAGGTTAGGTTAGGTTAGGTTAGGTTAGGTTAGGTTAGGTTAGGTTAGGTTAGGTTAGGTTAGGTTAGGTTAGGTTAGGTTAGGTTAGGTTAGGTTAGGTTAGGTTAGGTTAGGTTAGGTTAGGTTAGGTTAGGTTAGGTTAGGTTAGGTTAGGTTAGGTTAGGTTAGGTTAGGTTAGGTTAGGTTAGGTTAGGTTAGGTTAGGTTAGGTTAGGTTAGGTTAGGTTAGGTTAGGTTAGGTTAGGTTAGGTTAGGTTAGGTTAGGTTAGGTTAGGTTAGGTTAGGTTAGGTTAGGTTAGGTTAGGTTAGGTTAGGTTAGGTTAGGTTAGGTTAGGTTAGGTTAGGTTAGGTTAGGTTAGGTTAGGTTAGGTTAGGTTAGGTTAGGTTAGGTTAGGTTAGGTTAGGTTAGGTTAGGTTAGGTTAGGTTAGGTTAGGTTAGGTTAGGTTAGGTTAGGTTAGGTTAGGTTAGGTTAGGTTAGGTTAGGTTAGGTTAGGTTAGGTTAGGTTAGGTTAGGTTAGGTTAGGTTAGGTTAGGTTAGGTTAGGTTAGGTTAGGTTAGGTTAGGTTAGGTTAGGTTAGGTTAGGTTAGGTTAGGTTAGGTTAGGTTAGGTTAGGTTAGGTTAGGTTAGGTTAGGTTAGGTTAGGTTAGGTTAGGTTAGGTTAGGTTAGGTTAGGTTAGGTTAGGTTAGGTTAGGTTAGGTTAGGTTAGGTTAGGTTAGGTTAGGTTAGGTTAGGTTAGGTTAGGTTAGGTTAGGTTAGGTTAGGTTAGGTTAGGTTAGGTTAGGTTAGGTTAGGTTAGGTTAGGTTAGGTTAGGTTAGGTTAGGTTAGGTTAGGTTAGGTTAGGTTAGGTTAGGTTAGGTTAGGTTAGGTTAGGTTAGGTTAGGTTAGGTTAGGTTAGGTTAGGTTAGGTTAGGTTAGGTTAGGTTAGGTTAGGTTAGGTTAGGTTAGGTTAGGTTAGGTTAGGTTAGGTTAGGTTAGGTTAGGTTAGGTTAGGTTAGGTTAGGTTAGGTTAGGTTAGGTTAGGTTAGGTTAGGTTAGGTTAGGTTAGGTTAGGTTAGGTTAGGTTAGGTTAGGTTAGGTTAGGTTAGGTTAGGTTAGGTTAGGTTAGGTTAGGTTAGGTTAGGTTAGGTTAGGTTAGGTTAGGTTAGGTTAGGTTAGGTTAGGTTAGGTTAGGTTAGGTTAGGTTAGGTTAGGTTAGGTTAGGTTAGGTTAGGTTAGGTTAGGTTAGGTTAGGTTAGGTTAGGTTAGGTTAGGTTAGGTTAGGTTAGGTTAGGTTAGGTTAGGTTAGGTTAGGTTAGGTTAGGTTAGGTTAGGTTAGGTTAGGTTAGGTTAGGTTAGGTTAGGTTAGGTTAGGTTAGGTTAGGTTAGGTTAGGTTAGGTTAGGTTAGGTTAGGTTAGGTTAGGTTAGGTTAGGTTAGGTTAGGTTAGGTTAGGTTAGGTTAGGTTAGGTTAGGTTAGGTTAGGTTAGGTTAGGTTAGGTTAGGTTAGGTTAGGTTAGGTTAGGTTAGGTTAGGTTAGGTTAGGTTAGGTTAGGTTAGGTTAGGTTAGGTTAGGTTAGGTTAGGTTAGGTTAGGTTAGGTTAGGTTAGGTTAGGTTAGGTTAGGTTAGGTTAGGTTAGGTTAGGTTAGGTTAGGTTAGGTTAGGTTAGGTTAGGTTAGGTTAGGTTAGGTTAGGTTAGGTTAGGTTAGGTTAGGTTAGGTTAGGTTAGGTTAGGTTAGGTTAGGTTAGGTTAGGTTAGGTTAGGTTAGGTTAGGTTAGGTTAGGTTAGGTTAGGTTAGGTTAGGTTAGGTTAGGTTAGGTTAGGTTAGGTTAGGTTAGGTTAGGTTAGGTTAGGTTAGGTTAGGTTAGGTTAGGTTAGGTTAGGTTAGGTTAGGTTAGGTTAGGTTAGGTTAGGTTAGGTTAGGTTAGGTTAGGTTAGGTTAGGTTAGGTTAGGTTAGGTTAGGTTAGGTTAGGTTAGGTTAGGTTAGGTTAGGTTAGGTTAGGTTAGGTTAGGTTAGGTTAGGTTAGGTTAGGTTAGGTTAGGTTAGGTTAGGTTAGGTTAGGTTAGGTTAGGTTAGGTTAGGTTAGGTTAGGTTAGGTTAGGTTAGGTTAGGTTAGGTTAGGTTAGGTTAGGTTAGGTTAGGTTAGGTTAGGTTAGGTTAGGTTAGGTTAGGTTAGGTTAGGTTAGGTTAGGTTAGGTTAGGTTAGGTTAGGTTAGGTTAGGTTAGGTTAGGTTAGGTTAGGTTAGGTTAGGTTAGGTTAGGTTAGGTTAGGTTAGGTTAGGTTAGGTTAGGTTAGGTTAGGTTAGGTTAGGTTAGGTTAGGTTAGGTTAGGTTAGGTTAGGTTAGGTTAGGTTAGGTTAGGTTAGGTTAGGTTAGGTTAGGTTAGGTTAGGTTAGGTTAGGTTAGGTTAGGTTAGGTTAGGTTAGGTTAGGTTAGGTTAGGTTAGGTTAGGTTAGGTTAGGTTAGGTTAGGTTAGGTTAGGTTAGGTTAGGTTAGGTTAGGTTAGGTTAGGTTAGGTTAGGTTAGGTTAGGTTAGGTTAGGTTAGGTTAGGTTAGGTTAGGTTAGGTTAGGTTAGGTTAGGTTAGGTTAGGTTAGGTTAGGTTAGGTTAGGTTAGGTTAGGTTAGGTTAGGTTAGGTTAGGTTAGGTTAGGTTAGGTTAGGTTAGGTTAGGTTAGGTTAGGTTAGGTTAGGTTAGGTTAGGTTAGGTTAGGTTAGGTTAGGTTAGGTTAGGTTAGGTTAGGTTAGGTTAGGTTAGGTTAGGTTAGGTTAGGTTAGGTTAGGTTAGGTTAGGTTAGGTTAGGTTAGGTTAGGTTAGGTTAGGTTAGGTTAGGTTAGGTTAGGTTAGGTTAGGTTAGGTTAGGTTAGGTTAGGTTAGGTTAGGTTAGGTTAGGTTAGGTTAGGTTAGGTTAGGTTAGGTTAGGTTAGGTTAGGTTAGGTTAGGTTAGGTTAGGTTAGGTTAGGTTAGGTTAGGTTAGGTTAGGTTAGGTTAGGTTAGGTTAGGTTAGGTTAGGTTAGGTTAGGTTAGGTTAGGTTAGGTTAGGTTAGGTTAGGTTAGGTTAGGTTAGGTTAGGTTAGGTTAGGTTAGGTTAGGTTAGGTTAGGTTAGGTTAGGTTAGGTTAGGTTAGGTTAGGTTAGGTTAGGTTAGGTTAGGTTAGGTTAGGTTAGGTTAGGTTAGGTTAGGTTAGGTTAGGTTAGGTTAGGTTAGGTTAGGTTAGGTTAGGTTAGGTTAGGTTAGGTTAGGTTAGGTTAGGTTAGGTTAGGTTAGGTTAGGTTAGGTTAGGTTAGGTTAGGTTAGGTTAGGTTAGGTTAGGTTAGGTTAGGTTAGGTTAGGTTAGGTTAGGTTAGGTTAGGTTAGGTTAGGTTAGGTTAGGTTAGGTTAGGTTAGGTTAGGTTAGGTTAGGTTAGGTTAGGTTAGGTTAGGTTAGGTTAGGTTAGGTTAGGTTAGGTTAGGTTAGGTTAGGTTAGGTTAGGTTAGGTTAGGTTAGGTTAGGTTAGGTTAGGTTAGGTTAGGTTAGGTTAGGTTAGGTTAGGTTAGGTTAGGTTAGGTTAGGTTAGGTTAGGTTAGGTTAGGTTAGGTTAGGTTAGGTTAGGTTAGGTTAGGTTAGGTTAGGTTAGGTTAGGTTAGGTTAGGTTAGGTTAGGTTAGGTTAGGTTAGGTTAGGTTAGGTTAGGTTAGGTTAGGTTAGGTTAGGTTAGGTTAGGTTAGGTTAGGTTAGGTTAGGTTAGGTTAGGTTAGGTTAGGTTAGGTTAGGTTAGGTTAGGTTAGGTTAGGTTAGGTTAGGTTAGGTTAGGTTAGGTTAGGTTAGGTTAGGTTAGGTTAGGTTAGGTTAGGTTAGGTTAGGTTAGGTTAGGTTAGGTTAGGTTAGGTTAGGTTAGGTTAGGTTAGGTTAGGTTAGGTTAGGTTAGGTTAGGTTAGGTTAGGTTAGGTTAGGTTAGGTTAGGTTAGGTTAGGTTAGGTTAGGTTAGGTTAGGTTAGGTTAGGTTAGGTTAGGTTAGGTTAGGTTAGGTTAGGTTAGGTTAGGTTAGGTTAGGTTAGGTTAGGTTAGGTTAGGTTAGGTTAGGTTAGGTTAGGTTAGGTTAGGTTAGGTTAGGTTAGGTTAGGTTAGGTTAGGTTAGGTTAGGTTAGGTTAGGTTAGGTTAGGTTAGGTTAGGTTAGGTTAGGTTAGGTTAGGTTAGGTTAGGTTAGGTTAGGTTAGGTTAGGTTAGGTTAGGTTAGGTTAGGTTAGGTTAGGTTAGGTTAGGTTAGGTTAGGTTAGGTTAGGTTAGGTTAGGTTAGGTTAGGTTAGGTTAGGTTAGGTTAGGTTAGGTTAGGTTAGGTTAGGTTAGGTTAGGTTAGGTTAGGTTAGGTTAGGTTAGGTTAGGTTAGGTTAGGTTAGGTTAGGTTAGGTTAGGTTAGGTTAGGTTAGGTTAGGTTAGGTTAGGTTAGGTTAGGTTAGGTTAGGTTAGGTTAGGTTAGGTTAGGTTAGGTTAGGTTAGGTTAGGTTAGGTTAGGTTAGGTTAGGTTAGGTTAGGTTAGGTTAGGTTAGGTTAGGTTAGGTTAGGTTAGGTTAGGTTAGGTTAGGTTAGGTTAGGTTAGGTTAGGTTAGGTTAGGTTAGGTTAGGTTAGGTTAGGTTAGGTTAGGTTAGGTTAGGTTAGGTTAGGTTAGGTTAGGTTAGGTTAGGTTAGGTTAGGTTAGGTTAGGTTAGGTTAGGTTAGGTTAGGTTAGGTTAGGTTAGGTTAGGTTAGGTTAGGTTAGGTTAGGTTAGGTTAGGTTAGGTTAGGTTAGGTTAGGTTAGGTTAGGTTAGGTTAGGTTAGGTTAGGTTAGGTTAGGTTAGGTTAGGTTAGGTTAGGTTAGGTTAGGTTAGGTTAGGTTAGGTTAGGTTAGGTTAGGTTAGGTTAGGTTAGGTTAGGTTAGGTTAGGTTAGGTTAGGTTAGGTTAGGTTAGGTTAGGTTAGGTTAGGTTAGGTTAGGTTAGGTTAGGTTAGGTTAGGTTAGGTTAGGTTAGGTTAGGTTAGGTTAGGTTAGGTTAGGTTAGGTTAGGTTAGGTTAGGTTAGGTTAGGTTAGGTTAGGTTAGGTTAGGTTAGGTTAGGTTAGGTTAGGTTAGGTTAGGTTAGGTTAGGTTAGGTTAGGTTAGGTTAGGTTAGGTTAGGTTAGGTTAGGTTAGGTTAGGTTAGGTTAGGTTAGGTTAGGTTAGGTTAGGTTAGGTTAGGTTAGGTTAGGTTAGGTTAGGTTAGGTTAGGTTAGGTTAGGTTAGGTTAGGTTAGGTTAGGTTAGGTTAGGTTAGGTTAGGTTAGGTTAGGTTAGGTTAGGTTAGGTTAGGTTAGGTTAGGTTAGGTTAGGTTAGGTTAGGTTAGGTTAGGTTAGGTTAGGTTAGGTTAGGTTAGGTTAGGTTAGGTTAGGTTAGGTTAGGTTAGGTTAGGTTAGGTTAGGTTAGGTTAGGTTAGGTTAGGTTAGGTTAGGTTAGGTTAGGTTAGGTTAGGTTAGGTTAGGTTAGGTTAGGTTAGGTTAGGTTAGGTTAGGTTAGGTTAGGTTAGGTTAGGTTAGGTTAGGTTAGGTTAGGTTAGGTTAGGTTAGGTTAGGTTAGGTTAGGTTAGGTTAGGTTAGGTTAGGTTAGGTTAGGTTAGGTTAGGTTAGGTTAGGTTAGGTTAGGTTAGGTTAGGTTAGGTTAGGTTAGGTTAGGTTAGGTTAGGTTAGGTTAGGTTAGGTTAGGTTAGGTTAGGTTAGGTTAGGTTAGGTTAGGTTAGGTTAGGTTAGGTTAGGTTAGGTTAGGTTAGGTTAGGTTAGGTTAGGTTAGGTTAGGTTAGGTTAGGTTAGGTTAGGTTAGGTTAGGTTAGGTTAGGTTAGGTTAGGTTAGGTTAGGTTAGGTTAGGTTAGGTTAGGTTAGGTTAGGTTAGGTTAGGTTAGGTTAGGTTAGGTTAGGTTAGGTTAGGTTAGGTTAGGTTAGGTTAGGTTAGGTTAGGTTAGGTTAGGTTAGGTTAGGTTAGGTTAGGTTAGGTTAGGTTAGGTTAGGTTAGGTTAGGTTAGGTTAGGTTAGGTTAGGTTAGGTTAGGTTAGGTTAGGTTAGGTTAGGTTAGGTTAGGTTAGGTTAGGTTAGGTTAGGTTAGGTTAGGTTAGGTTAGGTTAGGTTAGGTTAGGTTAGGTTAGGTTAGGTTAGGTTAGGTTAGGTTAGGTTAGGTTAGGTTAGGTTAGGTTAGGTTAGGTTAGGTTAGGTTAGGTTAGGTTAGGTTAGGTTAGGTTAGGTTAGGTTAGGTTAGGTTAGGTTAGGTTAGGTTAGGTTAGGTTAGGTTAGGTTAGGTTAGGTTAGGTTAGGTTAGGTTAGGTTAGGTTAGGTTAGGTTAGGTTAGGTTAGGTTAGGTTAGGTTAGGTTAGGTTAGGTTAGGTTAGGTTAGGTTAGGTTAGGTTAGGTTAGGTTAGGTTAGGTTAGGTTAGGTTAGGTTAGGTTAGGTTAGGTTAGGTTAGGTTAGGTTAGGTTAGGTTAGGTTAGGTTAGGTTAGGTTAGGTTAGGTTAGGTTAGGTTAGGTTAGGTTAGGTTAGGTTAGGTTAGGTTAGGTTAGGTTAGGTTAGGTTAGGTTAGGTTAGGTTAGGTTAGGTTAGGTTAGGTTAGGTTAGGTTAGGTTAGGTTAGGTTAGGTTAGGTTAGGTTAGGTTAGGTTAGGTTAGGTTAGGTTAGGTTAGGTTAGGTTAGGTTAGGTTAGGTTAGGTTAGGTTAGGTTAGGTTAGGTTAGGTTAGGTTAGGTTAGGTTAGGTTAGGTTAGGTTAGGTTAGGTTAGGTTAGGTTAGGTTAGGTTAGGTTAGGTTAGGTTAGGTTAGGTTAGGTTAGGTTAGGTTAGGTTAGGTTAGGTTAGGTTAGGTTAGGTTAGGTTAGGTTAGGTTAGGTTAGGTTAGGTTAGGTTAGGTTAGGTTAGGTTAGGTTAGGTTAGGTTAGGTTAGGTTAGGTTAGGTTAGGTTAGGTTAGGTTAGGTTAGGTTAGGTTAGGTTAGGTTAGGTTAGGTTAGGTTAGGTTAGGTTAGGTTAGGTTAGGTTAGGTTAGGTTAGGTTAGGTTAGGTTAGGTTAGGTTAGGTTAGGTTAGGTTAGGTTAGGTTAGGTTAGGTTAGGTTAGGTTAGGTTAGGTTAGGTTAGGTTAGGTTAGGTTAGGTTAGGTTAGGTTAGGTTAGGTTAGGTTAGGTTAGGTTAGGTTAGGTTAGGTTAGGTTAGGTTAGGTTAGGTTAGGTTAGGTTAGGTTAGGTTAGGTTAGGTTAGGTTAGGTTAGGTTAGGTTAGGTTAGGTTAGGTTAGGTTAGGTTAGGTTAGGTTAGGTTAGGTTAGGTTAGGTTAGGTTAGGTTAGGTTAGGTTAGGTTAGGTTAGGTTAGGTTAGGTTAGGTTAGGTTAGGTTAGGTTAGGTTAGGTTAGGTTAGGTTAGGTTAGGTTAGGTTAGGTTAGGTTAGGTTAGGTTAGGTTAGGTTAGGTTAGGTTAGGTTAGGTTAGGTTAGGTTAGGTTAGGTTAGGTTAGGTTAGGTTAGGTTAGGTTAGGTTAGGTTAGGTTAGGTTAGGTTAGGTTAGGTTAGGTTAGGTTAGGTTAGGTTAGGTTAGGTTAGGTTAGGTTAGGTTAGGTTAGGTTAGGTTAGGTTAGGTTAGGTTAGGTTAGGTTAGGTTAGGTTAGGTTAGGTTAGGTTAGGTTAGGTTAGGTTAGGTTAGGTTAGGTTAGGTTAGGTTAGGTTAGGTTAGGTTAGGTTAGGTTAGGTTAGGTTAGGTTAGGTTAGGTTAGGTTAGGTTAGGTTAGGTTAGGTTAGGTTAGGTTAGGTTAGGTTAGGTTAGGTTAGGTTAGGTTAGGTTAGGTTAGGTTAGGTTAGGTTAGGTTAGGTTAGGTTAGGTTAGGTTAGGTTAGGTTAGGTTAGGTTAGGTTAGGTTAGGTTAGGTTAGGTTAGGTTAGGTTAGGTTAGGTTAGGTTAGGTTAGGTTAGGTTAGGTTAGGTTAGGTTAGGTTAGGTTAGGTTAGGTTAGGTTAGGTTAGGTTAGGTTAGGTTAGGTTAGGTTAGGTTAGGTTAGGTTAGGTTAGGTTAGGTTAGGTTAGGTTAGGTTAGGTTAGGTTAGGTTAGGTTAGGTTAGGTTAGGTTAGGTTAGGTTAGGTTAGGTTAGGTTAGGTTAGGTTAGGTTAGGTTAGGTTAGGTTAGGTTAGGTTAGGTTAGGTTAGGTTAGGTTAGGTTAGGTTAGGTTAGGTTAGGTTAGGTTAGGTTAGGTTAGGTTAGGTTAGGTTAGGTTAGGTTAGGTTAGGTTAGGTTAGGTTAGGTTAGGTTAGGTTAGGTTAGGTTAGGTTAGGTTAGGTTAGGTTAGGTTAGGTTAGGTTAGGTTAGGTTAGGTTAGGTTAGGTTAGGTTAGGTTAGGTTAGGTTAGGTTAGGTTAGGTTAGGTTAGGTTAGGTTAGGTTAGGTTAGGTTAGGTTAGGTTAGGTTAGGTTAGGTTAGGTTAGGTTAGGTTAGGTTAGGTTAGGTTAGGTTAGGTTAGGTTAGGTTAGGTTAGGTTAGGTTAGGTTAGGTTAGGTTAGGTTAGGTTAGGTTAGGTTAGGTTAGGTTAGGTTAGGTTAGGTTAGGTTAGGTTAGGTTAGGTTAGGTTAGGTTAGGTTAGGTTAGGTTAGGTTAGGTTAGGTTAGGTTAGGTTAGGTTAGGTTAGGTTAGGTTAGGTTAGGTTAGGTTAGGTTAGGTTAGGTTAGGTTAGGTTAGGTTAGGTTAGGTTAGGTTAGGTTAGGTTAGGTTAGGTTAGGTTAGGTTAGGTTAGGTTAGGTTAGGTTAGGTTAGGTTAGGTTAGGTTAGGTTAGGTTAGGTTAGGTTAGGTTAGGTTAGGTTAGGTTAGGTTAGGTTAGGTTAGGTTAGGTTAGGTTAGGTTAGGTTAGGTTAGGTTAGGTTAGGTTAGGTTAGGTTAGGTTAGGTTAGGTTAGGTTAGGTTAGGTTAGGTTAGGTTAGGTTAGGTTAGGTTAGGTTAGGTTAGGTTAGGTTAGGTTAGGTTAGGTTAGGTTAGGTTAGGTTAGGTTAGGTTAGGTTAGGTTAGGTTAGGTTAGGTTAGGTTAGGTTAGGTTAGGTTAGGTTAGGTTAGGTTAGGTTAGGTTAGGTTAGGTTAGGTTAGGTTAGGTTAGGTTAGGTTAGGTTAGGTTAGGTTAGGTTAGGTTAGGTTAGGTTAGGTTAGGTTAGGTTAGGTTAGGTTAGGTTAGGTTAGGTTAGGTTAGGTTAGGTTAGGTTAGGTTAGGTTAGGTTAGGTTAGGTTAGGTTAGGTTAGGTTAGGTTAGGTTAGGTTAGGTTAGGTTAGGTTAGGTTAGGTTAGGTTAGGTTAGGTTAGGTTAGGTTAGGTTAGGTTAGGTTAGGTTAGGTTAGGTTAGGTTAGGTTAGGTTAGGTTAGGTTAGGTTAGGTTAGGTTAGGTTAGGTTAGGTTAGGTTAGGTTAGGTTAGGTTAGGTTAGGTTAGGTTAGGTTAGGTTAGGTTAGGTTAGGTTAGGTTAGGTTAGGTTAGGTTAGGTTAGGTTAGGTTAGGTTAGGTTAGGTTAGGTTAGGTTAGGTTAGGTTAGGTTAGGTTAGGTTAGGTTAGGTTAGGTTAGGTTAGGTTAGGTTAGGTTAGGTTAGGTTAGGTTAGGTTAGGTTAGGTTAGGTTAGGTTAGGTTAGGTTAGGTTAGGTTAGGTTAGGTTAGGTTAGGTTAGGTTAGGTTAGGTTAGGTTAGGTTAGGTTAGGTTAGGTTAGGTTAGGTTAGGTTAGGTTAGGTTAGGTTAGGTTAGGTTAGGTTAGGTTAGGTTAGGTTAGGTTAGGTTAGGTTAGGTTAGGTTAGGTTAGGTTAGGTTAGGTTAGGTTAGGTTAGGTTAGGTTAGGTTAGGTTAGGTTAGGTTAGGTTAGGTTAGGTTAGGTTAGGTTAGGTTAGGTTAGGTTAGGTTAGGTTAGGTTAGGTTAGGTTAGGTTAGGTTAGGTTAGGTTAGGTTAGGTTAGGTTAGGTTAGGTTAGGTTAGGTTAGGTTAGGTTAGGTTAGGTTAGGTTAGGTTAGGTTAGGTTAGGTTAGGTTAGGTTAGGTTAGGTTAGGTTAGGTTAGGTTAGGTTAGGTTAGGTTAGGTTAGGTTAGGTTAGGTTAGGTTAGGTTAGGTTAGGTTAGGTTAGGTTAGGTTAGGTTAGGTTAGGTTAGGTTAGGTTAGGTTAGGTTAGGTTAGGTTAGGTTAGGTTAGGTTAGGTTAGGTTAGGTTAGGTTAGGTTAGGTTAGGTTAGGTTAGGTTAGGTTAGGTTAGGTTAGGTTAGGTTAGGTTAGGTTAGGTTAGAGGTTAGGTTAGGTTAGGTTAGGTTAGGTTAGGTTAGGTTAGGTTAGGTTAGGTTAGGTTAGGTTAGGTTAGGTTAGGTTAGGTTAGGTTAGGTTAGGTTAGGTTAGGTT